>OX465253.1:2571837-3040469 GCA_949987775.1 Aproaerema taeniolella | reverse complement strand
GAAAACTCCGAGAGATTCGTTCAGTGATGGATAAAAGACTTCATATTTGCATATTGAAATAATTTGTGACACAATAGTTCAAGAATTATTGGCAAAAAAGTATGGGCCACACAACCAAATGCCTGCGATTCTCAGTAATGAAAATAAGATGAACCGGTTGACGGAGCCCCAATTTTATCATTAACATCTACAGTAACTCATAAAAAAATCGGTTCCGGCTATAAATCAACCCAAAAAACCTAATACTTTGGAAAATATTTACATTTATTTATGGGCCACAGGATTACGTAGGGCCCACTTCATATCTGGTAAACCAGCAGCCCGAGATAAAAATAAACGACGCTGGCTCTATCACATATAATATGTGACAGCATATAGCGGCAAAAATCTTCTTATGAAACTCTCATCAGAGAGAAAAACGTGAATCAAATTCTGATGCATTTGGATGGGTGGATCACGTTCAAAACCTTCTGCTTCAGCCAATACTGCGTCACATAAGTTGCGAAGGTGTTACAAATGAAGAGAATTTCCGTTACTGAAGGTGAGTATTAAAAGAAATGCAAAACATTCAGTATTTTAGGAGAAATCGAGGTTTCATTTTTGTATGGAAAATTCGTCAGGGTGACAATGATGTAAGGAATCTTTTTCAGGACAGGAAAATTATATTATGGTGGTGATTTATGACCATGTTAAAAGCATGATTCGTCGTATAAATAAAAAATAATAATAAAAAATCCATTTTATTTATCCAGCATAGTACAGTCAAGAGCAGGTCACGCTTTACACTACCAATGCTACTTTTTTCAACTGGACATTGGTGTATGATTTAAGTACAAAGGAGAGTCATAAGTAACAAACTCGATTTTTGAAATAAGTATTTATCCCAACATTTTTTATTAATTGTTACCCTAATTCACGATTTTAATACAAAAATGAAACCTCGATATCTCCTGAAATATTGAATGTTTTGCATTTTTTTTAATACTCACCTTCAGTAACGGAAATTCTCTTCATTTGTAACACCTTCGCAACTTATGTGACGCAGTATTGGCTGAAGCAAAAGGTTTTGAACGTGATCCACCCATCCAAATGCTTCAGAATTTGATTCACGTTTTTCTCTCTGATGAGAGTTTCATAAGAAGATTTTTGCCGCTATATGCTGTCACATATTATATGTGATAGAGCCAGCGTCGTTTATTTTTATCTCGGGCTGCTGGTTTACCAGATATGAAGTGGGCCCTACGTAATCCTGTGGCCCATAAATAAATGTAAATATTTTCCAAAGTATTAGGTTTTTTGGGTTGATTTATAGCCGGAACCGATTTTTTTATGAGTTACTGTAGATGTTAATGATAAAATTGGGGCTCCGTCAACCGGTTCATCTTATTTTCATTACTGAGAATCGCAGGCATTTGGTTGTGTGGCCCATACTTTTTTGCCAATAATTCTTGAACTATTGCGTCACAAATTATTTCAATATGCAAATATGAAGTCTTTTATCCATCACTGAACGAATCTCTCGGAGTTTTCATCCTAGGATTAAGGGCCACACATCCAAATGTACATGATTTTTTTTCTCTTTTCTATGGTCGCACTTTTCAAAGTCATTATGGCTGTATGGACTAAGATTCGTTTGCCTTTCCTGAAAGGGATAAATTATAAAAAACTTATGAAGGGAACTTTGAAAAAACTTTTGACAGTAAACCCTACTCACTGAGTAAATAATCACAAAACAATAATTCTCGCCGCTTTCTGATAATTCTTATCTTATTCTAAAAATACATAAATAAGTTTTGTTCAGTTCTTGTAGTTAAAATAAACATTTTAAGTAACGGTGATCTTTTTAAGTCTCGGTTCTCATCATAAACTTATATAATTGCTATTGACCCTCCGACCGCAAAAAATGTGGAAAGAAAAGTTGCTCATGGCTTTTTTATCTGTGATACTGATCGGGATGTTCATCCTATCTTATCATTTGTTGATGTCAATACATCCCGAAATTAAAATTTTGGACAAAAATTCTTCTAAGAGATTTCCTATTTCAGAACTTGAAGAGTATGCTCCACCTCCTCGCAATGTGATAGGTATCGGTTCCATTTTCAACTACACAAGAAAAATTGGATCTGATTCTGAACTCGTAAGTACACACATCTACACGGTCTAGGGATATTGCTCGATTTTTTATACAAAAGATGTCTGTTTGAGATGCTTTAATAGCATACTCGAGATACATGGAGGGCTATAATTTTTAGACGAGCAAGTGCTAAACCTGAATTTTCAATTTTAGTCAATAAATTTTGTTTTACTTGAAATTTATGAAAACGTGATTAAAATGAAAAAAAAAATTGCGTAAATTCGACTATTTTCATACAAAAAGCAGGCCAAAAGTGCATTGTCGATTTCGTTTCCGTTATGTTTTTATTTTCTATTCCCTATAAGATGGTATGCAACTAGTATCCATACTAGTTGATGGTATGCAGCCCTCCACGGCTTAAGACTTATATAATTCATAATAATTGTATTTTTCTATCTGTTGATGATTTTTCTGCTGTAGAGTTAGCAAAATATCCATTTAAATATATTTTTTTACAGCACGGTCACGATATAATAAATAAAATTTTAAGTAACAAAAATTCATCACGTTTTGAAAGGCCTGAGACAGTCAACGTCTATAGGAGAGATATCATGCAATCAGTTTCGGATACGGATAGTGATAAGAATACCGGTAAGTTTATGGAAACTAATTCAAATTCACTTTATTTTATAGAAAATACAAAATGTAACTTGAAAACGTCATAATATTTAATTAGCAAAATAGTTAATTACATTGGCATTTCTGACTTTGCGCCTATTCACAAAGGTGCAGTCTGCCTCAGGAAAAGAATAGGCAAGAAAGTTCCAGTCCAGCGTGGAAGTAATAGATACTCGTATTTTTTGTTTTTTATGATGCGTGCTCAATAAAACTACTGTTTTTGCATGACACCAGGATACGGATAGTTTATCGTAAATGAATACAGATCTAATGAAGAATTTTCTCACTATTCACAAACAATGTATTTGTATATTAAGTCAAAGTCAATAATAGCTTTTCTTCAAAGAAATAAGTCAAAATAGTGAATTAATTAGCATTTTTAACTTTGCGACTACCTATTTGCAAATTAAGGTGCAGTCTTCCTCAGGAGAAGAATAAGCAAGAAACTCCGAGTCGCTCTTTTTAACTCATTTCATATACATTTCCTTACTAATTTTAATTGACTTAATATCTGAATAACTTTGGAGCTGAGCAATTTATTCCTATGGTTGCTTGTCTAACACATAATCAGAAATTCTATAATAGCCCTTTTTACAAAGTTTTTGTTTAATTATTCTCTAAAATTTTTCTAAAGGTAAGGTTTGATTGAAATCGGCCTTCGATTGCGGGAAAAATGTAACGACCCTCGCTCCGGGTCATTCCTGCTGCAAAGGCTATCTATCGCTATCCAGCGTGGTAAAGCTGCAAGTGTGATGGGCGGGGTACCTTTGCACCGGGGATGACTCGGCATAGTATAAAAAGGGCAAAGTATGTTATCTTCATACAAATGCCCTTTTTATTTATACTATGGACTCAGGGTGATTTTTAACCGGACAATGTCGTATTTTTACGCGAAATAGTATGTATTTAAAAATATATTTTAACAACTGAAAATTGATTGATTTGATTGTAATATTATTATTTCTCTGACAATAAATTTGTAAGTATTAAATACTGCTAGTATTTCTACCCAGGACTTCGTTCCCGTGAGAATTCGGGAAAATTATGTAGCCTATCTTACTCAGGGATAATGTAGCATTCTAATGGTCACAGAATTTTCCAAATCGGTTTAGTAGTTTCGGAGCCTATTCAATGCAAACAAACAAACAAGCAAATCTTTCCTCTTTATAATATTAGTGTAGATTAACTTAACTATACGCCTGGAAATTTGGAAAAGTTCTCTCTCACCTCGTTATCTGATGTCTAATCTATATTACTATAAAAGCTCATTAAAATCAGTCCAGTTTTTTTGCTTGAAAGAGTAACGAACATTCATCCATACATCCATCTATTCGTCCTCATAAACTCTCGTATTTATCATATTACTAATACAATACTATACATAGTCCCCCAGCGGCGTCTGTCCGTCTGAACGCGATAAATACAAAAAACTACTGGATAGATTTATACAGTTTTCACCAATGGGCGGAGTGATTCAAGAGAAAGATTTAATTTATTCCCGAAACTCCCTCGGGTCTCGGGCGGGAAGCCAGTAACGAATCTCTAATCTATACAGGGCGGTCCAAATAGTGACGTTCAACATTTTTTTTTAGATTCCTCACCCCCGGGTGAATCCAAAAACATCGCATGTATGTTCCGCGATTTTTTGAAGTTTAGAAGTTATGATTTTTTAAACGGTTTTATTTAGCTCACCCCGTTTGTTTTATTTATTATTCTTGGGTCAAATTTAGTAATTCAAATTTCACCCTCTTCCTGTCAACCGATTAATCTGAAATTTTGTAAACACTTTGGATTTTGGTGACAATACAATTATGTTTATTAATTATCATTATAAATTCAAGATGGCCGCCGCTACAAAATGGCGGATAATTTATGTTTTATTAATCCCATCAATATGGGTATCAAATGAAAGGGCTCAACAAGCAGAATACAATATACTATAAAAAATTGAAATCCAAGATGGCGGCCGCTACAAAATGGCGGATAACGTAGGTTTTATCAATCCCATCAATATGGGTATCAAATGAAAGGGCTCAACAAGCAGAATACAATATACTATAAAAAATTGAAATACAAGATGGCCGCCGCTACCAAATATATGTTTTTAGTAAAAACTAAAAACTAGAAAATAAAAATAGGTAAAAAAACTTTTTAAGTTAAACGGTTTTATGTTAAACATACATTGCAATGTTTAAGATAAATGTACTAAAAACCAAAAAATAATAAAATAGATACAGTCGTGGGAATTATAAACATATGCATAGACTAGACTAAAATAAAACCGTGGGGCACGTCAATTGTCTACAAATTATCGACTTAATGTCGACTTAAATCGACTTAATGTCGATAATTGTAGACAATTGACGTGCCCCAATTGACGTGACGTACAAATTATCGACTTAAATCGACTTAATGTCGATAATTGTAGACAATTGACGTGCCCCACGGTTTTATTTTAGTCTAGTCTATGCATATGTTTATAATTCCCACGACTGTATCTATTTTATTATTTTTTGGTTTTTAGTACATTTATCTTAAACATTGCAATGTATGTTTAACATAAAACCGTTTAACTTAAAAAGTTTTTTTACCTATTTTTATTTGAAAGCGTTTTTTAGAATCTTCTACCAGCGCTACTTAAAAAATCATTATTTCTTTAATAATAACAATTTTCAAAAATGTTTGGTTGCATCATGGTCACATTGAGTTACCCTTTTATGTCAGTGGTCTACAGACAAACCATATTGTGGTTTATGTTAGATCATTAGGTTAAGCAATTACTGTTTCTTTTAAAATATTTCAATAAAAAAAATGTGATAAATAAACTATGCCACATTCTTCATAACAAGTTATCAAAAAAACGGTTGAAAGAAGTTATGATTTTTTTAAATAACGCTGGTAGAAAATTCGAAAAAATGCTTTCAAAAAATCATGACTTCTAAACTACAAAAAATCGCAGAAGATACATAGGGTATTTTTGGATTCACCCGGAGGTGAGGAATCTAAATAAAAATTTTGAATGTCACTATTTGGACCACCCTGTATACTAATATTATAAAGAGGAAAGATTTGCTTGTTTGTTTGTTTGTATTGAATAGGCTCCGAACCTACTGGACCGATTTCAAAATTCTTTCACCATTAGAATGCTATATTATCCCTGAGTAACATAGGCTACATAATTTTTCCCTAATTCCCACGGGAACGAAATCCCGAGCGGTATGCCAGTACATAAATAAATAAACGTTATGTGTGGGGTTTTCCCTTGTGTCGTGGGTCTCTTGGGACATACATAAAGACTCACACGAACACCGATGACTCGAGAACAAACTTCTGCTCTTAATATAAATAGGGTTCATTTTCCTGATGTTAATTTGAAAGTATACTCTCATAAGAAAGAAGTATCATTGCGTATGCGTGTGCTAGGGTAGTTGGAAAAAGCTTTTTTAGGTTTAAGTGATAAATACTCTTACAATATGCAATCTTCTTATACAAGTTGAAAAAGAACCTCCTAGCTTTATTGAAAATCACTTACTGAACAATTTTTATTTTTTTTGTTTTACCCGCAACCCTCGCGTGTCTGGTGCAAGAGTAATGTCTACGTTTAGGCAAAAAATGAACTTTTCCTATTGAAAAAATAAAAAAAAAATTTTTTTCATAAATGTGGTCTTTGAGTGATACTGGGTCAGGATTTTGAATATAGTTAGGAGGTTCTTTTTCACCCAGTATAAAAAATTGGAGGTCCTGATTCACTGACTCATCCACGCCCAGCCCAAACCCTCAGTCCTAGAAAGCTGAAATTTGGCGAAAAGGTGTCTTTTATGACGTAGGCATAGGCAAGCACTAAGAAAGGATTTTTCGAAATTCTACCCCCAATGGGTTGAAATAACAATTTGGTTCAAAGTTTGTATGGAAAAATAATTTTTTTTGAACATTTTGACTCGATACTTCGTCAAGATGCCTTGAAGCAAATAAACTGACACTTATTTTGCGATTTTTCGAAAATCATTCCCTTACGAATAGGGTGACAAAAAGAGTTCTTTGCGCGAGCGAAGCCGATAAATCAACAAATAAAGCTAGTCAATCAACAAATGGACGAATTATAAGATTAAATAACAATTTGATTTTTAGATTTTAATACCACTGGCAGAAGAACAAAAGAATCTGGCGAGATGAAAAATTTGGGAGAAGGCAAAAATAATCTTGTGTTTTACATTGTGGATGAGTATGATAACCCCAAAATTCAAATTAAAATGTTCGGCGATCCAGAGAACAGGGATGACCGATCTGCAACCAAAAACAAAATGAACCACTTGAATCATAAAGAATATAAGTTTAGCGTACTAAATGGTTCACCAGTAAAAGTCGTACTTAATGTTCCTGGTAAAAATACAATTGTTTTTGAAAATAATGACTTACAGGAGAATCGTGATGCTGCAGAATGTTCAGGTGACTGCAAGAGAGAAGATGTTAAGGCAGATGAGCTTAAATACTTAAGTGATAATCTAATCATGAAAATAATTAACAATACATTGACCATTGAACAATTTGACGGTCAAAAACCTGACGAAATAAAGTAGTAAGAATTTCTTCACCCATGGGATAGATACATCACAAAAATAAGCGTCAGACAAATAATTATTACTGTTCCTCGACTTCCCTTGACAGTTTTAATACCTACCTTTTCCAAGGGTTGCCTACCAGGGGGTTTGGATAACTGTGAACTAGAATAGAAGTAGAAATAAGTGGAATATTGTGCTACTTTAAATGTAGAGGAGGGTACACGGTGACCTTTAAATGAACGGGTTTCCCATCAACTTCTTCCGATTCGATGGCTTATCAGGAAAATATTTTGTTTGCCCAATACTTGGCCACAGCGATAAAATCTCAAAACCAAATTATAACTGGCCACAAATATCTCTGTTCTAACTGGCATTGACATGAGAAGAAAATAAAATAAAGAATTTATTCTGTCATATTGACGAACTTTTGCATTTTGCGTTTTATTTTTTCGAAGTTTTTAATATTCTCATCCAAAATGATTTTAAGAGCATTCGTAACAATATATTCAGTGATACTGATTGGCACATTTTTTATATTTGGATACCTAATCGCTTTCATTTGGACGGCCACTTGGAAAAATGCTAAATTTGCACCAGATGATGAGAAGATTGTTATATTTTCAAAAACATCTGGGGCTGGAAAACAGGTGGGTTTTAGGTTTTTGTTATTCTAGCGTTCTTTAGTATTTAATAATTATTCAGTATTCCAAAGTAACTGGGAGTTTTGCTGATCATATTGATGACTTCTCTCAATTAGATCCCTCTGACCAATATTAATCAAGGGCAATAATAATATATTCTTAGTGTGATTCCATAAATTGCAATTTTAAAAGCGGAACACTACATTTGCGAAGATCACCAAATGTGTATGTAAATCTAAACACTTTAAAAATCTAAAACTATTTTTCTTTGTTATTTAAAGGCATTCTCGTGTCCCTTGACATATACTACCGACGGAGCAGTACTAATAGAGTATCCAAAGCCTATGCGTCCTAAATTCGATAAAGAAAAGGAGAAGATAAACCTATTTAAATTCCTTCGACACGATTTCCCGAAGGGGAAAACATCTTCACATTCAGGTACCTAGTTATAAATTTTGTAGCAAAAAGTTAGAGTTATTTATTTTACGATATTAACTTGAATAAGACATTTGTAACTTTATTTTAATGTGTCTTCCTCATCTTAGAAATCCCTAATCCTCTTTGACATACGTACTCAGGTAAATTTATAAAATAACATTTTATCAGATTCAGCCTTTTTCACTGTGTACTACACTGAGATCCCAGGGCCGCCAGAACTTACTTATTTTCTCAGTAACCAAAAGTGTAGGAAAGAGTAGTGCGTATATGTACTATTAACATGAATAGGTGCCTGTTAGCTTAGGCCGACGGCCGTTTTTCAGCTGCCAGGTTCTGAAGGTACTTCCAAAAATTAAAAACTTGTCTTGAAGTCTGGGTGCTAATGTCTATAGAATATAATTAATGATCAACACCGCCAGACACTATCCGTCGGTTGTAATTTCTGCCAGATGCTTTACAGCTCGCAAGTTAATGATGTGATTGTGCCTACAATCTGAGCCGTGATTTTTTAAATGATGTTTAGGGAACTATAAAAATACTTTGAATAGCATCTAGACTTCAAGACAAGTGAGTAATTTTAGAAGTACATAGACATAGACAACGTTTATTGAGAACCTGGTCGCTGAAAACTGGCCGTAGTAGGTATTCATATGTTAATAGTACATATTAGCATTACTCTTTAACACACTTTTGGTTAATGAGAAAATAAGTAAGGTCTGGCGGCCCTGAGATCTTGGTCTATATGTACTGTCATTATTTTTCTTCTGATGTTGTACAATTCGACTAAAAGTATAACAAAAGACGGGCAATAGAGTCTTTCATAGTATTACCTGCCTTCTGCGATCTGCGATCGCCAACTCACCAGAAATGCCATAGTCGTTAATCAAAGAAATTTCTAAATGGCCTTCCTGATAGTGAGATCTCACAAGCAATATAAAAACATGTCCTTATGCATTTTATAGATCAAACACTACCAGCCAAATCTTTCGAAGACGACATAAACGATGTAGTCTTAAAAATAATGGACGACAAAGGTGAACCGAGGATTGAAATCAATGTGGGCTCTGTTGAGCCTAAGTACAGAACGAGACGATCAAAATCCAGAAAGAACAGATCACGGTCAAATATAAAGATGCTGATTAAAAGAAATGACACGATAATCAAAAGTGAGTTAAACCAACCTGCTGAATTCCAACTGTTGCCAAATAATACACTTCTCATTTTCAACAGTGAAGCTGGTACTTTTGCTGCCATTAATATCAATGCAGGATCAAATGATTCAGCTAGAGCCGTCAAGAAAGAAAATACAGAGCTTAGTTTAACTGAAGGCGTTGCTGACAACGATATAGATGTTCTTTCAGCGATTATTACAAAAAAATCTAACCTGACTAACATATCTACAGCACTTGAAGAAACTCTTAAGAAAAACGCCACGCTAATTACTGGGACTAAAGATATATCGTTTTCAACTATGTATCCATTAACTGAACCTCTTAACGGTTTTAAGAATCATGTAGATGTGAATAACGATAAATTAATTGAAATCAATCAAACTACTGCTACCAACGAAACCCCATTGATCATAAATTTGTTAGAATGGCACAATAATCACAAGTGATGTTTTTTTTTAAAAAAACAACAGGTTTAGAGGATTATAGTCTTCGATGAGCACTAGGGCCAGAATTACGATGATTGTAAGGAAAGTACCGCAAAAGAACTGATTAATTCTTCATAGAATTTGTTATCTCTAATAATCACCCCTTATGGACTCATTGGTGATTTGTTTACATACTTACTGTTAAAATGTCGAACTTCTTGTTGTCCTGCCCTTTTCCCAATTTTATTTAACATTACGCATTCTTGTGCGCCAGCATTTAACATGGGTTTTGAGCAGTAGGATATCTTCAGGCCCCTCTCGGCCGTGGACGACCAAGTGGCCGGTGGTCTGCCCCATGCTTTCTGTCTAGTGCTGTTGTTTAGCAATTTTTCACGGAGTAACTTTCGTCTCGCCTAATCACATGACCATACCATGTGAGTCTGCCTTATTTGAGTTTTTCAGTAACCGGAGCTCTTTGTTGGATCCTCTCAGATATTCGTTTCGCACTTTATTCAAGCGCGTCCGTCCATCCACCTGGAGCATTTTCATTTCTGCTGTGTGTAATTGCATCAATACATGCTTTGTCAAAGTAGTCCAGCTTTTAGAGCCGTGTAACACGGTTGGCCTAACCATGGCCTTATATACTTTGCTTTTAATTGGATAGGCATTTTGGGATCACATAAAATCCCAAAAAGCCTATCCAGAGTACTATCTGACTGCTTGATGAAAAGTACCGACTATTTAACTACAAGATTGATTCTAGTTTGTTTTAAACATGTTATTACGGGTTCTCATCACGAATTTCGTTTAATGACTCTCCGATATATCTGAATCTACTTATATTATATTTTTATGTCGATATCTCAAGGACCAAAGATGCTCCAGATTTTAATGACACACGTTTCAATGCAATTCAAATTTTTAAAGTATCCCAGATATCGTATTTCTCCTTCTCTACAACATTTTTTTTTAAGAAGTTGAGAATTTTTCTTTTAGATATTAATTTTGAAATGTTTATTTTTAATTATATTTATTAGTTTATTTATTTTTAAACGTTAACTTTGTTACTACGATTTTTAGAGGATAAAATATACTTATTCATTTTATTAATTGATGTCTTACTTTTAAAACAAAATACACTCACTCCTGGAAAGTACAGGGTCAACAGCATATCATGCTATCTAAAATTGTCAAATTTCTTCAATCAATTTTCAAGTTTATCTCCAAGCACTATCCATTGGGGAAATTTGACAGTTTGTGGTAACCTGATGTGCCGTTGTACAAGCAGAAAAAAAACTACTGATCTGTCGATAGATCTATAATAATTACATGGTCATGCAAGTTAATTTAGTACTTATCTACCCACAATTTACTTGTCACGCTTACAATAGTGGCTGTCTACGGTCTACCGCAAGTACAGCCTCAGGCATAGGCGTAGCCTAGCAGCCAGAGGTGTATCCAGATAGCGATGGGCCACACCAATGGGTCTGAAAACTATAATATACCTCAATATTCATCTTCCTCTATATACAGCCATTCAGCTCTCGAAATCGGTTCGGCGTCCAGTAACAAACCACATATAACCCATTTATTAATGTGAACTTCCATTTTAAATCTTTCACAGCTCCATGAGTAACTTTCTAATGCACTTTTTTTTTTAAATTTATACGCACACACTTGTCGCAAGTCGCAACTATCGAATATAAACAATCAAATATGACCCGTCGACGGCGTGTTTCCTTTTCCGTGTTTAGTAAGCAACAGTGACTTCGCGTAACGTGTCATATACTTCCTGTCGGTGACATGGCATTGTACGGAATTCAGACCCACATAAAAAAAAATACGAGAAATGTACGAATTTGTACGCTAGTTAAAAAAAATTGTACCATGAGTTACGATAAAACAACGATCTACATACTCATTTTAGTTTTTGTATATGCTAATATGAAAAATCATCTTAGTCTAACAGGTCATCAATTCCTATAATCAGATGTAGTAGATCTGTAGCCGGGGATATTTATTTATGTTACGAAAAAGGTTACCGTTTGTCTTTGTGAAATTATTATAGATTTTGCCATTTTATATACTAAAAGTGAGGTCTTAATGACCGTAACCCGCCGGAACCATAATTATATAGTAATAAGTTAAAAAATCTCCATATATGCTAGTTATTTACATTTTTCTGTGGCCGGTTTAGATTTTTAGACTCTTTTTAGACTTCTTTATGGACCAAATGAGTCCTAAAATCTAAACCAGCCACAGAAATCATCTTAAAATAGGTAATATGGTTTGTTCAGATGGCCTATTAACAGATATATGAAACGTTAACTAAAAATTTAAAAAATAATTACTCCATATGGTTACGGCGGGTTACGGTCATTAAGACCTCACTTTTAGTATATATATAAAATGGTGAAATCTATAACAATTTCACAAAGACAAACGGTAACCTATTTTCGTAATATAAATGTCCCTGGGCTACAGATCTATAGAGTCAACGAGCTTCTAAGAGCGGCTCTGTCAGACTCGGTAGTGGGAGGTGGTTGCTAAATCCACTGAAATCGCGAGAGAGCGGCGCGGCGCCGCGTTCCCACGTGCGCGCGCGCCGGCCTGCCTTGAACGGCCTTGTCGGTCGCTTGCTTTAAGTCCGCTGCTTGCAACGCACATTCACTGTTTTACTGAGCAGCGTTTAGTAAATCTATACGCATGTTAGGTATGATACTATAGATATTGGTCAAGCGTAACTCGAATGTGAGCAATATCTTAAATAAAATAAAATGTATACCTAATACCCTCGACATTAATCTTAAACGGGTGAAACAATTTTGATAAAATATACCTAAGAATCGTGGCGTCAGTTTTCAAACAACGAAAAAAATACATCGAAATCTGTTCATTCATGTAGTAGCTACGATGCCGCAGGCAGACACACAAATACACAGACGATGCACAGATTCACAGACACAGATACACACGTCAAACTTACAACATCCCTCGGGACTAGTCTGTATACTAATATTATATATTTGATTGTTTGTTTGCATTGAATAGGCTCCGAAACTACTGGACCGATTTGAAAAATTCTTTCACCATTAGAATTTTACATTATCCTCAATGAACACAGGCTACATAATTTTTTCCGAATTCCCACGGGAACGCAGTCTCGGGCGGAAAACTAGTTGGTTATAAAGATTGCTAATAAAAGATTTCAACGCACTCTTTTCGCAGTACTTATATTTAGTTCCTCCTAGCATTCTGTTCGCAGCCCTATTGACTTTCCTAACTACCAGTTTAGATTTTAATATTATTATTTATTTAATTAATCAATTGCATATACAATAATATTAAAAACAATACCGTTTAATCGGTTTGTCTGTGAGATCAGCAGTTTCACAACCATTCACGACAATATAATAAAAGTATAATATAATTTCATTTTTAACATTAATTATTGCAGGTGTTTTCAGTTAATTATTATTAAAGCGTATCCAGGTAATACTGCTTTAACTCCTTTTAGACTTAGACTAGTCTCATAGTATATTGTTGGCTTTAAATTAGTTAACGAAAATTAAGGATGTGAAACAGAACATGAAACTGAACAATTTCCCCAAGGAACATAGGCAGAAATATGAAAAAAAATCATGTTTCGCCCCTCCATACAGCTTGGCCGATCAGCTGATGTAACTTTGTATGGGAAGGTGTTTTTTTTTTAAAGAATTTCACATAGTTTCCTTGGGAAAAGTAGTTCAGTTTCATGGGTAGATCACCCCGTAAAATGTCGCTAATTAATATAAAGTGACTGTTTAAAATTCTTGCGGTTATAAATTATAAGTTTAAAATATAGTAAAACGGATCCTTCCCACGTTTTTTTTTTAAACGAGTATCCGATAATGACTTGATCTGCCAAATCCTGGATCATGGTCAAGCGTACCCCGAACGAGAAACGAGACTACGTAAGCACTGGCAAGACGCTGTTGCAAGCACAATGATTATAAAATATGTTAGAATACACAGAATAAGGAGAAGTTTAATATAGATTTTCTATATCTATATCTATACATATTATAAAGAGGAAATATTTGATTGTTTGTTTGCATTGAATAGGCTCTGAAACTACTGGACCGATTTGAAAATCGGTCCAGTAGTTTCAGAGCCTATTTATAACATCGCATCAAGTGGTTCTGGACCACCGATGATCTGCCTACCCCGTAGTGGATTACAGGCATGAGTAAATATTTAAAATATCAACGCACCATAATTCATCGAGCGTACATTAGTTACAGAGTAGTGGAAAATAACGTAGTCGACCTGGTTTCTTTGTTCAAAGTGATTTTTAACTATCCGGTCTTGATTCGAGCGTGTTAATTTAACTCCACAATATAAAAGTTTTGTCAAGTTCTCGGTATTTTATTGAGACCTTGAGGTTGTGTAGGGTTCCGCAGTCAACAAGGGGAATTAATAGTATCACCATGTCCGTCCTTCTATCTGTTTTGTTTGTCAGCGGATTTAGTTCGAAAACTCATTTATAAGCCAATGTTAACCAAATATTCAACCAACGCGATGATTAGCAGCTAACCAGAAGTTTAACAATGTCATTTTCATACCC
This sequence comes from Aproaerema taeniolella, assembly GCA_949987775.1. Lineage (NCBI taxonomy): Eukaryota > Metazoa > Arthropoda > Insecta > Lepidoptera > Gelechiidae > Aproaerema > Aproaerema taeniolella. The sequence goes on along the minus strand of OX465253.1, from coordinate 3,025,876 downwards.
TGGTCTGTTGCGAAGCCCGTTTCGGGCTCCTATATCATCACACCACATCAGCCTATTGCAGTCCACTGCTGAACATAGGCCTCCCCCAAGGTGCGCCACTTTGCACGATCCTCCGCTGTTTTCATCCAGCCACTACCCGCTATCTTCTTTAGGTCATCTGACCATCTGGCTGGGGGGCGTCCTACACTACGTTTGCCAAGACGTGGTCTCCATTCGAGAACCTGTCTACTCCAACGCTCGTCGGTTCTGCGACAGACATGGCCAGCCCACTGCCACTTCAGCTTGCTACACTTTTGGATAATATCCATCACTCCGGTTTTCTGTCGGATGACCTCGTTTCGGATTCTATCCCTTAGCGAGATCCCGAGCATGGAGCGCTCCATTGCTCGCTGAGCGACGTGCAATCGGTGGGCCAACCTCACTGTCATGTTCCACGTTTCGGATCCGTAGGTCATGACTGGTAGGACGCATTGATTAAAGACCTTGGTCTTTAGACACTGCGGGAGTGGCGACGAAAAGATATGACGCAGCTTCCCAAATGTTGCCCAGCCAAGCTGCACTCTTCTGGTGATTTCCCGCTCGAAGTTGTCTCTACCTAACTGCAATATATTATGTTTAAAAAATCAGTTAAGAATACACCCTGTCTCTTTTATTCTTATTTAGACTTATCGCCGGTGAAAAAAGACAGCTAGCAAGCCATCATATATGAACGTCAGTTAATGTTAAAAACCGCGAAATCGCCATCCCTCGTTATTCTGTCAATGTACCCCATGAGAGAAAAAGCGCCAGAGTATGGTTTTTTCAATTTTTTTAGCTTTTAATCGCGGGTTAACTGTGCGGGGGGGATATTTAGTGGACATACTAGAAGCGCACGTAGCCCAGTGGCGCCCGCTGATCTCAACCGATCAGTGAGGTTAAGCAACGTACACAGAGGCAGGGAACCTGATGGGTGACCAAAGTGGCAATTTATCACGAGCGTTTCCGTGCTTCGGAGGGCACGTTAAGCTGTCGGTCCCGGCTGTTGTTGATTGATTACAGTCGTTAAAACCAAGTCAGAGGCCATTCGGCGGTTTGAGAACTTTGACACCAGGGTTAGCCAATACCTACACGATAAGAAGAAGAAGACTAGAAGTCTGTAATCATAGGTAGTATAATAATTCAGTTCAATAAAGCGTTTGTTTTTGATAATCATTATAACATTCCATTCGAGAATATTTCTTTATTTTATGTTAGTAAAGTAATAAAAACGTACGATCTCATGGGCGTCTTTAACAAGAGATGGTAAGTCATTAATGTAAACGAGAAACAGGAATGGTCCTAGGATTGAACCCTGTGGGACGCCAATACAGACTGCGGACCCAGGTGACCTAGTGCCGTTAACCTCAACCTTCTGGATCCTATTACTCAGGTAAGATTCCAGAAGCTTAAGTGCGTCTCCTCTTATGCCATAATGATGTAATTTTCTGATCAGAGTTTCATAATGAACACAATCGAAAGCCTTGGACAAATCACAGAAGACTCCAAGAGCATCCTGCGAGTCCTCCCAGGCCGCAAAAATATGACGAATGAGCTCAACACCAGCATCGGTTGTAGAGCGACCCCGTGTGAATCCAAATTGATTTATATTCATAAGGTTGTTAGCGTAGAAATGAGTGGTTATTTGATTAAGGATAATTTTTTCAAATAACTTGCTAAGGGCTGGTAGTATTGAAATTGGTCTAAAGTTGGTGGGGTCTGATGTACTACCAGCTTTAAATAGAGGAATTACTTTACTATGTTTCATCAAATCAGGAAACACACCATCATCAACACATTTATTAAAAACTAGCTGATCCGGCAAACTTCGTAACGCCTTTTACCATATTTTCTCACCTTTTAAACCTTCCCTGGACTTCCACAAATAGTTCAAGACTAAAATTATCCAAATCGGTTCAGCCGTTCTCGAGTTTTAATCAGACTAACGAACAACAATTCATTTTTATTTATATAGAAGATAAACGCTAGGTGTGGAGCAATACAATCTATTATGGAGTTTATCACCTTTACTGAAAGACCATCAAGGTCCGCAGCCTTTTTTATATTTAACATCTTAAAAGTTTTAAGAATGTCGACAATTCTAACATGTGAAAAACTGAAAGGAACCTTACTTTCGTCTACATTCTGTTTGAGCAATGATTCAGCGAGAGCGGGAGATGAGTCTAGTGACTGAGTAGTAGAGACGGGAATGTCAGTAAAAAATCTTTCAAATTCTGAAGCAACAGCAACATCTGAAGTTAAAATTTTGTCATTTATAATGAGTTTAAAATCGAAGTTGCGAGACTTAACCCTTCCCGTCTCACAATTAATAATTTTCCAGGAAGTCTTAATGATATTATTACTCTTTTTAATTTTATTTCTAACAAACATAGCTTTCGCCGCTTTACATACACGCTTAAAAGTTTTAGAATAAGCTCTAACATAATTAACAAAACAGGGAACCTGATGGGTGACCAAAGTGGCAATTTATCACGAGCGTTTCCGTGCTTCGGAGGGCACGTTAAGCTGTCGGTCCCGGCTGTTGTTGATTGATTACAGTCGCCAAGTCAGAGGTCATTCGGCGGTTTGAGAACTTTGACACCAGGGTTAGCCAAGTTCGCCACACACTTGACTATACCTACACGATAAGAAGAAGAAGACTAAGTCTGTAATCATAGGTAGTATAATAATTCAGTTCAATAAAGCGTTTGTTTTTGATAATCATTATAACATTCCATTCGTGCACGTGAATATTTCTTTATTTTATGTTAGTAAAGTAAAAAAAATCCTTGAAAAAAGTATCACAGCTAAAAAATTCACGAGTAATAGTCGAAAACTTAAATAACACTAAAATTTAAAAAAATTATCACCCACCGCCGACATTCAATTAAATAAATAAATAATAAATAAAACTTTTAAATAGTTGAACCAAATTTGATCAAATGAAGCTAAGAACCATCTAAATTACGTCAGATTTCAGACAAAAAAATACCACATCGTAAACGGTCCATTCCTTTAGGAGCTACTATGTCACAGAAAGACACAGACGTCAAAAGACGTCAAAAAACGTACACACGTCAAAAAACGTCACGTCACGTGAAAGTGTTATTATTCTGTGTTGAAAGTTACTTCAATGAAGTTGTAAGTTACTACGGAACCCACACTGCCCGTCCAATACACACTTAGCCGGGTTTTTACGCATGCTTTCAATTTCCGTAATAATTAATTGTGTGGTTTGAATATTTTTGAGAATGACTGTCTGACGGCCTTGCAAGGTCTTCGAGTGCTTGTAACGCGGCGGCGCTCAATGCTCGGGAGCGATCAGTGAGGTTACGACTAGCGTCTAAGTTTGAAGCGCGAGCGATTTGGGTTTTTGAGGATTTTCATGCTGTTTCGAGGTCAACCACCCGCCTCAGATTTGTGCGAAACGGACAATTGTAACTTTCTGGCGAAATGCCAAGTTTTAGGCGTCAATGAATTCCTACCCCAAAAACATAATGAAATCGTACGTTTTTGCTCTGTATCGATTAGTAGTAAGCGTATAAACGAGGTTCGTACGTTTTGCTTTTTCCAGAATTGTTCTTATTTTTTAACCGACTTCAAAATAGGAGGAGGTTTCTCAATTCGACCGTATATATATATTTTTTATGTATGTCCGCGGATAACTTCGTCGTTTATGAACCGATTTTGATTATTCTTTTTTTGTTGGAAAGGGAGTATCCCAAGGATGGTCCCATGGTAAGGAAACCAGGATCTGATGATGGAATCCTGAAGAAATTGAGGAAAACTCTCGAACAAATTGTCTTTTTGGGATTGAAGTCGGTGACTCTTACGTTTTTGACGTGGAATTATTGAAAATTTTTTTGCCGAAAACTTTTATTCTCAGTAGTTTAGTCTCAAATATCTTTTTGTATACTAAAAATATCAAAAAATCAAAACATAAAGACTAAAGACCTAGTTTTTGATGTTCCCGACACAATATCAAAATTTCACAGAGACCTGTTGACATTTAGGGGCTGGAATCCATTGACGCCGTTTGTATGGAAAAAATATGAGACAAACTCGGAGGCAGAGGCAGATCAGACCCCTTCTTCCATAACTAAACGGATCAACTAGAAACTGTTCAATTATTTTTGTTCCGAACGGGTCAACTATTTGTTAGTCGGTTAGAAAATTAATGGATCAACTATTTTTCTTCTGAACGCTCAACTTTGGACAGTTTCTGAATAAACAATCATACTTGACGGCCGATTTGGTCGAGTGTTAGTGACGCTGCCTCTTGATCGGCGGGTCCTGGGATCGATTCCCAGTCGGGGTAAATATTCGTGTATAAAGCAGATGTTTGTTCTCGGGTCATGGCAGTGGCGTGAATAGACATTTTAGGCAGGGTAGGCAGTGAACTTTTAGTTATGAAAATTATTAAGATTTTAGAATGTTAGTTAAAACAACTTAAGGTTATTCAAATCAAAATAACCTATGCTTCCAAACTTTCATATAACAGTTTGAAAACAAAATGCACGGAACACAGCCCGTGAGCCAATTATGAATGTCGTATATTTTAGTATTAAAATGTCTTACTGCGGTACCTTTTTTTGCATCAACGCACGCATCGGCCTTTTGCGATAATGTTTACCTACTTTTTCTTGAAAAGGTAAACTTGAAAAATTACGCAGTTTCGGTAAACAAACATCATCAGCACACTTTTCACAACTTATTGTACTCATTTTGTTCTAAACAAATGTCGAATAATCACTATAAACTAATAAAACAATAATTTGCAAAAGTTTTCGTTAGTAGTTGCAAAAGAAGAAAAAAATGCCGCAAACGCAAAATTAAAAATCTAACAGCCCTTCCAAACTTACCAAATATTGACACCTCTCAACTTGGTAGCATCGCTTTCTAAGCAGAGCTTTTTTCGCCATACAATCAGTTCGTTAATTTTTCGCGAGGGAGGCGAAACAGCCAATCAGAAGCCAGCATTTTTCAACAAAAAAGGCATTTCAAACGAGTGCTTATAAGCTTCGCCATCTAGCGGCGGCGGCGAGCGGCACGGCTCTCTCTTCTTACTAGTTCTAATGTTGAACTAGTTTAGATGGCGCTGTTTTGAAAAAGTTTAAATTCGGTAAATCGATTCACAAATTTTGATTCTGTGATCGTTAGTGTACAGTCAAGAGCAGGTCACGCTTTACACTACCAGTTTAAGCTGAGCTCTGATTTATACTGCGCGCCATACAATGCAGGGCCGGTCCAAAGTCCAAAGTGTCAAGCTTGAGAGAGAGAGAGAGAGAGAGAGAAATACATTTATTCATCACACGGCACATGTAACATATCTACAACACAACACAAAAAAAAACAATTAACGAATAAAGTTAAGTAAACATGTAGGTACGTACATGCACCGCATCGATGAATGGGCTTTGGCTCAGCTTAATGTTGTGACAGTGCCACAACGCTGTTAATTCTGCCAACACCCAAAGTGCTTCGGAACGCGTCCCATATTAATGTATAACAATAATAATACTGTAAAAAAGAATAAATAAAATATTAATGTAAAAGTGTACGAATCAAGGTAAGTAAAAAATATAATACTTAAATTAAAAATAATTATATATAATAAAAACAAGACTAAACTGAATGAATAAATAAATAACGCACAAAACTGAGCTTCACGTCGGTCCGGACATTAAAATTTGTTCGTTCAACAAACTAACTTTGAGTTTATTTTTGAACGTCTTTAAAGACTTTATGATGCGTAAAGGGGGAGGGATATCATTCCAGCATTTTGTAGCTCTATAACGGAAACTTCCGCGAAATGCTGCAGTTCTGTGTTGAGGTACAATTAGTGGGATGGAGCAAAGTCTTACAGGACAGTTGGGTTTATGTTTACGCCAAGTGAGTTTTGTATACAGGCTTTTTGGTCTTAAGTATCCCAAACAACATACAGGCAAGATATAGTTTCTGTCGTTGTTTCATTTTTAAAAAACCAGAATTATTTAAATATGGTGTGACATGCGTTCTGGGGGGTATTTTAAAGCAGTAACGTGCACAGGCGTTTTGCACGCGTTGAATCAAACGCTGAGATCTTTCTAATAAACATGAACCATAAACGGACAAGCAATGATTTAGCTTCGACAAGACAAGCGCCTCGCAAAGCTGCTTGACGTGCTCTTGAGTGTACATTATATATTTAATTTTTGTTTTATTTTCGTTGAATACCCTAGGGTAGGCACTGCTTTTCTGCTTGTATGGAATGCACGCCACTGGGTCATGGGTGTTCGTGCCTGTTTTTATGTGTGTTCCAAGAGACCCACGACACAAGGGAAAACCTTAGTGTGTGCCTTTGAGTGTGCAGCGTTTATTATCATTTACTGATTGCTTTTATCAAATATATCCACAGAATATATAACAGTACTAACGTAATATAGCTAAGAACCATCTCGTTCACGTCACCTTTCAAACAAAAAAAACCGCATCGAAATCGATATAATCGTTTAGGACCTACGATGCCACAGACGGACATACAGATAAAAACATCATACTTGTAACGCCCTCTTTTTTGTCGAGGGTCAAAAATAAAATAACCATGAATTCATTGTTTGTTTGTCCACAATTCCATATACTTACATTCGAATAAGATGCGCATTTTGAAGTGGTCTGGATAAATAAAACAATGTTTTTAAAACAGAACATTGAACCTGATCTAAATACGTAGCAGTCGTCGAGGGTGTTGGGGCTAAATGTGAGAAGGGTTCCGTACAGTCAGCATCAAAATCATGTGAGCTCCTAGGATAGTCAAAATAATCTAAAGAACACAAAAGCAATTTTATATACGCAGTTCGAATCATCATATTGTTGTAAGCACCCTATTAGTTGTTCAAAATATCTTATTATCATTCTTTCATATTTACACAGGGCTTTAGGTATCTCTCTTTCAACTTCTCGGTTGGTTAATCAGTCCATGAAACTGGACAACTTTCCCCAAGGAACATAGGTCAAAATACGAAAAAAAAATTTGATCTCCCAATTCTCCCATACAAACTTCATCAGCATATAGCGCATTTTGTATGTGAGATCAACATTTTTTTTCGTATTTTGTCTATTGACTGCAGTCGTTAAACCTAAGTGAGATGCCATTGCGTGGTTTGAAATCTCAGACACCAGGGTTAGACAAGTTCGCCAAACACTTGACTATACCTACCTACACGATAAGAAGAAGTATAATGCTGATCAAATCGTACTTAGCGAGATATACCAACGGAGAAATTGGTGAATATGTTACAAATTTTTTTCAAAGCCACATTTATTCGAACGTAGACCCTTCCTTCTTTTTTGAAGTCGTTTTAAAACTAAGCTCTCCTTACACCTGCAGCTCGAGTACGATGGTGATAGCGCGCCTTTGAGTATGTATTATTTGTTTTAGCGCGCGTAAAGCGCCGCGGTTCTGTGTCAAAATGTCAATATTGACAACGCTCTAGAGGGCGAGCAAGCCTTTGCGCAAAGTAAAGTTTCAGCGTCAGCCGAGTGGCGCGCCGCGCGAGTTTGTCGCCATCGCGTGCTCGACCGTTGACTCCTGATACCCAGTTAGTTGCAGAAATGGTCCGTTAAAGTTAAGGCTACTTTAAGTCACTTTCGGTCACTTTCTTTTAAGTCACTATTCTTTCACTTTCTTCTTTAAATAAGGACGGGTAACAGCGTTTCTGTAACAGCGTAAGTCATTACAAAGTCCGGTAAATAGTTTAACCAAATCGCCGCTAGATGGAGCAATGTGTATTCTGAAACCCAGTATCGGTTGGCTCACGCGAAACCATACCTGTTATGTCTTCAAACCCACCCATGACTCGAAATCAATTCCTGGCCATCAGGCGCATTTTCGCGATTCCGCCTTTCGCGTTTTCGCGAAATTTTTTAAAGTCCTACGTCCATTTTGACAAGGACTGGTTGAAAAATTTGCCCATCCTGAAAGGGATTGTATGCGTTAGTTAATTTTAAATAATTGTTTACTGTGATAAAGTCATTATTCATCTTCATCAGACGTCCTAATTCTTTACTAATATTATGAACGCGAAAGTTTGTTTAATGGATATACAATACATATGTAAGGATTTTTGTCACTCTTACGCGCTCAATCTGGACCAATTTCATAAAATTTGGGATAAAGGTAGCTGACATCCTGGTTTAAAACATAGGCTACATAATTTTCCCACATTCCCACGGGAACGAAGTACAAGGCTACTATATATATAATGAAGTGAACATTTATGCGTTATAACTTCACGTCAAAACTACTATAAGGATTTTGATGAAACTTTGCAGTAATTTAGCTTAGACATCAGAATAACATATGGGCTCCATCATTTTCCTAAATGCATACGAATGACTTTAAATTAGTAAGAGAAACTTTAGGGGGTGATCCTTTCCGCCACTTTAAATATTACTAGCTTTCCGCCCGCGGCTCCGCCCGCGTGGACTACAGTTTCTTATGGTGAGAATGTATAGTATACTAGCTTTTCGCCGGCGGCTTCGCCCGCTTGAACTACAGGTTATATCGTGCCTAACAGTGGGATAAAATGTAATCTATGTCCTTTCCCAGGCTCTAATCTATCTCTGTACCAAATTTCATCAACATCGGTTCAGTGGTTTAGGCGTGAAAGACAGACAGACAGACACAGTTACTTTCGCATTTATAATATAGTAAGGAATAAGGAAGTAAGGATTGTCACTTTCGGTCTAATTGACGTAAACAAGGGCGGCATTACGTTTAATTTTTTTTTTATTACGAGATGGGTTAACTCTTGACCCCAATCTCGATCAAGGTCATAGATGAGGTCGACGATGGAGCGAGTTAACCCAAAAAATGCCAATTAAGGTACTGGTACTCCAACGCACGGACGGAACACAGCAAGTTGTTTGGCGTCAGACTTCGGTTAGCGTTTCTGCAACAGAGCGTAAGACATTATAAAATACGGTAAATAGTTTCCCCAAACTGCCGCTAGATGGAGCAATGTTTACTCTGAAACGCAGTATTAGTGGGCTCATGCGAAACCATACCTGTAGCCATGACTTTCATTCAATAATTGGCTTCCGATTGCGTTGAGACGCGATTCTACATGTATTTTCCACCTAAATAAACTTTTTTGAGTCCTGTTCAAAAGAACATTTTGACAGGACTATTTTAAAAATAAATCCCTTCCAGCATGAGGGGATTTTTTGGGTCAGTTATTTTTCAATAATTGCCCAAATGCCACTCATTTTTGAATCCAAAATGGCGGATATCCATTTTTTGGAGAAAAATACTCTGTTTTAAATACTTTCAGAACTCAGAAACCTGCTTTTACTACCCGGTTAATAGGGAGTGATCCTCCTAATGAAACTGATCAAATTTACCATATGAAATTCTTAAAACATTTTCAAGTGTTAAATGGTTCCCTCAGACCACCGCTAGATGGAGCGACCTGTATTCTGAAACGCATTATTGTTTTATAAACGCGAAAACATAAGGCGATCGAGTGAGTACGGTCAAACAAATATTTTATCGCCATCCATACAAATCGTGTAATTTTTTGAGTGCTGTTCGATAGAACAGACCTAAATTATTTACACTATTCTTATTTTTATTTTAACCCCCTACGTAAAACGAATAAACGATACACACTCAAAGGCCTATACTAATAGACCATAATCCCAGGGCCGCCAGATCTTACTTATTTTCTCAGTAACCAAAAGTGAAGGAAAGAGTAGTGCTAAGAATAGATCTTTACCTATGAAATTGCCGTTTTTCATACAATATTTTTGGAAAACTGAATTTTCCATACTAACGTTTTTGGATTTTTCTCGGGAATGCGAAATCCAAGTTCAACAAAATGTTGTGGGAAGGTTTGGACAACATTAAGTTAATTTTCATCATACTTACTTTATTGAAAGTTGTAACTGTAACAACGGCACAGCAAAAATAAGCAATGAAACGGGCAACGGATGAAATGAGCTATATTTGAGCTTCTTTTTCAGCAAAAAAATCTAAAGTAAGTATGTATTATTTAAACCTTGGCCATATAACGGAAATATTGAGTAAAATTTATATTTTACTCAATATTTCCGTTATATGGCCAAGGTTTAAATAAAAAAACAATTTTAGTAATAGCTGTTCAATCAAATAAATTATGAATAAAGTAAAGCTTGTGAAAAAATCGGTAATTTCATAAGACCTATTATGTACTATAGCTTTCCGCCCGCGGCTTCGCCCGCGTGGACTATAGGTTATATCGCACCCAGCTGTGAGATAAAATGTAACCTATATTCTTTTCCAAGGTCTAATCTTAGTACCAAAATTCATCAATGTCGGTCAACCGCTGTGTCCCTGAATCTCGTCACGTGCATAATCATGCTAACGAAAAAAACATTAGTTATCTTACCACACCCATTTTTATCTATACATAGTGAAAAGTTCGCTCGCAAAATTCAATATTTGACACAACCATCAACGACGTCTGCCCTCACGCGTCTGCCGCGTTCCGGTTGCTCACTCGGGTATCTGCCCCTCCCTCCGCGCCTCGCCACCGCTGTCGCCGCCCTACAACCGCCGCCGCGGCCGCGACGTTTCTTGGTTGCCACTACCGCGAGCTATAAATTTCAAATATTTTCAAGCCTCTAACTCGCTTCCCGTTCCCAGGGGAATTTTTAACTTTGCATTCACTAAATGACAAATTTCAAGCATCTAACTTATGCAGTTTAGATTTTTTCATACAATTTTTTTTCCCGCTAACTCTCGTTCCCATGGGAATTTTTCAAAATACAGCCCTAACTAAACTTTATATTTACTAAGGTATGCATGCATGCTAGATTGAAAACATCTTTCTTACGTGATTTAGATTTTTACATACAAAAGTTGTTTCCCGCTAACTCCCGTTCCCGTGGGAATTTTGCAATATCCTGTTGCAACTAAGCTTTAAGTTTACTAAGGTACCTGCATGCCAAATTTCAAGCGTCTAACTTAAGCGGTTTAGATCTTTCATACAAAAGGATTTTCCCGCTAATTCCCGTTCCCGTGTGAATTTCGGGAATTCCTTTCTTAGTGCACCTCTACGGTACCTAAGCTACGTCCCTTCCAAATTTCAAGTGCCTACTTTAGTCAGTCAGTTTCTCCTTTTATATATTTAGAATTAAATTAACATGTGAATACTTGCTAGCCTGGGCCGACGGCGGCCGATTTTAAGTTACCAGGTTCTGAAGGTACTTCCAAAAATTACTCACTTGTCCTGAAGTCTGGGTGCTACAAAAAGTATTCTTATAGTCAGTTCTTATAGTCGTCGACTCCCTGAACATCATATAAAAAAATCACGCCTGAGATCGCATAATTTACTTGCGAATTCTTAAGCGTCTGGTAGGAATTAAAGCCGACGGAGAGTGTCTGGTGGTGTTGATCATTAATTTTTATATTTATTGAATTTTAGTCTATAAGACATCAGCACCCACACTTCAAAACAAGTGAGTAATTTTTAGAAGTATCTACAGAACCTGGTAGCTGAAAATTGGCCGTCGGCCCAGGCTAGCAGGTATTCACATGTTAATAGTACATATTAGCACTACTCTTTCCCACACTTTTGGTCACTGAGAAAATAAGTAAGGTCGTGGGTCCCTTGGAATACACGTAAAGACAAACAGGAACACTTATGACCCGTGCTTTTCACACAAATGTTTGCTACGACTCGAACCCAGGGCCCGTCGATCAAGAGGCAGCACTATTACCACTCGACCAAACCGGGCGTCAAAAAGAGGGTGTTGTACGTTTGACCGCTATAAGTCTGTCTGTGGCACCATAGCTCTTAAACAGTGAATAGATTTGCTTTTTTTTAAAGCGGGTTTTCCAGTGGTGGTTCTTAGACATGTTTTATTAAAATCGGTTTCCAAAATTATAACAAAACAACAAAAAATTACGTAATTCTATAACCATATAAATTATTGTCGATTGAACATCCCTTTCGTTATTCGAAGGGAGGCCCGTACCCCTCGGTGGGGACGTAAATGGACTGGTAAAATGAACATCTAATAAGTGATAGACATTGGTTGTTTGGTGATTATTTTAAATCAATTTTGTGACTTATAAGCTACTTTCCAATGCATATTATGCAAGATGTAAGGGAACCTCTTCCGAATACTGAAAGTACATTCTCAGTTAATGGTTTTGAGTAAATTTCTCAAAGAAACTTTTCCAGGAAACGAAAAAAGTTTTGGACTTCTCCATACAAGCTGTCCGATTAAAATGACTTTTTTTGTATGGGGCCGTCGTTTTTTTTTCGTTTCCTGGAAAAGTTTCTTTGAGAAAGTTACTCAAAACCATTGACTGAGCATGTACTTTCAGTATTCGGAAGCGGTTCCCTTACACCTTGTATTGTAGACGAATGAAAACCTTACCTCTTTAAAAAAAAAAAATCTTTTATTTATTTCTCTCTCACAAAAGAAAACAAACAAAATACAATAATTATATTACAAATTCATGTGGCACAAGCTTCTTTTGCGAGAGTCTGGTGTCTATACTAAGAAAACCCTGTGTTACAGCGCACCAGGCTCTCACCCCTAACCTCTAAAGTAGATTGTAATACAATAAAAAGTATAAATTACGAGAAAAGAACAAAACTAAGTCGGAATTAACAATGAAAAAGAAAAAAAAGAAAAGTAAGAAATGAAATAAAATAAAAAGGTAAAACAAAAATTTAAAAATTAAAATTAGTTAAAACAACACATATTTGACGTACGCGTGAATTTGTGTGTGTGTGTGTGTGCATGTGTGCGTGTGTGTGCGCGTGTGTATTGTGTGTTTAATACATAAATAAATAGTTAAATGGTTTTGGGCCAAACCAACTATGGTTTGGGCCAAATGTATAATAATCTAGCTGCATCCCCAACATAGAAGTCTTTAGTATACAAATATCCTTGCGTAGGATTTTAGATCAACAGACGCTCAGTAGCAGAAAGATTCAGTAAAGTTAAAGCTTAATTAAATGTAATGTAATGATATCCTTCTTTTCATCAACAAGATGAAAAGAAATTGCACTGTGTGCGGGGTTTTAGAGGACGTATTCCACGCATGATGCGGTGATAGCCCTGTTGGTAATGAGCTAGACTTGTAACGGTGAAGGAAAACATCGTGATGAAACCCGCCCGTCCAAGAAAATTCATTTTCGAAAACGGTCCACCAACCCGCATTTTGCCAGTATGGTGGACTATGGCCTAAATCCCCTTCGTGCTTCGAAGGGAGGCCCGTGCCCCTCGGTGGGGACGCATATGGGCTGATAAAAAAACATATATTAATGGAATGTGAGAGAAACGAATCCATACTTAGCCCGAGGACCTGTCAGGTTGGATTGTGTAACACCGTGCTGGCCTCTCCTGTCTCGGATGAGGCCATCGCTATGTACCGATCCTACCTCTTCGCGATGGCAAAGCGATCTCAATAGGTACGGATTCGTTCCTCGTTAGGGTCATATACTGTTGTCCATCGTGTTTAAGTTAATATTATGTTAACACTAGCTTTCCGCCTGCGGCTCCGCCTGCGTGGACTACAGTTTATATCGTACCCAACTGTGGGATAAAATGTAGCCTATGTCCTTTCCCAGTCTCTAATCTATCTCTGTACCAAATTTCATCAAAATCGGTTCTGTAGTTTAGGCATGAAAGACGGACAGACAGACAGACAGAGTTACTTTCGCATTTATAATATTAGTAGCATTCCGCCCGGGACTTCGTTCTCGTGGGAATACGGGAAAATTATGTAGCCTATGTCCATCAGGGATAATGTAGCTTTCTAATGGTGAACGAATTGTTCGAATCGGTCCAGTAATTTCGGAGCCTATTCAATGCAAACAAACAATCAAATATTTCCTGTTTATAATATTAGTAGAAAGATATAGATAGACTAGCATTTCGCTTCGTTCCCGTGGGAATTCAGGAAAATTATGTAGCCTATGTTACTCAGGGATAATGTAGCATCCAGGTGAAAGATTTTTTAAATCCGGTCCAGTAGTTTTGGAGCCTAATCGTTACATACAAAAATACAAATCTTTCCTCTTTATAATATTAGTATAGATATAGTAAATATAGTAATATAGTATATAGTAAGGAAGTAAGGATGTCTGGTTAAATTAGTAATTATGTTTTATCTAAGGAGCTTCTTCAAATCTGAATTCTTAGATAAAGATTTAAAAAAAAGTGATAGTATGATATTTACTTTAATAGAAGTTTCTGCAATTGAGCAAGAATCTGGTAAACAGCTGATAGTTGTATCTAGGCCGCGATTCCCGGTGGCGATGCATATTCACCAATCAGCTTGCCAGGAGATGTTGACGTCATCAGGTCTCTAACCTAGAGCGTTGCATTATGGAACCAGGTCGGCGGCTTGTGCCAGGGATAGGGTACCGTATCAAATATTCAAAAGCTCGATATATTTGATTAGGTTCTATACATGGTTATTTTTTAATCAGTACACAAATTTTTTGTACGTAAACTTTATGAAAATTTAACAGACCCGTATTTTTTTGTTTTATATCGTTTAATATAAACATTTCAAGCTAGATCGTCTGAAGCATGAAAATAAATCAATTTTTTGTATGAAAAAAAAAAACTTCGTCCAATTGACTTGAAACTTGGTAATAGTACTCTTCAACACGATTTGTGACACCCGTGTTTCTGCGTTTTACAAAATTTTATCCTCTAAGACGTTAAAAAGGGGTATCAAAATCTGAAAATTTTGGAAAAAAAAATGTTTTCCTTCTTATTTACGTTCTATCAACGTTACTGACACCGTAAGAAAAAATTGTGTACTGATTAAAAAGTAACCCTGTATTTACTCGAAATTGAAAGCCTACTTCTTATCGCATAAGTAACGATATTTTGTCATAATCAGTTCGTCATTATGACAAAATATCGTTTTAAGAAAACAAATACGCATAAAATTTTTTGTCATAATCAGTTCGTCGTTATGCCAAAATATCGTTTTGCGAAAACAAATTTATGCGTAAAAAGTTATGCGAAAAAAGAATGAGGGCTATTCAATTTTATGCGAGCAAATATGGAACCATTAGTTTATTCACAGCTTCATTAGAGCGGTGAGAGTGCCCAATTGGTTGAAGAACTACTCTTTCTAGCAGCCGGAAGATTGCGAGTTCAAATCCAGGTTCAGTTCTGCACCACTATTCGTATGATTTTATCATTTGCTTAGCGTTGAGGGAAAGAATCGTGGTAAAACCCGCACGTCCGAGAAAATTTAGCTTTCGAAAGACACGTTTTGCGAAAACAAATACGCATAATTTTTTTTCGCATAACAATATTTTGTCATGATCAGTTCGTCGCTATGAGAAAAGTTAAGTGAAACCCGCACGTCCGAGAAAATGAAGTTTTCGAAAGGCACACAGTCCATCAAGCCGTATTGGACTAGCTTGGTGAACTATGGCCTACTCCGATGACAGTAAAACTTCACTTTGACTGCGCGAGAGCGCTTACCCTCTGGCGAAGGCGTTGTCATTTCGAAATTTTTGACAATTGACCGCGTTAACTTCACGTTGTGCTTAGAGAACAACAGACATCGTCATCTGAGCTCCATGACCCAGCAGGTTTTCTCTCTACGTTGAAACATCTTTTTCCACACGCATATGTAACGACGTAACAGATTGTTTTCATAGTAGTACTACATCTAAATATATAAAAAAAAGGAAACTGACTGACTGACTGACTGACATATCAACGCACAGCCTAAACGGCTAAACGTAGGCACTTGAAATTTTGAAGGGACGTAGCTTAGGTACCGTAGAGGTGCACTAAGAAAGGAATTCCCGAAATTCCCACGCGAATGGGAATTAGTGGGAAAATCCTTTTGTATGAAAAATCTAAACCGCTTACTTTTGTATGTAACAATAATAAATTAACACGCAAACGAAGTTGCGGGCATCAGCTAGTTATATATATGGGAGACTTAAAATTAGAGCGAATCTTTAGGTTATTAGACCAGGGTCGATAATTTTTAAAATGGTAAAAAGTGAAAAAAAATTATAGTAGGATGATACCCATTGGAAAAGGTAGAGAATATAACAAAAACGAAAGGAAAAATAAATTACGGGCGATCTGAGGTCGGGAAGGGGGAGGGGGTGAGTTTTTAAGGGTAAAAAACGGTTAATCTCGATTTCCGGTAAAACTACAAGTCTTATGAAAAAAAGTTTAATGGCAAAGTTGTAGGTAATAAAAAGATCTACAACTTTTGTATCGATACTTTTTTCACATAACCTCAAAATTTATGTGAAAAATTCGAATAACTGAGTTTTTGGTTTTTTATTTTTATCTTTTGCAAAAAAAATTATTTTTTCACGAAATTTGGTGAAAACTTACCTTTGTATGTCCCAAACATACAGTAATTTTTTGATTTAAAATATTCATTTTTTCACCTTATTTTGACTTAATATCGAAAAAGCACCCTAATTTTCAATCGAAAATTCTCACGTCAAAATATCTGCTTTTTTAAAAAAGTTGGTGTGTTTTTTGTTCGTTGAAATCTCTACTTTCTGATGGTATAAAAAAAATATACATTACTATGGCAAATGTTCTCAGAAAATGCAAATAATGAAAAAAACTCGAATCCAAATATTCTTTTTTGAATCATTATGTATAATTTTGAGCTATTTATTAAAATTTACCCTTTAATTACTAGAAAAACGTAAGATTTCATGAAATATACTACTAATGAACAACCAAATAAGTTAATAAAGTTAATATTTAATAAGACATCTACAATATTTTGAGAAAGTTTTCGAATCTTCTTTAAATTATATGCGTAGAGACCTATTTATTTCTATTTTAAGATTACTTATATACCTGAGTGACCTTCGGAAAATGTTAGCCCGTCAAAAGTTATTTCATAGAGAAGAGGGGAGCGGGCTAGGAAGGTATGGGGTATAGAGACTATACACATACTACATACCGTGTACAATCTCCATAGTATGTGGCTTACTACCTTTTATTTTGTAGCAGCTGTAAAAACCGTTAGCCAGTATTCGAGATACAGAGCAGTGAATAACATCGTTCGTAAAAAAAAACACGTGCCGGCTAAATTACTTGAAGAGAATTGTGACTAATTAACTTTAAAATAAACTTGAGGAATCTTCATAGCAAGGTAAATACTACCTATATTTTAATCTGTACCAATCAGCTCTAATATAAAAATAGTAATATTTTCTTTCATAAATGTTTAACGTAACATAACCTAAAAAATTAAAATCGAATGAGATTTTAGTAGAAGATTTCGTTCAATAATAATTTCGTTTATTTTGCACAAACAAATTTAGTTATACTCATGATAAAACTGTAAAGGCTTTATTGATTTGATTTTGTCTTTTCAGATTATCAGTATGGATGAATCTGTTTGTATAATCTGCAATAAGGCAGATGATAAGCAAGTCTATGAAATAAAAAAAATAACTTTGAATCGTTTACTTTACTTTCTAATCTTTTTTCGTACCAGTCTTTGCAGAGTGTCTTGCTTGCAGTACCATTTTTGTATAAAATTATCATGTGTCTTTTAATTAAATGACACTCGATATCGTTCTGAAAATGCTGTTTCAATTTGTTCTTAATAGTTGTGTAGTCTGGGAGATCTCCTGAAAATCCCTCTTTTATTTCATTAACAGAAAATTGACATTCTGTTTCGTTGTCAATGATATAATTAATAAATAATTAATAAAATTCTTAGTGTTTTCACATGCTGAGCGACCCCTCTTTCCTTCAGTTCTTTTGTTATAAAAAGCAGACATACAAGCAGTGTGATAATGCGCTTTTCCTTCGACTAAATCAGGCACATTTCTTAAACGAGCTGAAATGTTTTTATCGAAATCATTTAATGTGTTTTGTTTTTGAATATACTGTAATATATTATCCCTTGTGTCATTACTTTGAACACATGAAATTTTTTTTTTGAAATATTACCGAAAAACCCACCGCAGAGAAAGCAATGAGATTGAAAATTAAATCTAATAGCGTCTTTATTTATTTCTTTTCCTTCATTTGATTTTCTATGTCTTGAACTACAGTATGTAGCTATTCCAGTCTCATCATTATATTGACTTTGAAAAGTTCGATGAATAAAAGCTGATGTCAAAGTCTCAAATTTTTTGTATTTATTATCGATTCTTTTCTTGCTAGACCCCACTAAACGATTCAAAGCTAATTTTTTTATTTCATAGACTTGCTTATCATCTGCCTTATTGCAGATTATACAAACAGATTCATCCATACTGATAATCTGAAAAGACAAAATCAAATCAATAAAGCCTTTACAGTTTTATCATGAGTATAACTAAATTTGTTTGTGCAAAATAAACGAAATTATTATTAAACGAAATCTTCTACTAAAATCTCATTCGATTTTAATTTTTTAGGTTATGTTACGTTAAACATACTATTTATGAAAGAAAATATTACTATTTTTATATTAGAGCTGATTGGTACAGATTAAAATATAGGTAGTATTTATGATAGCCCAGTTGGTAATGAGCCAGACTTGTAATCCGAAGGTTGCGGGTTCAAATCCTGGTGCGGGCCTGTACCACTAAATTCGTCTTTTCGGATTTATGTACGGATTTCTAATTATCACTTGCTCAACGGTGAAGGAAAACATCGTGATGAAACCCGCCCGTCCAAGAAAATTAATTTTCGAAAGACGAACGGTCCACCAACCCGCATTGGGCTAGCGTGGTGGACTATGGCCTAAATCCCCTTCGTGTTTCGAAGGGAGGCCCGTGCCCCTCGGTGGGGACGTATATGGGCTGCTAAGCAGCTAAGCAGTATTTACCTTGCTATGAAGATTCCTCAAGTCAAAATTATCTTCAAGTAATTTAGCCAGCACGTGTTTTTTTTTACGAACGATGTTATTCACTGCTCTGTATCTCAAATACTGGCTAACGGTTTTTACAGCTGCTACGAAATAAAAGGTAGTAAGCCACATACTATGGAGATTGTACACGGTATGTAGTATGTGTATAGTCTCTATACCCCATACCTTCCTAGCCCGCTCCCCTCTTCTCTATGAAATAAATTTTGACGGGCTAACATTTTCCAAAGGTCACTCAGGTATATAAGTAATCTTAAAATAGAAATAAATAGGTCTCTACGCATATAATTTAAAGAAGATTCGAAAACTTTCTCAAAATATTGTAGATGTCTTATTAAATATTAACTTTATTAACTTATTTGGTTGTTCATTAGTAGTATATTTCATGAAATCTTACGTTTTTCTAGTAATTAAAGGGTAAATTTTAATAAATAGCTCAAAATTATACATAATGATTCAAAAAAGAATATTTGGATTCGAGTTTTTTTCATTATTTGCCTTTTCTGAGAACATTTGCCATAGTAATGTATATTTTTTTTATACCATCAGAAAGTAGAGATTTCAACGAACAAAAAACACACCAACTTTTTTAAAAAAGCAGATATTTTGACGTGAGAATTTTCGATTGAAAATTAGGGTGCTTTTTCGATATTAAGTCAAAATAAGGTGAAAAAATGAATATTTTAAATCAAAAAAATTACTGTATGTTTGGGACATACAAAGGTAAGTTTTCACCAAATTTCGTGAAAAAATAATTTTTTTTGCAAAAGATAAAAATAAAAAACCAAAAACTCAGTTATTCGAATTTTTCACTTAAATTTTGAGGTTATGTGAAAAAAGTATCAATACAAAAGTTGTAGATCTTTTTATTACCTACAACTTTGCCATTAAACTTTTTTTCATAAGACTTGTAGTTTTACCGGAAATCAAGATTAACCGTTTTTTACCCTTAAAAACTCACCCCCTCCCCCTTCCCGACCTCAGATCGCCCGTAATTTATTTTTCCTTTCGTTTTTGTTATATTCTCTACCCCTTCCAATGGGTATCATCCTACTATAATTTTTTTTGGTCTCAAAAATTATCGACCCTGGTCTATATTCTCCTCGTGGAACTTAGCGCTCTTAGCCCAGTGGTACCCGCTGATCTCAACCGGTCAGTGAGGTTAAGCAACGAACATAGAGGCAGGGAACCTGATGGGTCACCAAAAGTGGAAATTTATCACGAGCGTTTTCGTGCTTCGGAGGGCACGTTAAGCTGTCGATCCCGGGTGTTGTCGATTAATTATAGTCGTTAAAACCAAGTCAGAGGCCATTTGGAGGCTTAAAAACTCTGACACCAGGGTTAGCCAAGTTCGCCACACGCTTGACTATACCTACACGATAAGAAGAAGAACTAATCAACTTTCTTCAAAGAACCTATAAGAAATTCTAAAGAAAATCGATCAGCTGATCGCCCAATTTTTCATATTTCGATCTATGTCCTCAAACTGAACAAAATGTTGGGGAATTTTGTTCAGTTTTGAGGGCTGATTCACATCCTTAATTTTCACTAATTTATAAACTCACCCCACATACATCCTGACTTGCGAGTGTGTCAGTCTTTATTATAAAAGAAATTCTCAAGTTTTCTTTTTATGGTCCGTCATTCAGTAATTAATTGCAGAACCCAAGAGCATAAAGTAGCTTGATACTTTAGACTTGGTACACTCAAGAGCACGTCTAGCTTGACACTTTGGACTTTGGACCGACCCTGCATTGTATGGCGCGCAGTATAAATCAAAGCTAATCTCAAACTGGTAGTGTGAGCGTGACCTGCTCTTGACTGTACCCTTCTCATTCCGCTTGACAGTTGAAGTTCCTCGGATTTTATGAGTCCGTCAGTACAGCTGGGCCACAATAAAAAAAAATGTGTTTAAGGCACGATAGTACAGATTAATAAATAGTTACTAAGACGATAGCTCAGTTGGTTAGAGCACCAGATCTAATCCTGGGGTCGTTGGTTCAAGTCCCCTTCGCGCCGAACATGTTTCTTTCTCTAAAAATTATTTGTTTGATTACGATTTCCGAAACAGAATTTCTCGAGTGTCGCATTTAAAAGTATAAGGTGTTGTTCGTAGCCCAGCTGCGCTTGAAACACGAGCCCGATAAATACTGTTTTCTTTTCGCATCGTAATCGAAAATTTTCGAGAAATTCTAGAAATAGTCGTACTTAACCTTTTCTATTGTGGCCCAGCTGTGGATGAGATTTAAACATTTAATAGAAAGTAAGGAATCAAAATAAAAGACATTTTTTTCACTGTTTATATCACTTTTTTATAATTTATTTTTCACAACATTTTTATTTAATTTTCTGTAAAATTTACAATAGCTTAAACTCCTCACAAATTTAAAGTTTTTAGACGGTACGAGACTGTCGCACGAAACAGGCAATTCGGAAGAGGAAATAAAACTATATAATGTAAATATATTTGATAAAACCTAACAATATGCTTATATAGGTACAACTTAAGGCTTTATGAGCTAGCAATCCCTAAACTAGAGAGTCTGTTTGTCGCGCGTTTGCTTTTAACATATGAGCTGACGCGCGACAAGCACTGCTTCGCATTACTTGAGAGCTCCTAGCAACAGCAATATGATCTTAAAATAGTTCAAAAAGTCGCCAAAAGACTATTAAATCCATTGTCATTTTTGAAAAACAGTTGCAGATAGTCGAAAACAAAAAATTCCCACTAACTTCGTAAGTAATTTATGCTGCTATGTTCTTAAATTCAAAAATTTGGAAACTTTTGACTGGGTTTCCTGAGAATAAAAAAGATCACTTGATTAACTCAAAACTTTGAAAGACATATTTATCTTTTATCTAAACAATTACAAAATAAATGGGAGAATATAGTGTTTAAAAAAATCGTATTGCTGTGGCTTGTATTTACCACAAGTCCGGAAACAGTGCTCTTAATTTTGGCGCTTGCGTGCTTACGTACTAAACAAATTAATTAAACACTATTATGACTTTCAACGTGCTTCCCTACCTCCTGCGATACCCCAAAGTGAAAGCTGGCAAGAAAATGTAGATTAAAAAACTACATTTAAATAAATCTTACGACTAGCCACGCTTGCTTGTAAGGAATACACTACAGATAAATTAAGTTGATCTTTTTTAAGTTTTCATAACCAAATAGATAAAAGTAAATGCTTATAATATTCTTAAACTTCACTTCGACCTGTTTCACACCACTTAAGATGCATAAAGCGATTCGTTTATGCATTCAAGCTGCATTTTGTTACTTATGCAATACGCCTTGATACTACGTGTATGTCATCTAGGTACATAAATAATCATTGCGTACAATGTATTTGCTTGTAGTTCTCTTAAAAATGCGTTTGATTAAAATGTTTAAGCAACTGTTCTATGGTATTTAAAAGTTCAATCGTTTGACTTAAGTATTCTTTTTACATCATGATTGTTAAACCGATCCATTTCACGTACAAGATAATATTTGAAAACCCAAAACAATATTTTTAATTGCATAACTGATTTTAATAAACACCCTTGATTTTTTAAAGGAAAGCTTAAAGAAGTAAATTTTTCTTGTAAATTAGTTTATGACGAAACAATTAGAATTTCTCATTCACTTTATACGAATGACACATGAAAGAGATGGCAATATAGTAATTTGACTAGCTACTTGTGTTCAAGTTTCAATCAATCCGCTTGTAAAGGTATTAAAACCCAGGCTAATATTATTCAATCGACTTGCGACTGTTGAAAAGTAACGTCTCAATATAATACAAGTCGTAAGTCTATGACAACAAGATAATTTATATGCAATGTCATTGGCATTTTTGTTGAATTCTTTACACACTTCTGGCGCCCATTGTACTATTTAATAATTAATGAAACACACATAAAGGACGTAAAACCATATTTTTCATAATAACGCGTTTCGTTTTGCGTAAAGTCACGTACTTTTCCTTAAGTTGCACAAGTTTTTAACTTTGCTTCGAGCTATGCCTTGATTTAATGGAAAACAGAGTTCCTCATTTTATAATAAATTTAGCCAACTTGTCGGTAAAATATCTCCGCTCACTTTTTTCTGTGCGTCTAGGGTTCTCAAAAACCTTTGGAAATTGCGACATTTTTGTATCCCTTTACTTCTCTTACACGTCAACTCATATTTCGTGTTGTAAAATGAGAAAATGCTTGACCTAAGTCGGACTTATTGAAACAAACGAACGCCCAAAGGTTGCGCAAGTCCTTGTTTTGCAACATCATGACATCTTGAGAAATTTATTTTAAAATCATAACACATCCTCGATACCCTACAATATATACATAAAGATTACAAACACCCATAGCACGCAAGCGCCTCGGCCAGTGCATAATAATAGTAAATTAAACAATACAAAATAAGGCTAGCTGAAACTGATGGTAACTATAGAAAAATAAAACTTAAGCTACATTGCAATGTCTCTGTTTCGTTTAAAACTTTTTTGTTTTAGACCGTAATTGGAAGATCGTTACAAAAGTTAAAAATTAGAACGTGTGTGGGAAGAGCTTCATTGGCTTACAAGCAGAGATGGTCAAAGTTATGTGATTGGTTTTTATTTTTTTTAAACAGCGAATGTCAAGAGGAGACACCATATCCTATTCGATAGGTATTATTTCTAAAGTAGGTAACTTGTTTGCAAGATTTTTTTTTTAATTAAGAAAGAATTTAAAAAAAATGGGTGCGTGTACTTATGTACGCGCGTGAGAAGTTATACTTCGAGACTTAATGAGCGGTTAAGCAGACAGCTTCATAGTGTTAATTTTGTGTTACAGATGCGCGCGCATCTTAAAATTTCACTCTCATAATTTTTTCATAACGCGCCTAGCTTCATACTGTTAATTTTGTGTCACAGATGCGCGCGCATCTTAAAATTTCACTCTCATCATTTTTTCATAACGCGCCTAAAGAAGTATAACTTCAAAAAAATAATTAAAAAATTAGGAAGCTAGGGAGATATAAAACTTGATACCATTGTCCCTGCGTACAGAGAATTAATCGTGAAGACATAATATATGTCATCATATACGTAGTATATGCAACAGAAAACCAATAGCATAACTTCAAGATTCCACCAAGAATGTCTGTCGCCATTAAGTCGAACGACTATGACATAATTATGTATATTATTTTTTTTTACAAAAGAGGTAAAATCTATTTAATAACAAAGGTAAGTACTTAGTCAATTCGTAATTCCAAATACATTTGAACAATTAAAATTCAACACGATTATACAATAGTGATTGTTAAAACCTTTCATTTAATATACCTTCAGTCATTGCAATTTACATACTTTAGAGAAGAAATGACAAAATACACATATATAGCAAAAAGTTCGAGAGGTAGAAGATAACGGTTTTGCCGATCTACGATATAGATTATATAGATATATAATAATCACAGTTTATTACAATAGTTTAAGATATATCCTTACCGCTTAGCTTGCTAAGCTTTAACAAAGCTTCTCGTGTTTCAAAACTATTCGTAATAAGAAAATAGGCCATGACAATGTTTATTTATATCCTTTTAACCATTTTCATAAAATGGCGGTGATATACCTAAAATGATATTCTGTGTTCATGTCTACAAAATGGATATGCGATAGACAACTCAACTACATGGATTGCTCGAGCATGATTGCGACAAATTCGCGCGGCGCGCCACTCAGCTGACACTGAAATTTCACTTTGATTGTGTGAGGGCCCCACGCAGCGTTGTCAATGTTAACATTTTGACATAAGACGGCGGCACATTACGCGCGCGATGACGTCATGCTCGAGCTGCAGACATTGAAACCGAACAAGTTTGCCAAAGTTTAACAAGTTAGGTGGAAAAGATCAAAGTGACATCAAAATATCTGTCGAAAACACTACGATCACAACATATAGGCCCGTATATGAAACAAGTTATGCTAATGATATTAAACTTACACTCATTCTTAATCAATGGAATATATGTAGTTAAGATCAGTTAGCTATATTATGTACTTCATTTACTTCTAAGTACAGACAATTGCGAAATATAGTTTTTACTTCTAATGACGGCTACTCTGCTATGGTTTATGCTGCGTTCCATTCACCACAATGGTCATTCATAGAAACCAGATTATACTCCAAGAATAATATTTTACACAGATCATTTGCATTCATTTTGTATGATCTATTAATACCATGTTACGTGTACTATTTAAAATATTTAGATATTTCAATTATTTTAAGCTATCTATTATAGATACTCGTAGATATAAAGAACGGAACGAAGCCTGAACCAGTTTAACTAGCAAACAGCGCAACCATAAAAAATCGCTTGACGTCCAAATATGTGGTGGATCCGACAAAAACGTCAGACGACGACCTTCCAGGGAGTAATTAAAAAAATGAGATCTTAAATTTTGGTTCGTCAGTGAGCAAGCTGGTAATTCGTTCATATAAAATCGTTCATAGTTCCGAAGCGTAGAATTACTCTAGAAGCTGAATTGTACTTGATCACCTCGGATAACATCACCTACTCAAAAATATACATTTACGATATAACAAAACAAAGCCCTACTAAGAATTCCATGCAATATTTGTATACATATATTTATTAGAATATGCATTGGCATTTATCTAAAACATGCACATTTTGGCCGGAGACTGTTACACCGTCGTACAAACTACTTTTATTAAAATACAACAGTATCAATATATCTCTCTATCTATCGGATGTAGTTCTACATTATAATGTTATTTAAGTATATATTTAGTATTCTTCGATAACAGATTAATTCTATAACAATTAAATCACATTTTGTCATACTTTCTACTGATTCAACATCAACTGTATTCATTGAGACTTTTAAAGTTAAAAAAAACATGTTCGTAAGTGTATTCTTTTGCTAATATTGACTCCGCTACTTGTAAATGTTCTTAAAATATTTATTTATAATGTGGATTTATCATTAACAAGAGTGGACTTTAATATTGTACACACCTTAGTTTAATTATATATTTTTTTGGGTTTTATATTTTTTATTTATATTTAAACTTAGTTTGTTACTTCGTACGCCAAGCCGTATACAATACTAGAGCGGTCACGAGAGAGGACATTGTATACATACATTCTTTAGTTTATTAAAATACACAGTATAACAAAATATTTCTTTATATAAGTAGGTAGCGCTGACTGGATGCGGTGCGACCACAACGACATAGTAAAAACTATCAAGAACGGAATTTTCTCGCACAAAGGCCATCGGCAAGGCCGGATTGTTTCATTTACTTTCTAAGTTCCCGCCGTCGACGTCGACATCGCATCGCCGTGCGACTCGACATCGTCGCTCCAATTGCAGTCGCGACCCACGGCCGCTCTACTCGAGAGACATGCTTGCATCAAGACTATCTATACATAAAGCTTACATGTAACTAACTAGTCTTTTTATAGGCAGACCATCGACTCGCACTAACTCCCCTAACGTTTTACACCACGTGAACTATAATTTTCGTACTGCTAACATATTAAGGCGTCAACACGAAAGGAGTACGATTAGAAATTATAGCACGCGAGTGTTCCTGCGCCGGCGTCGGCTCGCGTCGCGTTCCTTACAGCTCTAGTTAACAATACTTTTATAATCAGCAGAGAGGTTCCGGACGTCAACAAGGCGGGGGCTCGGCGGCGGTACCGCCCGCGGAATTGACGGGAGAAAATTGATCCGTGTTCGTGAGCAACTCGAATTGACACAAGTCTCCACCCGGCGGCGAACCACCGCTAGTCTACCGGCCTGTCTTTTTTCGCATCGACTTTTATACTTTTTATACGTAATCTACGATCCAGCCAAGAATCACGAAGCGTATCACGAATTATATACAATCACACGTAGGATAGCGTTTCATACATATACATATATGTTTTATCTGTATTATATACATTTGGCACTAAATTCATGGATTGCGGGATGGGGGGGCGCGCGGGTCACGCGGCGCAGAGGGGGGGTCGGTAGCAGTCGGCGGCGATGGCGGCGCACGTGGGGCAGGAGGCGGGGCACGGCGCGGGGCACGCGGCGGGGCACGCGGGGCACGCGCTGCCGGGGTACGCGCCGCACGCCGCGCACGCCGCGCCCACGCACGCCGCGCACACGCACACGTAGTACGGCGCCGGCACCAGCACGGCGCGCGCGCACAGCTCGCGGCACGCCAGCGCCTCGATCAGCGCCAGCGTCTGCCGCCGCTCGTGACCCATCAGGCACACCGTCGACTCGCGCACCACGCCGTGCAGCAGCGTCAGGTATCTGCGGAGATTAACACCGATATCAGGAGTTGGTAAAGGGGCATAGGTAAAGTGGGCATAGAAGAGCGTCGGTGGTCTAACGGCTAGCGGGTCGGAATCGTAAGCGAGAGGTACCGAGTTCGATCCCCAGTGCCGCCATGTACCGATGACTCGTTTTCGGAGTTATGTACATTACATTAGTTGAACACCAGCCGATGCTCTAACGGTGAGGAAAAACATCGTGAGGAAACCGGCACGTTCAGGATACTGAATGTGTAACCAAGATCCGATTCGGTCAGGTCCCCCTGTTAGCAGTCACGGAGGTCAGATGGCAGTCGCTCCACTGTAATAACTTGATCTGCCAAATCCTGGATCATGGTCAAGCGTACCCCGAATAAAAAATGGGACCAAGCGCTATGAAGAAGAAGAAGGTAAAGTGGGCATAGAGCAGGAGAATCCACGTGAAAGTCAAATCTTATGCACGTTATCCAAGTGCTAGCATAGGGTGTATAAAAACAGCTGAGGGTAAAATATAATCAATAAGTATGGAGACCCATAAAGTTGATCTTTGCACAGATTGTCCAGCAGATATAAATTTTTTTGATTGATGATATAGAAGAAGCAAGACGTTACCTGTCGAGTCCAAATTATATGTATCTACTCAGTACTTATTAATCGTATATTGTAGTAGGTAACTTTAAACTAAGTTAGCAAAAATTGAGGGTGTAAATGAATGTGAATAATTTTTTCCAGGAATATATTCGACCTATGGGTCGAACTATGAAAAAAAAAAATTCGCCTCTCCATACAACTATTTACATTGCTGTTTGTGTATGTCTATATTTTTTTTTGCCAGCCCATATACGTCCCCACCGAGGGACACGGGCCTCCCTTCGAAACACGAAGGGGATTTAGGCCATAGTACACCACGCTGACCCAATGCGGGTTGGTGGACGTGTATGTTTATGCCATTAGTTAAATTGATACCGATCTGAAACCCAGCAAGTTGTTTAGCGAGCGTAACAACAAAAACCACTAACTTTCAAAGCCACCGGAAATATTTTAAGAGTCTAAACTTAGGCAATATTAATACATAAGTATGTGGTGTAATTCTCACCTGTGTTTTAGCGCCTCCTCCTCGTGGCCGACGAAGTGGTTGCGGAGGTAGGCCTCGAGCTTGGCGCGCTGCTGACCCAGCTCAGGGAAGTCAATGAAGAATCGCGAGCACATGTAGCGCTCCAGCGTCTTGATCTTATCGGGGCGCGCTGGCCGGTACGCTTTGGCCAGCAGGGCGCAGTACTTCAGCAACCCTCCTCCGCGGATCTCCTCAGGCTGCCGCGTCGCGATCAGCTTCTCTGATAAGTGTAGTAACGCCTCGTGGAAATCCCCGTACACCGACTCTCCAACCACAGTCGGGTAGAAGTTCTCCCCGATCGGCAGCTGTGCGCATTCATGGAACGCGAGCAGCGAGTCCAGAGCAATCTGGAACGAGTCCACGGAAAACTCGAACTGCCGTCGCATGGTGTCAACGAACTTGAGTTCGACAGTCTTGTGTCCGCGCGAGTTGCCCAGCGAGATCAGGGACCAGCGGTCGCCGTCGGAGTTGACTCGGACCATTTTGGAGACGTACGCTTCTTTGAGACCAGCGGGGGTGGCTCGGCGGCGCGGGGTGGCGGGAGGGAGGAGGGTGGCGAGGTGGCCGAGGACAGCGGCTTTGACGCGGTCGCAGTGGCGAGCTGTGGGGAGGTCGGCGGTGAAGATAAGATCGATGTCGGAGTAAGGTTGTGGTCTGTCGGCGAGGACGTGGCTGGCGGCGCCGCCATTGAGGCGCACGTCTCGGACGGTGACGCCGGCTCCTCCTGCGCTGACGGCGGCTTCCAACCTTGCCCTTACTCCAGCCACGAGCTCCCTCAGCCTCACGTGCAGCGTGGGGAAGTTCCCGCGGCCGTGGATGGGCACCACCTCGTCCATGACGTCATTCAGCCGCCGCACCTGCTCGTAGCTCAGCACGGCCGTCCTCTCCCCGCACCCCTCTGATGACGTGTAGCTCGACTCGCTCTGAAACAACATATACAATCGTTTTACTAACATACAAGTGGATGATGTGCGTAATGCCCTATACTTAGAGATAGTTTGGTTATTACTAATATTAAAATGACTGATAAATGCTTTTGAGGAGTTAACGTTACAATTTTGAAACATTAATGACGCCATGTTTCTTTATCAAGTTCAACCTTTCCTCCCCTCTAGTTATACGTGATGAGGTTTTAGATTAAGACCGTCCGTTAGTCTTACCAGCGGGTTTTTTTTGTACAGAGTATAATATCTTTCAAAACAGATATATATTTTAATTTAAATTCTGGAATATTTTAGAGATATAGATAGGAATATATAGATAGACGTCAGATAGACGAGATAGACGTCAAAAACCGTTCTAAAATACTAGAAGGGTAAGCATTTTAAAAATAATAGATCCTTTTATTATTTCTAACAGCGTAAACATTCGCGTAGGCTTAATAAATTGTAAATAAGATTGACATTTCACACACCAACATACACAATTCTAGCACAGGGGTTCCCAAACTGTGCGCCGTAGACAGTACAGAGGGCGCCGCCGCGCCGTGAGGCGATCCTCTGTAACTTCGATTGGCGGGTACAAAATAAACACTTCAAATGGTTTGGAAAACGTGTGGAGATCACAAAACTCACTATCACATTGACTAGGTAGCTGTTTTTGTTTCAATTGAGTATTCTAATGAATAAATAAAAGACTCAACTTCATATTGTGGATGTTTACATTTTTGTGCCTATCAACCTAACGAGCATCATTGTACTTAACTATTTCTTTCAACTGTATCTATCAATTTCTACTGTCTAGCCAGGTTAGGTTATACGAATTCTGAAGTTGTAAGTGCGCCGCGGATTGCAAAAGATTGGGAACCCCTGTTCTAGCTCATAAAATGTCTGTACCATGCAAATAGATTCATTTAATTTAAGTACCATTCGGTGGGAGTGGTAGGTACTTTATTTACTCTTAAGTATCCTGTTTGCTACGTACGAATGGAACCGGATAAATACTTAATTACTCAAGAACTGACACTATTATGTTGATAACAGACAATGTATGTACTAAACCTATTTCGATACTGTTGTCAAAGTTGGTTCAGATTTAATAATAGGTCTTTATCTATGGAATTGCCGTTTTTTATACAGTATTTTTGGTAAACTGAATTTTCCATACTAACGTTTTTGGATTTTACTCGGGAATGCGAATCCAAATTTAGCAAAATTTTGTGGGAAGGTTTGGACAACATTAAGTTAATTTTCATCATGCTTACTTTATTGAAAGTTGTAACTGTAACAATGGTACAGCAAAAATAGGCAATGGAACGGGCAACGGATGAAACGAGCTATATTTGAGCTTCTTTTTCAGCAAATAAATGTAAAGTAAATATGTATTAATTTGACTCAATATCTCCGTTATATGGCCAAGGTTTTAAATAAAAAACAATTTGAGTAATAGCTGTAAATTATGAATAAAATAAAGCTTGAGAAAAAATCGGCAATTTCATAGGTAAAGACCTATTATAACAATCTTACTTTTTTATTCTTTATTTATTTTAAAGAGGGTTTTAACAATCTTACTTACTTACTGCGTAACAAACGTACAAAAAAAGTCTGTTAAAAATTGGTTTGACATTCTGTCCGAAGCACGTGGTACATTAGATCGCTATTTTGAAAACCGGTTGTGAAATGTAAATGTGTTCAGAATTTGAAAACTGGAAATATCCAGTTTAAGAAAGGTTTGAATTTCGTCACGTTTTTCACCCAATCGCCACGTTTTTAGGCACGTTATGATATTTATAGGTTAATTGCTTAGTAAAATAATAAAATACTGCATACTTCAAGGCTCACACTCACCTGAGACCTCTCATACATATGTGTATTTACTATTCAAGCCCGAAATAAAACATATTAGTCATTTTATGCCGTGTGGTGATCGGTTGAGAATAACACCACCCCATCTCTTTCCGTGGGTGTCGTAAGAGGTGACTAAGGAAACACAAATGAGACCTGCTTCCTAGGTAGTAATCCATCCCAGGCAACGACACAAAAAATTTTTTCTGAATCTGAGGTGTCGCGTCCTATAGTCTCATGCGGTGTGGTAGGTTCTGTAAAGGGCCGTCTGGTTCTGGGTAAACTCGCTCCATCGTCGACCTCATCTTTGACCTTTATGGTCAAGATTGAGGTCAAGAGTTAATCCGTCATAATAAAAATTTAAAAAAATCTGCTTGTTACAAAAATATGCTTTTGAATCAAATTCGCAACCGTTAGATAACGAGGTGTCACAACCACACTAAACTGCATGGCTAACATAAACGCGTGACAAAGTTTTTTGTCACGAATGAGACTTGAACCCACGAACCCATGTTTAAACCTGGTGCTCTAACTAACTAAACTATCGTGCCTTTAAGTCAAGCGACGAAATATTTATTGCCTCTTATGTATAAGCTTTCCACCAGGGACTTCGTTCCGTTTGAGTTTGAGAAAATTATATAGTTTATATGTTATTTTTATATCAAAGCTTTATAATTGCAAAATTTCATCAAAATCCGTACAGTACTTTTTGTGTGAAGAAGTAATAAACATCCATCCATCTATCATTACAATCTTTCGCATTTAAAATATTAGAAGGGAAAATTATTTAGCCTATGTGTTTTTCCAGGGAGTCAGCTACTTCCATTCAAAATTTTATCAAAAATGGTCCAGCCGTCTGACAAACATACACACACTAAAACTTTCGCCTTTATAATTTTAAAATTGTTACCTAGTTCATAGATTTATATTATACTAGCATTCCGCTCAGGACTTCGTTCCCGTGGGAATTCGGGAAAATTATGTAGCCTATGCCCATCGGGGATAATGTAGCTTTCTAATGGTGAAAGAATTTCTCAAATCGGTCCAGTAGTTTCGGAGCCTATTCAATGCAAACAAACAAACAAACAATCAAATCTTTCCTCTTTATAATATGTATAGATAGATATAGATATAGAAAATAGATATGTTATGCTATTGGTTCGCCAACAAATAAATAAATAAAATTAAATTAAAAAGTATATGGGCTGTTAAAAAAAAAAGAAAAAAGCGTGAATGGGATTTTTAGCTTTAGACCAATGGAAAATTAGTCTAGACTAAACGGAACAGCAGCTCAAGCACAATCCTATGTCAAAATGTCAACAACGGCAGAGGGCGAGTACGCCTTTGCGCGGGGCCCTAGCGTAATCAAAGTGAAGTTTCATCGTCAGCCGAGTGGTGTGCCGCGTGAGTTTGTCGCGCATCATGCTTGACCTGCAGACCGTGAAATACAGGCACTAGGATATCTACTTAGCAAAGACAATAGACCACAAAACCATTGTCATCCGCCATTAGATAAATATTTGACAAAACATCTTTTAAGAATGAGTCTGAGAAATCGTTCAATATTTAAATAATATGAGGTCATTCCGAAAACACTAGGAAGAGTGGCTTGGGTTACGTAAAATGTATTGATGTAGAATTTTTTTGGTCGTGGGTTAAAAATAATTTCAATAATTCCACGTCAAAAACGTAAGAGTCACCGACTTCAATCCCAAAAAGACAATTTTTTCGAGAGTCTCCCTCAATTTCTTCAGGATTCCACCATCAGATCCTGGTTTCCTTACCATGGGACCACCCTTGGGATACTCCCTTTCCAACAAAAAAAGAATAATCAAAATCGGTTCATAAACGACGAAGTTATCCGTGGTCATACATTTTTAAAAAAAACGGTCGAATTGAGAAACCTCCTCCTTTTTTGAAGTCGGTAAAAAAAATGACGTTTTTAATTCGTATGTTTTTTTAAGAATACAATAAAAAAAATTTTTTGCATAGATCGAAATATGAAAAAAACAATTTCGCCCCTCCGTATCGGTTGTGTTTGAGAATTTAAAATGTATTCTTTGGTGTCATGGCTCCAACCACCCCCTAAAGTTGCGTTAATTTACATCCATTTATGGGGAAATGGGAATAAGTTTCTCACGGCTTTGATGTTTGAATGTAATATTACAGGTCTGGCTCATTACCAAGCGGTGATAGCCCAGTTGTTAAAGAGCCAGACTTGTAAACCGAAGGTCGCGGATTCAAATCCTGGTGCGGGCCTGTACCACTAAATTCGTCTTTTCGGATTTATGTACGAATTTCAAATTATCACTTGCTCAACGGTGAAGGAAAACATCGTGATGAAACCCATTTTCGAAAGACGAGCGGTCCACCAACCCGCATTGGGCCAGCGAGGTGGACCATAGTCTAAATCCCCTTCGTGTTTCGAAGGGAGGTCCGTGCCCCTCGGTGGGGACGTATATGGGCTGACTAAAAAAAAATGAATTTATTTCCAAAACACTAGTAAGCTATGAAGGTCTTTTAAATCATCAATTAATTATTCATCGATTAAGTATTGGTTCTAAGATTTTGCCTTGGTTCCTTTAAATGTCGAAAGTCAGAAGGAATGGCAATCTTAATAGTAATTTAATGAAATGATTTAATACGAATGAACTGGCACTTCATCGATTGGTTTTAAAGTAATAAATCACAATATCTTGTTAAGTATCTAAATGGTATGTGACATCGTTGAATTGATTAAACTATTGAACGATCGAAGTTTAACGATGGAATTCATTTCGAATTAAGTAGGTAACGCAATAATAGTAGATTAAGCAACAAGGGGATAAAACAGTGTATTATGTCACGGGCCGCATATTGAATTCTGAGCGAAATGAAGGATTCTGTATTTACTACGTTCACCTCACTACGTTCGGGAATGAACTACAGAATCCTTCATTTCACTCAGGATTCAATATGCTGCCCGTGACATAATACACTATTTTATCCCCTTGTTGCTTAATCTACTATTAAAAAAATAGAGGACTCTATTTTTTTAATAGTAGATTAAGCACTAGAATGGCGAAGTCGCCAATATCAAGTAAAGACACCCTTTGTGGGTCGTAATACGTCAGAGTCTCGTCCGTTGATCAGCAGGGTGAACCACTACCACTAAGATGTTAGGACCCACTTTTTTTTTTTTGGATTTCTGTTTTTTAAAAACATGTCAATCCCATTGTACCCGCTCTGTTATAAAGTTCATACAGGGCGCTGCTGAGAAGCCATTATCATTGCATGTGGTGATCGGTTAAGAATAACACCACCCCATCTCTTTCCGTAGGTGTCGTAAGAGGCGACTAAGGAAACACAAATGAGACCTGCCTCCTAGTGATCCATCCCAGGCAACGACACTTCATTTTTGTCTGAATCTGAGGTGTCGTCCTATGGTCTCATGCGGTGTGGTAGCCTCTGTAAAGGGTCGTCTGGTTTGCGACCACCCTCCTACCGAAGTCCGACGCCAAACAGCTTGCTGTGTTCCGTCGGTGCGTGGGAGTGCCAGTGCCTTTATAGGCGTTTTCTGGGTTAACTCGCTCCATCGTCGACCTCATCTTTGACCTTTATGGTCAAGATTGAGGTCAAGAGTTAACCCATCTTATAATAAAAAAAAATAAAAAAAATATGCTAGTTGGGCTGCATCTGATGACGGTTTGGCTAATATATGTAGATTGATATATTCCTATATTATATTTGGTCAGTGCCAGCTTCGTCAGCAACCCCTCCCTATGACCCTTTTTTTTCATTCTGTGAGCAAGTGAACATCATCTACCATATCGCATACATCGCAATTAGGGGAACCGGATTTTCTCATCAAAAATGCAAATTCGTTTGATGGGAAGTGACCAGATCGCAATCTAAATGCCATATCTATAGGTATTTTCTGTTCAGGGTACCTACCACGATCGTTTAAAAGCATTTCTGTTTAGGATCCAACTTTGAACTGCTTCGCAATTGGAATGTTTTTTAAAATGGTACCATGATGGCGCTGCTTTTGAACTGCTCGGTTGTCTATGGTCCATTTTAAATGTCTACATAAATTGTCGCTGGTCTGCCTTTGAATCGCAACAGCGCCAAAATTGAATCGCTTATAAGCCATCATGGTACGAATAAGCGTTGCAGACTTGTTTAGGTCCTAAATCGGATCGCGCTAAGCGATCATGGTAAACCTCCTGGACTCACATATACACCTTTTCATAAACTGTATTCTAATTCCATTGCAAAAGTGGTCCAATCAACGTCCAGTCTCATGTCGTGATATTCTCAGCATCTGATTGGTCGTTTAAAATTCCTATTCAAATAGCGAAACAAGACAAGGAGCAACTGTTAGCCGGGTGTTGACAAAATTAAGCCCAAGTGGAACAGGATACACTTGACCTTGTCAAACAAAGACCTACAATTCAAGTGGACCGGACTTGCTCAGTACTTTATTCTCGCTCCTACTCTGTCTACAACTTGATGACCTTTCCTCGAGGTTGTTATATAGTGCAGCTTACTTTGTTTTAATAGTTGTCGTAAAATGGCGCGATAAAAAGTAATTTTTTCCACTGCAGTGCGACCAACGCCCACTTTTTTATTTTTCACCGACTTCAAACAGGTTTTTAGTAGCTTTGGTAATTATTTAATCGATTTAAGTTGTGATAATATGGTCCACCAACCCGCATTGGGCCAGCGTGGTGGACCATGGCCTAAATCCCCTTCATGTGTCGAAGGGAGGCCCGTGCCCCTTGGTGAAGACGTATGTGGGCTGTTAAAAAAAAATTGTATTATGCACTTATTATTGTTTTTAATGAAACAGTGCCAAATAATGATAAAAAAAGTGAATAATACTTTTGAAAAATCGGCTTGGTAGGTGCTTTTTATAAATAAAATGTCAATTCATAAATTATTTTTGAAATACAATATTTAAAACTCTCTTTAATTTTTTTTCTTTAATCCGTATTTAAACAGATGACTTATTTTAGATAGCCAGACGCTACACAATCACAACATATGTTTCCCTTTTATTGTGGGTCTCTTGGAAATATACACATAGAACAAACCCGAGAACAAAAATCTGCTTTTTACCCAAATATTTGTTCGAACCCAGGACCCGTCGATCAAGACCCAAAAAAAATGGAACATTGTGCTTTTCAAAAATAGAACCTACTATCTTCTTTCGTATATATATAGAAATGAATTGCTGTTCGTTAGTCTCGCTAAAACTCGAGAACGGCTGAACCGATTTGGCTAACTTTAGTCTTGAAATATTCGTGGAAGTCCAGGGAAGGTTTAAAAGTGAGAAAATATGGAAAAAGGCGTAACGAAGTTCGCCGGGTTAGCTAGTAGTTAATAATTATATACTGTAATTAGCCTCCTCTTTAAGTTTTTAACGATAGTTCATTTTACCAGTCCATATATGTCCCCACCGAGGGGCACGGGCCTCCCTTCGAAACACGAAGAGGATTTAGGCCATAGTCCACCACGCTGGCCCAATGCGGGTTGGTGGACCGCTCGTCTTTCGAAAATGAATTTTTTTGGACGGGCGGGTTTCATCACGATGTTTTCCTTCACCGTTGAGCAAGTGATAATTAGATCCGTACATAAATCCGAAAAGACGAATTTAGTGGTACAGGCCAGCACCAGGATTTGAACCCGCGACCTTCGGATTACAAGTCTGGCTCATTACCAACTGGGCTATCACCAATAAAAATAGTTATTGACTATGAATAATGATGATGAGGCCGGAACGATTAGGTAGTTATTATTATTACAACATCTATTCCCTATTTAAAAACTATAATAATTGTTACAAAAACATGTTTGTTTTTGTTTTCGTTTCCAATGTCATTGTCACGGCGGCGGCGTCGCGCTCGCGCGTCGGGCGCTGTGACCTCGCGTCGGCGGCGTATTATCAAAACTATTGTTTTATGTTCTTTTATTGTTTTTCCTCGATTCGAAACACATTGAAATCATTCGGCCGCTGGTTGAGGTCAACATTTGGTTAACATGCAACCGTTGAACAGTCATTATGACGTAGTGCATGAGCCTAATAATTGATTAGGTGAAATACTTAACAGTTTGTAGTAAAGAAAGTCGGTGATAGCTAAGCTGCTGATGAGCCAGATTTGTAACTGTACCACTAAATTCGTCTTTTCGGATTTATGTACGGATGTATTTATGTATTTACCTATGGACGTCTAAGAAAATTCATTTTCGAAAGACTAGCGGTCCACTAACCCGCATTGGATCAGCGTGGTGGACTATGGCCTAAATCTCTTCCGTGTTTAGGCCCGTGCCTCTCAGTAGGGACGTTGGTAAAATAAAACGTAGGTAAATAAAGTTTTGGGGAAAAAAATATTTTCGGCACGAGAGGGACTTGACTTGAACCAACTAAGCTGTGCCTGAGCTGAGTCGTGCCTTCAAGTCAAGCGACGTTTCTCATTTCCTGTAAAAATACTAAAATAGCAGTGTTGACTTATAAGTTGTTATTAGGTACGATAATTTATTATTACGTGTCCAAGTATTATCATCGAGTATTATCATCAGCTAATGTCCACTATTGTGCTCAAACTTTCAGTTTTATGTTTTACGGTCATAAACATGAAAAAATAATAATAACAAAAGCAAATATTTTTCTACCTTCTATGACGCTTGTTGACTTATTCTAATAAACAGGAAAAAATTGATTCGTAACAGTAAGGCGCCCCAAAAGTAAACAAAGGCGCCCCTTTGTTTACTTTTGTTTCATTAAAATATCTAAATGATTCTTCTCGTAATAAAAAATATTGTAATAAACTACCTACTGATCAAGAAGTGTAATCGCAAGTCTTATTTACAAATGCTATAAATAAATTTCAAGACGTAGAAATCAGCTGGTTAAAAGGTCAAGTTTACGTAGAACTGTTGCACAAAAATAAACCTTTTTGAGAACGAACTACGACTACAGTCGTAATATTTAAGATCAGCTAACGTAAAACGGAACGTAAACTTTTTATAACTAGAAATCAGCTGATAAGTTAAGGTCGCGGAATTTTTTGCTATTCGAATGCAAAACAATATTTGTAAATGCGATTTTCTCTTCTGCTATGCCGTAATTGAATTTGGAACGCATGTTCTTTACCGGTTTTTATAATTTTGAAGTGATAAAACTCGACCGGACTTTTATTCGGCATTCAATTTTTGAATTTTTATATTCTTTGCCAAAAGAAAATAAAAAATAAGCAAGTTTGATTACCGAATGAGATCGATAACGTGTTCAAGATCGCAATTTCTTCACATTTTTACAGACTCCATGCACTTTCTTACGAATAAGTAAAACGGAATAAATAAGAGAGATTCCTTCTAGAACTTCCTATGCTCGCGTGTGGAACGAAACGCGGAAACGCAACCAAATGCAACTCGGACAGGAAGGAATGGTTCCATTTGTATAAATAAATCTAATATCTTTATAAGTGAATTTTGATCAATTCATTTTGATTAAGTGAATTGATAAATTAGGGTCTTTGTTTTACAACAAAATGATATAATAATTGTATTCGACACGTTACACTTCTTTCGTGGCTTCGGCATTCTACTAGCTCTAAATAAATAGTATATATTTATACATTTATTCTCGTACCTATATTGATTAATCACTATAGTTACCTATATGAAGTGGCCAAATGTTTTTTTTCATATTTCGACGTAGGTTTCGCTAACTAAATTCTTCTTCTTCTTATCGTGTAGGGTTGATCAAGTTCGCAAGGGTGTGGCGAACTTGACCAACCCTGGTATCAGAGTTTTCAAACCGCTAACTCAATTAAAGTCAGCCTATATTAACTAACCAGCAGCTCTAGCACGATAACGACAAACTCGCGCTCGGCTCACGCTGAAACTTCACTTTGATTGCGTGAGGGTCCCGCGCAAAGGCTTGCTCGCCCTCTGGCGTTGTCAATGTTGACATTTTGAGATATGACCGCGGTGTTGTCGCGGCGCTGTCACTATCGTACTCGGCCTGCTGAAATTATATTTTTACTTCTTCCTTCTGCGTGCGAATCAATTTTTGTTCAAAGGGACAATCTTATCATCTGTAGGTAAGACAATGACATTTTCTCTCGTCTTTAATTTATACACAGTCCAGTCTTCGACTAAAAGTTTTTATTCGAACGACAATCGTTGATAAACGACATCGATACAGTCACCTGTGTCAACTCCTTCGCCAATCGGAAAATGCGTCATAACGGCGGACCATAAATTGCGCGCATTTTACAAATAATTGATAAGAGGAAATAATAAAGTATTGGATAGATAAGCATTAACTTATTCAATTTGTAACTAGGCGAACTTATACACATTTTGATTAAAGACTAACTGCCATACTCAGAGACGTCACTTAAAGTTAAGTACTATTAAACTCTGATGTCTCTTTCACTCTTGTTGATATAAACAAGGATAGCGTGACATTTAATTACTTCTTAACTTTAATTGACCTCTCTGAGTATGGCAGTAAAACCCACAGAACGCCAGAAAAGTTCAAATACATACTCAAAATTCAATCAAACAGCCATGTTTTTTGTT
Organism: Aproaerema taeniolella; assembly: GCA_949987775.1. Taxonomy (NCBI): domain Eukaryota; kingdom Metazoa; phylum Arthropoda; class Insecta; order Lepidoptera; family Gelechiidae; genus Aproaerema; species Aproaerema taeniolella. The sequence continues at coordinate 2,986,217 of OX465253.1, read as the reverse complement.
ATTCAATAGGTACCAAACAAAAAAGTTAATACCGTTTCAATTTGAATTTGGAATAATTTTCAGATATTTTTCGACTTAAAAAGATGACTTCACTAATCAATTATTGTAGTATTTATGAGGACGAATAGAATATACTCATTTATTTGAAAAGCTGCCAATAGAGGCAGGTCAGTTGTTACTGCAGTCGTGTGTATAAAAATAAAACTGTTTCATTTTATCACGTGGATAATGGTTTCATTTTTTCTCGAGTCAAAGCTTGAAGTAAATATGATAAAATTATACAATTAACCGCAACTATGACTACATATACTATAAAAAGAGGCGTCTTATCAAAATTAAACACAATATAATAAAACTGCTGCTTAATTTTTTTTTCATAAAAATGCGCAAAGGAAAGGATGTTTAGAAACGTGAACCGCCGGAAAAGCGAGGGATTTGGAATGGAACAATTACAAGCAAGTTGTTAAGGAATTTCCCTTTTGGCGAACAGTATTATTATGATGGTAAACATCTGTTATCAAGTTATCAACGACAACAAAGATAAAGCCACAGAATGACGTCTCAGTGACGCCAGAGGCCAAGTGACAAATGTCACGAGTATTACTGCTTCAATGGTTCATAGTAAAACAACGGCTTCCAAAACAAAAGAATGTCACGCTTTTTAACTACTGCGTCATTATATTACCATCCTCATTTTATACCTAATTATTTACTTTTATATATTAAAATGCTAAATACACATTTTCATACCTGTCATAGATAAAACTAGGAACTGATGGAAGATCAGCGCTTCTTCTTTGTTTACAGCATGCTACTACATGCTGCAACCACAATCCACACAGATATTAAGTTTAGTAAATGTTACGACACTGTTACTAATCTGCGGCTTTTTGAAAATGTTGCGACCGAAATTGGTTGTATGGGGAATGCTGCTTCATTAGTCATCACTCACTCTGTACTTCTGAGTCGGTATTAACATATAATATATTAATAAAACACGACTCTCCCCCTTGACTTTCTCAATTTTCAGGAAAATTACACAAGCTAAGACAAAATTGTCAAAGGCTTAATTATGCATTAATATGTAAGTACTATTATAAAGGACGATGGGACAAAACGTCCCCCCTCCGACCAACAGATTTGAAACGTATCTCAAATGAAAGATATCAATGTAGTGATGACTTTTTACTATGGCGACATCCCTCAAATGTGTGGGATATTCTGGGAAAATATTACTTTAATGTTAATATTGATAACAAAAGTAACAGTATGTTATTTAATAATTCTTTGATTATTACCATTTTCATAATATTTTTATTGTTATATTCATATTTATCATCTCAGGTATACATTTAGAACACATATAAAAATATAAACCGATAGGTATTTTAGCAATCTTAATTATGTGTTATATGAAACTGACGACATACACAAAAGGTCTGTTGGAGGGTGGAGATGGAGTCCATACATTTTTGCCCATGGTCCTTTTGATGTATTATCCATAATTGAAGTGATTCCGCTAGTAAAAGTATTAACACAACGTTTTGCAGAGGGCCATAAGTCTGGTCAACACATTCGCGCACTATGTGCTTTAATAAAGTAAGAACAACTTCGGGATGCACTGGCCTCTTTACATCTTCTCATTAATAGAAGTATTTTTAAATAATTTATCTATCTATCATCCTATAAGTTTCATGTGATGTAAACCCTCATGTAAGTAAAACTAAATCCCACTCAGATAAAAAGTGAAATAACTCCGCAGAACGATGTTACAGCGCGACATTATTTTCTAAAATATGCATAGATTGCGCATGCTTGAATGAATACCATAGAATTCTCTCACAAAACGAACACATTCCAAGCCAAATAATCAATGGATATGCAAACGAAAGATGTGTTTAATGAATATACATGTTAAGGCGACTACAGCACCCGATAAAGGCAGCACACATAGGAATAGTGCCATCTCCGTCTCTCAACAGGCCTGGGCCGGCAGTGCGAACAGTGTCGATACACGAAGTTTACGGACTATGAAAGCGTGCGTGGCGTAAAAACATGTTCGAAAGTTAGAAAAATGAGATTTATGGAAAGGTAACAGCTTAAATCGAAAAATGCGTTAACTACTTATCGAGAGTGTTCAATCATTAACATTTTGATAGCAAATTCAAGTTCCTGTGTTCATTTTACTATCGTATTTACAGCCTAAAAGATACACAATATTGATATTTAGAGGTGACTTTGTGAGCTTTTTCTATCGAACCAAAAGTGCTGAATCATGTTTTCAGCAAACTACTTATCTAGTTTATGTCCCGAATATTACCGTAGTATTTTTTTCTTCGATTTATTGCAGTGCGTCATGCTTATCTACGCATCATAAAATTGTAATTTAGGTGCTGTAGTCGCCTTAAATCGAGCGCTCGCGAGCGTCACGCTCAGCGAATCGAATAGGCACTAATTTGAAATGATCTTCATTCCACAGGAATTGCCAAAACGGCGTCTAGTCCGCGACGACCTTGTGCCGGATGGCGCAATCGTGATCGCGCGATTAAACCTAAACAAACAATAAAAAATATACCTTACAAATCGAGCGACAGACAACAAAAACAAGTCGGAAATCCGCAATTAACCCTGATGTATCTCAGCACTCGTGAACAGTGCTTTCGACTTCAACAGCCATTGCATTAGCATACAATTCGTGACCGCAGCTGTCTGCATCGATGAGATATATTCTGAACAATTAAATGGAATCTTAATCGCAATAAATCGGTTTTTCTATTTTATAAATCTTCGTCAATGGCACTAGTGACATTTATAAAAACTTGTTAGTGTTATGCCAAAATAAAAAGCGGACAAAAAATGCATTTGACTGATTTCTAAATAGGATACGGAGTTGCGTTCCTTGTGCGATCGCGGCCCACATCTAGACGATAGCGAGCGAATTACTTTCGATTTCGTGAGGCTAGTAATTAGCATGGCCTCGGCGTACGTGCGCTGCGTAACACGGAACGGAACCGGGTGCGTTCCATTAGCGGGGACCGTCGCGACGACGTTCGTATTTCTGAACGCGACTAGGGATCGCCGCCATTTTCATTTTCACTTTCTTTTAAATAATTTGAACTCCGAATCGAAACTGATTAATATGATGGACATGGCAGCAACTATTGCGTCAGTAGAGAGATACTATAGAAAACGAATTCGACAGCAGGCCGAGTACGATAGTGACAGCGCCGCGCTGCGACAACACTGCGGTCTTATGTCAAAATGTCAACATTGACAACGTCACAGAGCGAGCAAGCCTTTGCCCGGGACCCTCGCGCAATCAGCACAATGCGTTACCTTTTAACTTGGATCTGCAGGCCGAGTAGGATAGTGATAGCGCTGCGACAACACCGCGGCCCTATGTAAAAATGTCAACATTGACAACGCCAGAGGGCGAGCAAGCCTTTGCGCGGGACCCTCGCGCAATCAAAGTGAAGTTTCAGCGTGAGCCGAGCGCGAGTTTTTCTTTATCGTGCTAGAGCTGCAGTAGCTTAACTTTGCATTTAACAGTCTTCATATTTGGATTGAGGTAATATTAATTAAGTAATCAGCGTAGTTTTTACGAAAAGGTTAATCGTGTTTTCTGCTTCGATGAGCGTTAAGGATAAACTGAGTTTATGATTAAAAGTAAACTAAGGTTACTTAGTCATAACTTCAGTATTGTATTTATTTTATTTACTTTCTTAACAAAGCCGACATTTTTTATATTATAATTGCCTGGCAACGTTGTTAATTTAAAACAGGTATGAGACAAAACAAGTTTTATCCATATGTCTACATATCTATGTTTGTCATTACTCTGAAACAAGTTTCTTATAAGATAAGCGCTCGCAGCCTAATGGCACTCGCTGATCTTAACCAATCAGTGAGGTTAAGCAACGTACACAGAGGCAAGGAACCGGATGGGTGACCAAAGTGAAACTCATCACAAGCGTTCCCGTCGTCAGTCCCGGCTGTTGTTGATTGACTACAGTCGTTAAACCATAGAGGAGTAGTTATATTAATAAACTTTGTTATTTATGTCAGTTTGTTTTATTTCTAAGACAGGCTTGTATTTAACCCCTAGAATTTGTGATTTATGTTCAACTAGCTTTCCGTCTTCTTCGTTCCCGTGGGAATTCGGGAAAATCATGTGCCCTATGTCCATCACGGATAATGTAGGATTCGAATGGTGAAGGAATTTTTCAAATCGGTCCAGTAGTTTCGGAGCCTATTCAATGCAAACAAACAAACAACAAAATCTTATATATTAGTAAATAAGATTTGATTGAATATTAGTCTATATATAGATTAATTATGTCCAATCAAATTCCTGATAAAACTGCGTCCACGATTTTCGTGATTTTGCCAAAGTCAGATTATTTTAATGATTTGTAAGATAGAGACTAGCGAAGTCGCCAATATCAAGTGAAGGAACTTAAAAGATACACAATATTGGGTATTTAGAGGTGACTTTGTGAGCTTTTTCTATATCGAACCAAAGTGCTGAATCATGTTTTCAGCAAACTACACTGGGCGTCAAAAATAAGTAGTACACTTTTCAAATTGCAATTACTCCTAAACTATAGTAGTTACACTTATGAAATAAAAAGCAGTTTATAGTAAACTTAACGAAGTTTATTAAAGTTATATTTTATTTGGCATGAATAAAGTTTCAAACTTAAAATTAAGATAAATACTAAAAAGTATCAATTTTTAACGATATGTCAACCACTTAATTTTCACGTTTTGGAACTTTTTCACAATTTAATAACTTGTGTTGCCGCCTCGGGCTCTAATTACAGCTTGGATCCGGTTTGGCATGCTGAACACTAAGTTTCGGAGGCGGTGTTGGGGAATATTTTCCCATTCTTCTATCAGCGCATGTTTTAGAGCCCTGAGTGTGGCAGGAGGTGGACTGCGCCTTCTGACTAGCCTCCCAAGCTCATCCCAGGCGTGTTCAATCGGGTTGAGATCTGGGCTTCTCGATGGCCAAGCCATCAAGTTGATGCCAACCTCCTGAATGTACTCTTGTACGTGGTGAGCAGTGTGTGGCCGGGCGTTATCATGCATTAGGATGGCTCCATCACCCATATTTATTAAATATGGCCCTGCATACTCGTTGAGGATCTCCGAGGCATATCTTTCACCAGTCAAAGTCCCATTTTCTATTACCACAAGCTCTGTGCGACTCTCTGAAGAGATACCAGCCCATACGTGTACAGAGCCCCCGCCATATTGGACTCTTTCCGAGATACAAGCTTGAATGTATCGCTCACCGGGTCGTCTGTAGACTCTCCGCCGTCCATCTGAAGTGTATAAAGAGAATCGAGACTCATCTGTGAATAAAACTCTAGCCCATTCTTCTTCGCCCCATTGTACGTGTTGACGGGCGTAGCGTAGTCTTGCTACGCGATGCTCTGTCTCAAGTTTGGGGCCATTTGCTGGTCTTAGAGGCTTCAGGTTAGCTTCAGCAAGTCTTCTTCTCACTGTACTCTCACTGATGTAGTCTGTTCGGGTCCGAAGAAGCTGTTGCTGAACCTCAACTGCATTAAGGTGTCGATTTCTTAACACAGTGGAAACAATAAAGCGATCTTCTCGGGTACTTGTGCACCTGGGTCTGCCATTACCTCGTCTCCTTAGATGGTTTCCAGTCTCTTCGTACCTTTGCTTTACTCGCTGAACCGTTCTTAAAGTTACACCCACCCTCCTTGCAGTACGACGCATACTGATGCCCACTTCGAGAAAAGCTAAGATTCTTGCACATTCTTCTGGTGAAAGAGGCATGATTAGTCAAATTTACTCTCTGAAGATACCTATGCTTTTCAATTACAATTGCTTTATCAGCAGCGAATGTGTCAAACACAAAAATCCTAAGTAAGACAACACCTTTCAACAGTTTAAAAAAAGTGTTTTTATTTATTCGTTTTTTTTAAAGTCAAGCATTATAAGTTCTTATAATGCATGAAGTTTTTATTGAATAAGATTAAATTTTCTTTTTAACCTTTTTTGTTTCAAAGGTCTAAGTTTTATAGTTTGGGAGAAATCGCAATTTTAAAACTGTACTACTTATTTTTGACGCCCAGTGTACTTATCTAGTTTATGTCCTGAATATTACCGTAGTATTTTTTTTCTTCGATTTAATGCAGTGCGTCATGCTTATCTACGCATCATAAAATCGTAATTTAGGTGCTGTAGTCGCCTTAAAGGGTTGTAATAAGCCAGAGCCGCGTTGTTCAGCAGGGTTACCGCTAGCAGATTAGGATGATGATTTTGGAGCACTAAAATGTGGGGCTTAGCATACACCCCTTAATTTATGTTTGAAAATGAATGAATTGATGTTGCCTATCCTCGAGTTAGATATCAGCAGCTCTAGCACGATAACGACAAACTCGCGCTCGGCTCACGCTGAAACTTCATTCTGATTGCGCGAGGGTCCCGCGCAAAGGCTTGCTCGCCCTATGGCGTTGTCAATGTTGACATTTTGACATAGGACCGCAGTGTTGTTACTATCGTACTCGGCCTGCAGATCCAAGTTAAAAGATAACGCAGTGTGCTGCAAGTTGGCCTAAGAGTTGGTTCAGTGGTCATAAACTCCCTCAGAATCAATTACCCTCGGTTCCATTCCCGGTCTAGAATAAAATTGGTCAATCAGTTGATCGCACCTGTATGTGGAGACTCTTCGTAATTTTTTTAAAGGGCAAAGTTGTTCAGTTTAACCCTGAATTTACACAAACTATTATTTAAGCGGTGATAGCCCAGTTGGTAATGAGCCAGACTTGTAATCGGAAGGTTGCGGGTCCAAATCCTAGTGCGGGCCTGTACCACTAAATTCGTCTTTTCGCATTTATGTACAGATTTCTAATTATCTTTGCGTGGTGGACTATGGCCTAAATCCCCTGTGTTTCAAAGGGAGGCCGGTGCCCCTCGGTGGGAACGTATATGGGCTGGTAAAAAAAAATGTATATAATTTAAAGTCATAAATTTTTGTAAATTTTTAATAATTAATAAACGTAAGAACTAAAAAATAATAAAGAAACAGTAGTTAATTGAAATAGTTCGATTAAAGCTAAGGTGATTATCGTCTAAGGTATTTTAATTATCTGGCAACCCACGGAGCCGTGAATTTAATGACTTAAATGTGCATGTTGCAAGCCATTTTAATTAAGTACTTACTACACATTATAGAGCCTCGATTAAAATAAGGTACGCAATACAGGTTTTTTTATTGCCACGTACTAAAAGGCTTTGGTTTCCCTCATTGAGTCACAAAGGCACACACAAAGCTCAGACACGAGACCAAACGTAAATGTTTGCTCATACCGGAAAATAAACCCAGAAACAGCTGGTTCAGAGGCAGCATTACTAAATCAATAAAACCAAACCTATCGCTAGTCATCAATCATGAGATTACCTTGGTAACAAAATTTAGGCACAAAATTCTGTAAGGGTAGGACGGGCTCACAAAAATTCTGAAATTTGGTGAACGCGCTTCTGTTTGAACGCGATAAACTCAAAAACTACTCAACGGATTTTAATACGGTTTTCACTAATGGATGAAGTGATTCAAGAGGAACCTTTATGTGTATAATTCATTCCAGAAATTTCCACGGGAACGAGGTCCCGGGCGGGAAATAATATGCTGTCCTCAACTTTATCTCCGTAATTACTGCTTAAATAATTATAACAAAAAAAATCCGTAACAATGAATTGTTTGGTCACAATATGTTATGTCAATGACCTTCTTTGGCAGTTTAATTTAAATTTTAAATTCGTTATTCACATGTCACAGTCACAATAGCTAAAACGACCAGACGTTATCGCAATCAGATAGGTACAAGCGATTACTTTGTAATGTAATTGTTTTCCGAATTTTTTATGCAGCCTTTTGGAAAGCAATTTTGTGGTTAGAAAATTACCTTTTTCCCACGGCATTTACGAATTTTTTTTTATCAGACCATATACCACCACCAGGGTACTCTGACGCCAGGGTTAGCCAAGTTCGCCACACACTTGACTATACCTACATGATAAGAACAAGCCCATATACGTCCCCACCGAGTGGCACGGGCCTCCCTTCGAAACACGAAGGGGATTTTAGGCCATAGTCCACCAAGCTGGTTGGTGGACCGCTCGTCTATCGAAAATGAATTTTCTTTGACGGGTTGCATCACGATATTTTCCTTCATCGTTGAGCAAGTGATAATTAGAAATCCGTACATAAATCCTAAAAGGCGAATTTAGTGGTAAGTACAGGCCCGCACCAGGATTTGAATCCGCAACCTTCATTACAAGTCTGGCTCATTACAAACTGGGCTATCACCGCACGAGTATATTACCTACAGTACTTAGCAAATAATTTATGCAGTACATAATATGTACAGGCAAATTGTACTACGATTCAGATATGAAGGCGGAAAGTAGCCATTACGCTTAAGTGTGTATACGTTTGTACAATATTTCATTGATTTGGTAGGGTAATACGAACAGTATAATCCTACCAAATTAGACGGGCATTAAGCTGTATTAAAATAGTAAACAAGAATCGTACCCACTATTTTGTAGCGTAATAGCCAGTTTCCGCTTTACAATGTGACGTGGATGACTTTCAATAAGGTGGAGATGTCTCAGTAAGTTTCGAGCCGTGTGGCGATCGGTTGAGAATAACACCACCCCATCTCTTTCCGTGGGTGTCGTAAGAGGCGACTAAGGAAACAAACATGAGACCTGCCTCCTAGTATTCCATCTTAGGCAACGACACCTCAGTTTGTTTTCAATCTGAGGTGGCGTCTTATGGTCTCATGCGGTGTGGTAGGCTCTGTAAGGGCCGTCTGGTTTGCGAACCCTCCTACCGAAGTCCGACGCCAAACAGCTTGCTGTGTTCCGTCGGTGCGTGGGAATACCAGTGCCTTAATTGGCATTTTCTGGGTAAACTCGCTCCATCGTCGACCTCATCTATGACCTTGGTCAGATTGGGGTCAAGAGTAAAAAAAAATCTGCTTGTTACAAAAATATACTTTTGAAGCAAATTCGCAACCGTTAGATAACGAAGTGTCACAACCACACACTAAACTGCATGGCTAACATAAACGCGTGACAAAGTTTTTTGTCACGAATGAGACTTGAACCCACGAACCCATGGTTAAACATGTTTTTATTAATTTTCTAAAGCGTCTACAATGGAAAGTAAAAATTATCAGAATTTCAACCTTAAATGCGGTTCAACCTTAATTATTTACCAATAACAACAAATCCTCGACGGAATCCCCAATGCTTCAAATTGTAGATCAAGGCGCGAGGAAAACCATCGGCCACATTGATCTACTCGCGCAAGGAGAGTTGGCGTGCGCGCGCGCATACTAACTGCGTCCTAGACCAACCCGCGTGCAAGTTGGCAGTGGGCGATGTGGATTGATTGAAGCCTTTGCACACATTTTTATTCGGCGAGCATTTTGAAAACGTAATTTTATGTCAACTAGATTGTAGGTTCATAATTTTTTTTTATGGGTGTTCCTTTGTTAATGTTTAGTCTCATGGACTTATTTTTTTAATATAAATAAAGCCCATTAATTCTTTTTTTTATATAAAATAAAGGGTAGCCAAATACATTCTCACATTTAAAATCTTTTCCGAATAGTTTGAACGAAATTTAATGGAGCATTGATTCAATATCCGATCTTTTTTAACACACAAAGGCTCACAATAAAGTTTTCCCTTGTGTCGTGGATCCCTTGAAACCTACACAAAGATAAACACGAATACCCATGACCCGAGAACAAAGATCTGCTTTTATACAAATATTTGCCTCGACTGGGAATCGAACTTACAACCCGAGGCAACGCCACTACCAACCACCAAACAGACCGACAACAGTTTTTCACAGTGTAATCACAATTTAAGAAAAAAAAGCTTGATATTTTAAGACCAGGCTTCCATAAATTGGTTAAAGTATCTGTTTACAAATAAATAACTCGAAGGACCCGGAAGGATAACCAGAATTAAAGGTACTACGGTTTTGCTATTCTTAGTTTATTTACAGGTACCTTTCCATGCAATTACCAGTTTTATTTAAGATCAACACAGCGTAAGTAAATTACTACTGGCACGAAAGGATAACGATTCTCTTCTGGTATTTTGTTTGTTTATTTCTTTTTTGTCATGATGGACTTTTAAGTAAGTATGTAGTATTCAGTATCAGAGCTTATAAATTACTACTTTCTGCACTCTTCAAATTTAACTCCCAATCATTCATTTACAGATTATTTTGAATGAAACTCCTTTCAGAAACTAATTCTAAAAATATTGAAAAAAACGTCAACGGCTAGTTACATTTTATTTACAAACCCCGTCCAACCGTTTCTAAGCATTGGCTGTAAATCTTACTAATGAAATAATAAATAAATAAATAATAAGAGAGTTCGTTCCCGTAGGAATTCGGGTAAATTATGTTACCCGCTGATAAAAAAGCTTTCTATTGATGGAATAATTTTTGAAATCGGCCCAATAGTTTTTGAGTTCATTCGTTACAAACATACGAAAAAAATAATTTTTACACGCTTCTACACCTCAAGCACATTTTGAAAATAACGCGGTCAAATGTCAAAAAAGTGACAAAATAACAACGCCAGAAGGCGCAATTAAAGTGAAGTTTCAAAAGTCAAAAGTGTTTATTTCATTGAACATATAAAATGATACTTGAACACGTCAATATCATGAATTACATCAGCACTTTTGACTTTGCGCCTATTCGCAAAGGTGCAGTCTTCCTCAGGAGAAGAATAGGCAAGAAACTCCGAGGGTCGCTCTTTTTAAGTCAATCATATATCTGAATAACTCTGGAGCTGAGCAATTCATTCCCATGGTTGCTTGTCTAACAGATAATCCGAAATTCTATAATAGCCCTTTTTACAACGTTTTTGTTTAATTATCGTCTTAAATTTTTCTAATGGTAGGTTTTGAATACGCATTGGAATCTTATTGTAGAAGCGTATACATTGACCCATAAAAGAGTTTGTTACTTTGTAGAGACGGCTGTCTAGTATATCCAAGTTATGTTTGCTTCTAGTGTTTACATTGTGCCTATCACAATTTTTCATTGTCATCTGAGTCGTGTGACGCGCGAGTTTGTCGCGGCCCGTGCTAGCTATGCTGTAAGGCTCTTAACTTTAATTTATGTTTATGAATACAGAGGTTAGCATTTTATATCTTTACAGGTCTTTACAGACAACCCAAATTATTAAAATAACAAACCTTTCCTCTTTATAATATTATCTTATCTATAAAGTCAGGTGCAGAGCCCATTAAGTGGTAAACCCACAATTGTAATTTGAATAACACCATTTAAATTTACATAATATACGACATAATCATAACATTTTCCTATAAATTATTATTCAAAGAAAGAAAACATGAAGGCAAGGTAATAAAGATAAAAAAATTTAATGGTGCATTAGGAGAAAATTCCAGACATTACAGCATACATTTCTTTATGAGGCTAGAATAGAAATGTATATCACAAAATATTGGCAACATTTTATGTACTTTTTCCGAGTCTACTTCCGTCTTTACTTTTCCAAGAAAAAATACCTAGGTAATCTACTACTTACCTACATTATTTGGAAATTCTTTTCTGTCTTGTAGGCTCCCAGAAACTAAGATCCTAACCGGTACATTACATTACCTATATGCAATAATAGTGCCTACCAAAATAAGATATTTCTTAAATCTACATCTGCACAAAAATTATAAAGAGGATAGATTTGTATTTATGTTAGTTTGTAACGAATACACTCAAAAACTAGTGGATAGATTTCAAAAATTCTTTCACCATTACAATGCTACATTATCCCTGAGTAACATAGGCTACCTACATAATTTTATAGTAATATTATTTGAGCGTATGAGCTTGGAACAATGTATGTTTTTGATATATGTCATAGACTTTTATAAATCTAAAGGTATTCGTCGCAACGAGGTTTCAAAACCCACCTGACGTCTGTATTAGAAAAAGCTACATTTGTTAATATCAAGGATGTAAGCATCACGACTGTATTGACGCAGAACCCATGAGTTGATGATTTTCATGTTCTGCAGCTCGAGCATGATGCGTGACAAATTCACGCGGCGCGCCACTCAGCTGACGGTGAAACTTCACTTTGATTGCGTTAGGGCCCCGCGCAAAGGCTTGCTCGCCCTCTGGCATTGTCAATGTAGATATTTATATGCGAGCATATTGTGCTCGAGCTGCAGACGTTGCCTTGGAAGATTAAGATTAAGAAGATTGATATAAAGAATTCCGGGATGAATGGAAATTTTCAACCGAAAATAATTTTGGATTCTTTATTCCACCAAGTTACCGATATATGTGATCGCTTTTATTGACCGAGCAATGAATCTCTAAGTTACAATCAGAATTGTTTTTATTAATTTTTGTAGTGAATCCAAATAACTGTTAACGATCAATGATTTCGAAGCGCCGTCACAGAATTTTATCTAGTGAACTATAATTCTCATTTAAAGTAAAATCTGTCAGTATTTTTAATTGAACGTTCAGAAACGGGTTTAAAGAAAAGTGATGCAGTAAAAAATGTCAAAGAATGTTACAACTCGTGCTTAATAAGGTTTACAAAGGATATAACGACGTTTTTTCTCATTCATTTGGTTTGGGTTAATTGAAATAGAATTGTCGGTGGTTATTTATCTAACCAAACAGTGTCGAAAATGTAGCACAGGAAACAAATAAAGTTGATGCTCGTACGGTTAAAGAGAAAAGTGGAAAAGACGTGAAGAAGTTCATTTCCCGACAACAAATAAACAATGAAGAGCAAATAAATTAAAACACGCTGAGACGAATAAACTCAACGGACAAACACAATTAAGATTACAATGTAATAATAAAAATCAAAGAAAAAACAGCCTACTTTCCTACATTGTTATCACAAATGAATGAGGACAATAGTTTCTTTTATTGAAATGGATTTGACCAATAATCGTAATGGTGGTCTTATTCGTGTCAATGTAATAAGATTACAAAGAATACTGCCTTAAGGCTCGACTTGTGACATGCAAGGTCTCAAAAGCCTTCAGTTCATTAAAAATAGATTTAAAAAAAAATTGTTTGCTAATTTGTTAGATTAGAAGATAATTAGTCACGACAGATGGCGCTAATCTTATACTAAGTGCTATTGTAGTGAGGTTGAATTATTAACGGTAGAAGTTTAATAGTTTGTTACTGATTTTTTTGGTTTTTAACGCAAATTCAAAGTATAATGTGTACAGATTCTAATGCCATTAATTTATATGCCATTAATAGTTAGATTCTAATGCACACCAGCACATTTTGATGGTACAGTACCATTTAATTATAAGATGAGCTTCACAATAGGTATGCTAGAGAGCAATCTTATCGGCAACATTTTTGAAGACTTTCAGAAAAAAACGAAAGTGCTCCCTGGAAAATGTTAATCTACAATTTTAATTTAAAGCTAAGTATCTAAGACGAAAAATCTGGAAGTAAATCTGTCAATCAGTAGCTTTAAAACAAAAATGAAACCAAGTCAAAGAAGTAACAGTCGGAAAGTACAGAAATCTAATTAAAAAATGTTTAAAAAACAAAACAGGAACTAACTCAGCAACAATAGTACGAGCAGGTAGTGTAAATAAAACAAGAACTCAATAGTAGATCGGTATCGACTAAGAATTTCAATGCCATGCGAAGTCCATTTACAAATAACACATCAAGAAATTGTACACACAGCAGAGTATGAGCACTTGTTAGCTTCACTTCACTTCATCAGCCCATATACGTCCCCACTGCTGGGGCACGGGCCTCCCTCAATAACATAAGGGGTAAATGCCATACTCACCACGCTTGGCAGACGGGTTGGCGAGGGTTTTGATATAATTGCAGAGTTTTCCTTCTCTGTGTGCAGATGAGCTTTTTGCATATTTACCTTAGTCGCCTTGTACGACACCTCGGTAAGAAAGAGGGTGGTCCTATTCTACTTATTATATGACTAGTTTTCCGCCCGCGGCTCCGCCCGCGTCCTAATTTTTTTAAAATAAAAAGTATCCTATAAACCTCACGGAGCCCGAGACCTTTCCAACGAATGCAAAACCGTGGAAATCGGTTCGTGCGTTCTGGAGTTATAGCGTCAGGAAGGAAAACCCGACTTATTTTTATATAGTAGATTGACTTAAGTACAAAATTTATCATCTAGCGTGGGAAATGAAGAAAAGCGTTCGTTAGACTGACTGTCTGCGGTGCGTCTAAAAGTCCAATAGAAGAAAGGGGAACGCGGGACGCTCTTGCAGTTCATATATTGGTCTTTGTTACATTTTTTTCATGTTTGCATAGTGCACACCAAATAATCTGAAAGCGAACTGTCCCGAACTATGTACACACGGCATCACATCAAACTATATATGTTGACCTTGACGTCGCCTTTATCTCGCTCGTAATAGGCGGCTATCGTAGCGCAAATGGGTAATCTGACGTGCTGCTGTCTGTACAAACGATTTAGTGAAATGCTAATGTTATTTAATGTGTCAATGTACTTCTAAAGATAATAATAATACTACAATCCAAGTTATGTTAATGGACTTAGGACCAGATAATTTTGTCTAAGACTTTAGAAAGAAAAGATATTCATTTTAATACACGAAAACAAAAAAAAACTTCTGTGTCTGACTGTACTACGAAGAATAAAACTCACATTTCCGGATTGTAGTTGTAAAGTACAGTCAAAATAGGACCACAATAGTGTTTGCATTTTTTCAATACTACAATCATTCAACGTGCTGTTGTTGGTAAAGAAAAATGTTCATTCACAGAAAAAGGCTGAGAAAAACGCATAGTGAGCGAATGCAAGCTGCGCAATCTGCAGAAGTAGCAATAATGATGATTGAATTGAACTCAAACACCCAAGTTTATCCTAATATCCTACTTTATAAAAAAAAAACAACGGGTTGCACTCCGGGAGTGCCGGCGGAAGTGAAAACTTGAACATATATTACTTCCTTGCGGTCTACTCTCCCTCAGTCTTACGAATTTTCGATCAGGTAACGTCTCCTGACGCGAGTTTAAGATTTTTTACCCATCCCAAAAAGAACTGCTCTACCCAAGTTTATCCTAATACCATACATTTACCCATCCCAAAAAGAACTCCGCTAAAGAAGTTTTCACTGTCCCTCCGTCTTACGAATTTTCGATCAGGAGGTTTACCATGATCGCTTAGCGCGATCCAATTTAGGACCTAAACAAGTCTGCAACGCTTATTCGTACCATGATGGCTTATAAGGGATTCAAATTTGGCGCTGTTGCGATTCAAAGGCAGACCAGCCACAATTTATGTAGACATTTAAAATTGACCATACACAACCGAGCAGTGCCATCATGGTACCATTTTAAAAAACATTCCAATTGCGAAGCAGTTCAAAGTTGGATCCTAAACAGAAATGCTTGTAAACGATCGTGGTAGGTACCCAGGTCACGTGTCCTGACGCGAGTTTAACATTTTTTACCCATACTTCAAAGTGCACAACGCCGCTAAAGTTTTCACTTCAAAAATGTGTGGATGTTTCATTCGGTGATGCGACTGTACTTATAACCACGATTATATTGGCTTTTACCGTATCAATCAATAAGACCTTATACTAATTTGACACTGACATTTAGGAGTAAGCATACAAAGTTTAACAGAGGAATGGAGGTCAGAAAGGCAAGAATCTGTGTTCACGGTCTGGTGTTATCAGTTGAAAATGCCACCTGCGAGATGACCTTGTAATACTTGATGATTTGATACTATCTTTTGATGAGATAGCTAACAGTGATAAGGTTCGGAAAGGTAATGCTTTGCTGGAAATTTTTACGGGTTGATAAAGATAATTTAAGATATCATCTGCTAAATTCTAAACAATTCTCACGCGTACCCTAAATCTGGACCGTACGGAATGTATGTCAAATATGACATCATGTGGCTGTAGAACCACATGGAGCTCTGTTTACCCCAACAGAGATTACAGGCGTTAGTGTGTGTATGTGTATGTGTGTGTGTTACATTATCCGCTCTGGGGCCTTAATTTTGAATCACTTGCCTCATGTCGAGCGATTTCTTTTTGTTTTACGTGGATTAAACTGATTTTGGAATTGTGTTACCGCTACGATTCAAGAGTGTTTAGACCTGTTGGCCCAGGACCTTTCACGTCATAGAGGTCAGGTTCTAATCGGTCTACTCTTCACAGCATTCTCTTTTTGCCAAATCCATGACCCAAGACATGGCAAGAGTGTCCCAAATGAGAAGCAAGTTTGCTACGCAATGAAGATTAAAATTGAATTGCTTTTTTTTTATATGAGATGGGTTAACTTTTGACCCCAATCTTGACCAAGGTCATAGATGAGGTCGACGATGGAGCGAGGTAACCCAGAAAATGCCAATTAAGGCACTGGTACTCACACGCACCGGCGGATCACAGCAAGCTGTTTGGCGTCGGACTTCGATAGGAGGGTGGTCGCGAACCAGACGGCCCTTTATAGAGCCTACCACTCCGCATGAGACCATAGGACGCCACCTCAGATTCAAAACAAACTGATGTGTCGTTGCCTAAGATGGATTACTAGGAGGCAGGTCTCATTTGTGTTTCCTTAGTCGCCTCTTACGACACCCAGGGAAAGAGATGGGGTGGTGTTATTCTCAACCGACCACCACACGGCTTTTGACAATCTAGGTCTAGGGCAAATACGTAGGAATACATGAAGAATACAATACGTCTAAAAGGCATCAATATTCGCGTATCACGTTCCTCGCGCGTGTTCAACGGCGAAAAGTTAGCGTGCGCGCAAACACGACATTTACTGGCGCGAATCGAATGAGTCTACGCATAGCACTGAACGCGCATCCACTAACGCGCAAATTGTCTGTTTGCGTTCACGGTGATGTACTATACAATAACTTTGTTAAATTGAACTTGATTTCGATGCTGTTACTAGTTTTTCGTTTATTCTGCGTTTTTTTTAATTTCCTACAGCCATATTTATTAGTAGACTTGAAGCGATACTTGGGTTATCTCATATAATTATTTTGGAGCAAAAAATTACAATAAATTAACTTTTTGGCGGAATTTCACAAAAATAGTTAATATCGTTTTTGCTGGATCTTGAATTGTACTCTTTATTTTGCGCTTTTTAAAATTTAAAATTACTCCGAATTTGACGCGAGCGAAAAAAAATTCCAAGAAAATTCATTTTCTTAAGACGATCGGTCCACCAACCCGCATTGGGCCAGCGTGGTGGACTATGATCTAAATCCTATTCGTGTTTCGAAAGGAGGCCCGTGCCCCTCGGTGGGGACGTATATGGGCTGATAAGAGAGAGAGAAGAGAGAGAAGCCGCGGGCAAAAGCTGATAAATAAATATAAATGATTAACTCATGTGATAGAAAATATTGAGACGCGTTACATTATCTTACTTAAAAAGCACTTGAAATTTTGCATACAAACACTAAATTAATCAACCCCTGCATATTAATGAAATTTTTATTTCAGTACGTAAAGGTCAAGGTCCAACGTCGTTAATTACGTTTGTGAACTTCTTTTGTTTTCTGATTGTATTTTAAGTACTTTGGTTATTAATATTTGGAACAATGAAAGGGCTGAGCTCTTTTTCATCGCACTCAGATGATTAATTCGTTTTTTTTTTATACGAGCGATACTATCTTTTGTTCTTTTTATCCTGTGACTGTTTGTGTCCCAAACGATAAAAATATAATATTTTTTTTTAATGTCTGTCGCAGAACCGACCATGTCTGTCGTCGCAGAACCGACGAGCGTTGGAGTCGACAGGTTCTCGAATGGAGACCACGTATTGGCAAACGTAGTGTAGGACGCCCCCCAGACAGATGGTCAGATGACCTAAAGAAGATAGCGGGTAGTGGTTGGATGAAAACAGCGGAGGATCGTGCAAAGTGGCGCACCTTGGGGGAGGTCTATGTTCAGCAGTGGACTGCAATAGGCTGATATGTTTTTTTTAAATCACTACACACTCAAAGGTATGCTTTTCCCTTGTGTCGTGGGTCTCTTCAAACATACACAAAGACAGACACGAACACCAATGACCCGAGAACAAACTTTTTAAGACTTCAGTGTTGAACTTAATATTTTTTTCCGTACAGAAAAAGAACTATTTGCCAAATTAAATCTTAAATTCTGTTTTTCATTTTCTAAAATACCTTTTTATTCTCAAATTTTGCAGATATATTAAAATCTAAGCCTTCAAGACAGTGTGATCTAGCTTAGTCTCGTTTCTTATGGTGAGAATGTAAAGTATACTAGCTTTTCGTCCGCGGCTTCGCCCGCTTTAACTACAGGTTATATCGTGCCTAACTGTGGGATAAAATGTAGCCTATGTCCTTTCCCAGGCTCTAATTTATCTCTGTACCAAATCAAAATCAGTTCAGTAGTTTAGACGTGAAAGACAGGCAGACAGAGTTACTTTCGCATTTATAAAATTAGTAAGGATCTTGAAATTTTTCAAATATTTTGAGAAGGAAGCATACAAAGAGACTATAGAGCCTTTAAGACAGTGTGAACTAGCTTATAACACTTCTAATGGTGTTATAAGCTAGTTCACTATGGTGAGAATGAATATTTTATGAAAGTTACAAATCCACGAAACTGATTAAACCAAAACACTAAACTGCATTTTGCCTGCATTAAATATTGGCGCAAGCGGTACTCTATCAAAGAGGTAATGAAATTGAAAGTCTACTTGTCAAGGACCTTTGGGTGCTGAGTGAATGTGAGGTGTCTCCTTTCGTGCATGTTATTTGACGCCTTTGTTCACGTGTACAAGGTAAGATTGGTTAGAATCTTTAGCGTTACTTGAGACTGCTATAAGCCTAGGCGCTCGAACGGAGCCCCAAATCTGTAACTTCAGTTGCGTGTCGATGGAATATTCGCCATTTTATCCGTTCACGTGGCGAAACTGAGAACTATCCAAAGAGGTTCGAACATTTTTGTATGAAGCCTGGCTTGCCTAAAGTTGCAAGTACATACAAGTACATAAAAGTCACGTTTTTAATGTACACGTATGAAACTTGTATGTACTTGCAACTTTAGGCATGCCACAGAGGTTCGATGCTCTTTCATGCATCAATGACGGCTGCTTTGACTGGTGGCGCCACCGCCAACTGAATTTTCAGTTGCAGGTAGTTTGCAACTTTACGCTCGGTTGGCAGTGGTGCTGCTGGTCCGGGTGGTTGTCAGCAAGTATATGAAAATTAAATAGTTTTCAGTTTCGCCACCTGAACAGATAAAATGGCATCCATTCCATCGACACACAAGTTATAGAATCGGGGCCCGGATGTAGTATACATTTTTAAGATATAACTCAGAAATTAAAATTTAGAATCACTCCCCACATTCGATTCGATTGCTTTTAAATTTAAACGGCTGAACCAATTTTGCTCAAATATAGTCAAAAACATTTCGACTATATCAGCTTTCAAACTAAAAAACCGCATCGAAATCTATTGATTTGTTTAGGAGCTACGATGCCACAGACAGACACACAGATACACACGTGAAACTTATAACACCTCTCTTTTTTGTGTATCTACGTGTCTTGGCAACTGCTATTTAGATCAGGTTCAATGTTCTGTTTTAAAAACATTGTTTTATTTATCCAGACCACTTCAAAATGCGCATCTTATTCGAATGTAAGTATGTAGAATTGTGGACAAACAAACAATGAATTCATGGTTATTTTGTTTTTGACCCTCGACAAAAAAGACAGTGTTCTAAGTTTGATGTATGTAACTGTGTTTGTGGCATCGTTGCTCTGGCTTCTAAAGGAATGGACCAATTTCGATGCAATTTTTTTGTTTGAAAACTGATCAAGATGTTTTTTAGCTATCTTACCAACCCATATACGTCCCCAATGAACACGGAGGGGATTTAGGCCTACCGGAAAAGACAAGACGAATTTAGTGGTACAGGCCCGCAGCACCTGTACCGTCGTGGGTTCAACGACCTTCGGATTACAAGTCGGGCTCATTACCAACTGGGCTATCACAGCCTAAATTTAGGTAAATTAGATCAAAATTGGTTTAGCCGTTTTAAATTTAAAAGAAATCGAATGTCGTGGTTGATACAGACCAAGCGTACACATTTTTTTAAATTTGGCACGCTTGACCCTGACCCAGGATTTGGCAGGTCAGGTAAAAACAGTGAAATAACTGACATCTAACCTCCGTGACCTTGATATCAAGAAAACCTAACCGGATTGACTATTCTATACCTTACTGATGTCCTACCCTAAGGTTGTCAAGAAGAAATTGCTACCTAGCTGTAAAGCTGCCTTGTTGTACACTATGTTTTATGTTCTGTTCATTGTACTGTATGTCACTGTGTGCAAATAAAGTATATTTTCTTGTATTCAGTCTCCTGCAGCTCTAGCCCGATAACGACAAACTCGCGCTCGGCTCACGCTGAAACTTTACTTTGATTACGCGAGGGTCCCGCTTAAAGGCTTGCTCGCCCTATGGCGTTGTCAATGTTGACATTTTGACATAGGACCGCGGTGTTGTCGCGGCGCTGTCACTATCGTACTCGGCCTGCTGAATTTGCAATAATAAATGCGCTCTATTGCACACCAAAACACAACCAATATGAAAGTACTCAAAATATCTCATGTGTCAGATATAATTTGAAATATTGCAACTATTATACTTATCAGCTGTCAAACAAAAGATTACAACGAAATCGGAACATCCGTTTAATAATGAATTAAATTTATGACAGACTATGGAAGTATGTAAAAACCAAAACAAAACAAACAGAGGTGCAGAAAATCAATTGATCCATTAGTAATTAAAATTATATATTCATGTCTTGATCATTATAACTTAGAGGAGCTTAGTCAAAATTCTGCACACTCACTCCTTTAAGCCACTTATTGACGACCAGTTTGGTCTAGTGGTAGTGGCGCTACCTCTTGATCGACGGGTCCTGGGTTCGATTCCCAGTCGGGGCAAATATTTGTGCAAAAAGCAAATGTTTGTTCTCGGGTCATGGGTATTTGTTTTTATCTTTATGTGTGTTCCGAGGGACCCACGACACAAGGGAAAACCTTAATGTGGGCCTTTGAGTGTGTAACGTTTTATTTATTATTAAGCCTTATGGGGGTAGGCAGAGCACCACGTGGTTCAATTACCACGTGAGGCCACATTTCACATACGATAATGAGACATGAAAAGGCGGTTATCTGAATGGCACTACACAAATCAAATCAAAGGTGTCTTCATTGAGGACTCCACACAGGGAATGAGACATTTCATCGCTTGATTTGAAAGCATGGTACTGCACCAAAACTGCACCTTTGCGAATAGGCGTGTCAGTAGAGTCAAAAGAACGAATGTGTATGTATATATTTATATGCTTAAATGTATATTTGTATGTATTTAATGTAATATATTTTTTTTTAATTATGAGATGGGTTAACTCTTGACCTCAATCTTGACCATAAGGTCAAAGATAAGGTCGACGATGGAGCGAGTTAACCCAGAAAATGCCTATAAAGGCACTGGTACTCCCACGCACCGACGGAACACAGTAAGCTGTTTGGCGTCGGACTTCGGTAGGAGGGTGGTCGCGAACCAGACGGCCCTTTACAGAGCCTACCACACCGCATGAGACCATAGGACGACACCTCAGATTCAGAAAAATTTGAAGTGTCGTTGCCTGGGATGGATTACTAGGAGGCAGGTCTCATTTGTGTTTCCTTAGTCGCCTCTTACAACACCCATGGAAAGAGATGGGGTGGTGTTATTCTCAACCGATCACCACACGGTGTAATTCTGAAATATTTTAAGTAACATCCTGAATATTCTATAAAATAAAGATATTTTGTGTTTGAGTTTAGTAGCTCAGTTGGTTAGAGCACCGGGAGATCTAATCCTGGAGCCGTGGGTTCAATTACCATTTGCGGTGAACATTTTTCTTTCCCTAACATTGTTTGAGGATCAGAAAAAATCTAATGTTCCAAATCAAACAATGTTGAAGCGTCACGTTTTAAAAGTCACGTTTAGATAATCGTTTATCGCTATTTCACACAAACCGACAAAATTGAATCAAAACATGTATAAGTACTAAAATAATATTACGTCATACCGGACTATTATTTGTCGCCAATCCAACATATTTCAGTAGCATTAACTGTATATACTACTTAATTCCATACAGGGCCCCGATTCTATAACTTCAGTTGTGTGTCGATGGAATGGTAACCATTTTATCCGTTAAGGTGGCGAAATTGGGAACTATCTAAATTCCATACATCTAATGACGGCTGTTTTGACTGGTGGCGCCACCGCCTACTGAATTTTCAGTTGCTAGGGAGTTTGCAACTTTACGTTCCGTTGGTGGTAGCGCTGCTGGTCGGGGTGGTTGTCAGGAAAACATTAAATAGTTCTCAATTACGCCACCTGAACAGATAAAATGGCGTCCATTCCATCGACACACGACTGAAGTTACAGAATCGGGGCCCTGGACTGTGAGTAAAAGAAAAACTTAGAATGTATCAGCTGCCAACTCTTCCCAGGCGTAATGTAAAAGTCAGTAAGTCGGACGCGAGTGTTTTGCTGTATTATGGGCGAAAGGCTGTCAACCTCTCACCACTATACATCATGTACCATCTGATAACCCTCAGAATTTATGTCAAATGTGTCATCAAGTGGTTTTAAAACCCCTAATGCTCTGCCTACTCCGATATGATTATAACCGTGAGCGTATGTATGTGCGTATAAACAGTGTATTATTGTATCAAACCGTGGAGATGTCTAGTGTCCAGAATTTTCTCGATTATCGCGGGGATTAATTTCGCTATCAAGTTTTAAATCCTTTTACAGATATCTGTATAGGTATTTCAAGTTGAGATAACTTATCAGAAAAATACTGTTTTTATTTTTATTATGTGCATGAATAATGCTTGATGTCCTTGAAAAGTCCTGGCGTTTTAATTTTTTCTGATTATCTTTCCTTTTTTTCTTTTTGTTTACTTTTTTAACGTTAAGGCGACTGAGACTCTTGTAGAAATAACAAAACAATATACAAGGCGGACTCACATTGCGCTGTCTAACCCTAAACCAACCAAGGCTTGTAGGTACTGCAACGGTGTTTCTTGGGGGCGATCAATTAAAAGACTTGATTTTTCTTCTGGTATATGGTTATAATCAAAATCTGCACATCCGTTACAATATTATTTTACTTTCCGTCACATCCACAGCTACAGAGTTTTGGCAACGATTATTAAGTGCTATTTGCACGCCTACGAACGTATTTTACAACTTATTCCGCGAGCTCACTACAATGAATTCACAATAATCAATGAATCGCGCAAGACCAGATCTTCAATCATTTCGAATCTTGACATCGAATACCATTTCAAACCTTTTAAATTGATATTCGAATTATCTTCTTCGAAATGACCGAATGAGAAAGAAGTTGCGTTATGCCCGATCCTCCGTGAAGGTCTGCATACCACAGTACTATGGGTGCTATTGGGTCTTTATATAATTTTAAAAATAAACTATGAATTAGCAAAGTTATTGATAAGCATGCTTGACAACGATAAACTGGCCAAAGTTTACGTGATTGATAGGTTATTTCGGTCTTCTAGGCCCTGGCTTTGAGCGCTCTCACGTACCTACCCTGCATACCTACTTACTCGGCAATGCAACCGTGTCAAACAGTGATAAGGACGCCTCTTCCGCTGGTCGTGTTGTACCACTGTTTTCACCGCAGACCGACTTTGATTTGGCACACACTTATCATTATTTTTGTCGAGTGTGGCATCAAGTAGTTGTATCTATAACAACATGACGTTCTGCCTACCCCGTAAGGGATTGTAGGCGTTAGTATATGGATGGGTGGATGGTTTTTGTTCAACAAACTTTTTTTACCGAGGGTTTTATGAAATGACCCCTCATTATGACACTCATATAAATAAAACATATCCTTAACCATTTATGTTAATTTATGTTAATCCCTATTCTTATATATATATATATATATATATATATATATATATATATATATTGTTCATATTAAACAGATAACCATCTTGGCCCAACCAGACCAGATGCTGTTCACCAAGCCCGATATTGAGGCAATGTATGCCAAGCTATGCATTACCAATACAATCATAGAAAGACGTTTTCTATGAAATTGGTGGAAATGTTTTCTATAATACTGAAATGTTTTTATTGAAACTATTTAAACATAGCGGTTACAAAAGGCTCTTTAAGCGTATACAATAGTCTTATTGCACACATAAAACATACAGAAGATCACGTTTTTAGTTACTGCACAATGCGATCTCCTTGTTTTTTTTATAGAGCAGTTTCTTCCAGGCAACAGGGAAAGAATTGAAGAATTCTTTAAATAATTAGTAGTTTGAATAAGTACATATATTTTGGTGGTGTTATTAGTAGAACAGAACCTCCCTCATTCAAACCTACGTGTTATAAATCGCTACTAAGGTATAAATACACATGCAAGTACATAAATATTGCACAGAGAAATAAAGTTTCATCATAAAACGCACACTAAACTGTCTACCTAGCGTAGAGTGTAAAAATTTACCCCTTTTGTCTATGGGAGAAGCATATGTGCAACAGTGGACACTATATAAGTTGAATAAGCGGGTAGATTTTTCAAAAATGTTTTATAAATTGTTGTAAAAATCAAAATGAAACAATTCGTTGTAAGTAGCGATAACTTCATTCATAGCTAACGTTTTACCAATACAAAGGAAGTAAGTACAGTATGTTTCTATTTTCTATTGTGGTTAGTATAAGTAAGTTGGTTTAAAGTGACAAAAACGAATCAAACACTGTTTGCCGAGAGACAAAGCTCTGTAAGTACCTATAGACGTTGATTGACTACATGTTAAATTACCAAGAAACTAAAAACACGTAAGTTGGTGGAAAAACACTAGTAAGTGGTTGGAAACCCCAACAATAAGGCTAAGGTCGCAAACAAGGTTCACGAAAGTGAAAGTGCGTTTCATTAACCCAAAAGTTTCCGATTAATGGATTCTGGACCATAATTCTTAACTTTTATTTTTATAATACTTTAGAAGTTTGTTTAAAGTTTGAAATTCCCAATCCACAAGCTTAGGAGTCTTCGGATTTTTTTAAGGTAAGGTAAATGTACCTTTCATTGGAGCGTTTTCGAAAAGGAAATGTAATATGTGTTGGGAAAGTGTTACATGTAAACCTGAGTGTGTCGATCCCTGGTTTTCACTCGAGAAGCATGCGGACATGCGCCAGCAAGCGAATGCCACCGCGGAAAAGCGCATAGCGTTAAAGAACCGCGAAATCCGCGCGCGAACGCAAAAATAGACAAGCGCCCACGCGATACCGCACAACTTTTTCACTAATACGGAACTGTATGTGTTTGTACTGTTGGAGTGTAGCCAGAGCTCTTACCTTCATATCGTCGAGCATGTCGCAGGCGGAGATGAGAGCAGCGGTGTCTAGCACTTTAATGACGCCCATGATGTTAGATGAACCACAGTTTTTAAAAGAAACAGGCACACGAAGGACCGAGCGGACCGTTTGCGTGTGTCAAGAGTTTCTTAGGAAAGTTGTGAGACACGATTCGCGTTATTATAAGAGCTGGCAGACACGTGCGCACGCCGTCGCCGTGCCGCGCGGACTGACTTGCCACCGCTCAGTGAAAGGCGAATGACGTCACGTACTATCAGCCCCCCCCTCCCACCTCCCACCGGCGAACGCGCTACTACTTGTTGCTACATATTTTATCTCTCTCTATCCTTCTATTCAGCATATTTCCGTCTCGCTCTCTAATGACATGACATTTGATTAAATGCATTCGTGCCCCCAAAATACGCGCGTTTCGCGTTATCGTTTTGCACACAACACGATTTCGGTTTTTATTCTGCACAAAGACACGGCCTAGATATGTAGATATCAGTGCAGTGCACTTAGACCGCTGCAAGGTGAATATGTGATAGTTTATGTTGCAACGAGAGGTTTGCTTTTGCAAGGGTCTTGCGTTTGAAATGTTGAATCTTACAGCATCAGCATTCCATTAGTAATTTTTAAATGCATTTTACTATTACTGCAGTGTTCGTTGAACTGGGTGGTATTATATTTACATGTTATAAAGTAAATTAAAAAAATATGATTAACATATCGTGGAAATGTTTTCTCAAATTATAACTTAATCTTTTATCTACATACGAATATATACGTTTTTTTGATATACGAATAGGTATATCAAAAAAACAAGAACCTACTGCGAAATAATTCTAAAGTGAAAAATTCTCCAAACAGTCAAGCGTAATTTTATTTGCGCGTGGGTGCAAACTGTAACACGGTCGGGAATGGGAGGCGCCACCCTAATTCGTAGAGGGTGCTACGAATGACGTAGCCGGTGTCCCTGTGGGCTGGGCTACGTGCGTAGTTCGGCGTAGCTCGTTGCTACGCAACGGAGAACGCGAGAAGAATCCCGATGGAAAAATAAACAAATCTGTTTAGAGAGCAATTATTATGGAGATTGAAACGCGTAACGCTCTTTGCATTAAAATTTAATTTAAAATAAAATAAAAACATTTTCAATTAAAGTTTGTAGAAGACGAGTAAGTCTGAAAATTAAAGCTCAAACGAAATAATTATTAAGAAAAGTAAAGAATAAATGCTTTCAAGTACATAGTTAATGGGTTTTTTTAAATGAATTCAAGGTTATGGTTTAAGTACACTTGCTGTGACATTTTTACTCTCAACTTCTTCACAAAAAATGTTTTTTTTTGTTGTTTTTATTATTATTATAAGATGGGTTAACTCTTGACCTCAATCTTGACCATAAAGGTCAAAGATGAGGTCGACGATGGAGCGAGTTAACCCAGAAAATAAAGGCACTGGTACTCCCACGCACCGACGGAACACAGCAAGCTATTTGGCGTCGGACTATGATTTACGTAATTAAAAAAAAAGTATTTTCTATTCTACTTAGATCTCTTGCTGTACTTATTTTTGTTTGTCTATGTTACAGTTAAAACTAGTTAGTAGTTAGAACGCGTTTTTCCTAGTTAGAACTAGTTTTTACTTGGTGCCTTTGTTAAAACTAGAATTGACTAATGTCTGAATCAAATATCAGTTAAAACTAGTTTCTTCAAGACAAAACGCGTTTTCCCGAAGCGAGTCAGTTAAAACTGTTCCGACCGAGGTTAGAGTTCATCATACCTTATTCTGATTGGCTTGAGGTTATGTTGTGGGTTATGTAGTTGTTGTGCTTACCGTTTAACGCAACCAAAGTCTTTTCTGGCACTTCGCCGGCCGCTGCCGCGGCACGCTCGCTTCGCTCGCTCGGCTCGTGCGTTGGGGGTCGCAGTTCTAAACTAACCTAACCTAACCAACCCTTAACGGATTGGTTAGGCTAGGCTACTAACAAACCTAACCTACAGTTTCTGCCCCGATATAATCTCCGCGGGGGGGCTTCGCTCGCTCGGCTCGTGCGTTGGGGGTCGCAGTTCTATTCTAACCTAACCTAACCAACCCTTAACGGATTGGTTAGGCTAGGCTACCCAGCTCATCGGTTCGTGTGGGTGACGTGCGAGTCGAAGTGGGCCAGTACTTAAAGTACTTAGGTCTCACGCTCGACAGTCGCTGGGGCTTCGAAGAGCACTTCGACCGCCTGGTTCCCCGAATAGAGAGGGTAGTAGGTGCGTTGCACCGGATTCTGCCCAATCTAGGGGGACCCAACGAAGGAGTTCGCCGCCTATATGCCGGTGTCGTGAGATCCATGGCCCTCTACGGTGCGCCAGTCTGGTCTGCCAGGCTGGGGATCCGGCGCTGTAGAGCCAAGGTAATTAGTCTCCAGCGCAAGATGGCCATTCGGATTGCACGAGGGTACAGAACGGTTTCGTTTGAGGCGGCGACAGTCTTAGCGCGATTTCCTCCGCTGGACATCCTCGCAGACATGGACGCAGCCGTGTACCATCGTCTGCGGAGTGAGACGGATCTCGCGCCGGACGAAGTGCGGCAGCAGGAGCGCCGACGAGCGCTCGAGAAGTGGCGTGCGCAGCTCAGAGAGCCGAGAAGCGCGCGTCAACGCGTCGTCGGAGCAATCTTGCCTAGCTTTAAGCCCTGGCTTAGGACGAAAGAGGGACATGTCACCTACAGGTTGACACAGGTACTCACCGGACACGGCTGTTTCGGCGAGTACCTGAACCGAATCGGGCGCGAACCGACCGCAGAGTGCCACCACTGTGGGAGGGACCGGGACTCCGCTCAGCATACCTTACAGGAATGTCCTGCATGGGATGCTGAACGGCAAGTCCTGGTAGAACAGATAGGGCCGAACCTATCCCTGCCAGCTGTAGTCTCAGCTATGCTGGTAGGCAAATCGGCATGGCAGGCCGTGGTCTCCTTCTGCGAGAGCGTGATGCTCCAGAAGGAGGCTGCCGAGCGGGATCGGGAGAGGGCCGATCCTGCCCGAAGACGTAGACGCCGGGGTGGTAGTGGACGCCCCGGCCGAGTCACCGTGTAGCTACGGATTAGAATATAGCTACGGTCTCCCCCGCCTGTCGTAAAAGGCGACTAAAGGGGGACTCGGGGTTGCGGGCGTCAGCAGCGGGGGCTGCTGCGTCTTAAAATCGACCCCAAGATGGGCGGTGACATGGCGTGACCACCATGTCACTGCGCACCTGGCTGGTGCGGGGGCAGGTGGTATCCACCTCCTGCTCCGTGAGGAGCCTCTCGGGCGTGATGCTAGGCGGGCACCGGTGCGTTCTTCGGAGATCCCGGAGCCTGCCGAAGAGCATCGAGGGTGGTCACCGTGGAGTTTTTTAGTGGGTAGAAATCCCACATAACCCAGTTCCTCCCCCGGGGGCTGGGTACCTGGATCGCAGGTTTTTCTCCACGTAAAACAAAAAAAAAAAAAAGACTACTAACAAACCTAACCTACAGTTTCTGCCCCGATATAATCTCCGCGGGGGGGGAGTTTTAACTATAGCTAGTTTTAACTATAGCTCGATGTGACAACTAGTTTTATCTGAAAATCAAATATGTCAGTGGTAAATTCTAGTTTTAACTGATTATTTCTAGTTTTAACAAAGGCACCAAGTAAAAACTAGTTCTAACTAGGAAAAACGCGTTCTAACTACTAACTAGTTTTAACTGTAACATCTATATCTATACTAATATTATAAAGAGGAAAGATTTGATTGTTTGTTTGTTTGTTTGTTTGTTTGTTTGCATCGAATAGGTTTCGAAACTACTGGACCGATTTGAAAAAATCTTTCACCATTAGAAAGCTACATTATCCCCGATGGACATAGGCTATATTATATTTTCAAAAAAATTAGGGATCCTTACTGAAACTCAAATAATGTAACCCAAGGTGTAAAAAAATTACCTAAAATATTCTTTACATTGCGTGCGCTGCGTAAACTATTGATGATAGAATAAAATAATGTACTACGACTTTGCAGAACACATAAATATTTACAAAAAGTGTCGCGACAGCATATGTCTAACTATTGTAGTTATGCCACAATATGTGTTCTTTTATTTTAAAAATTTAATTAAAATGCCGCCCGCTATAAAATGCTCTTTATTTGTATCTTGGTATTAATCCTTATCAAAATAAATTACTTCATATTCAAGACTGCTTCAATATCTTTATACAACTTTTTGAATTATGCAATTCGGACAATCTATTCAAAAGATATCACGAGTTTAAAAATGTAAGTATTAGAAAAAAAGTTTCCTGGTCGCCGCTCATCCTGCTCAGCTAGCTAGCTAGCTAGGCAGCACCTTATGCGATGTAGGCGTCACTAGGGTACGGGCCGTGCGGGCGGGGAGTCAATGTCAAGAAATGAAAAAAAAACATCAGAAGGTTTAATAATATGTTATAAAATCAATCAATATCTATAGTTGTGTATGCTGTATGACAGCAATGCAGACTGCTTTTCCAGTCTTGGTGGTCATTCCCTCTACTGGTAATTTAGGTCTGTGTTACCTTAATTACCAAGCTTGATATATACTTAAGTATTGATTGTCTCTTTCTTTCACTATCAAAATGTCAAAGACGACTGCTGTTCGTTCTTTAATACGGACCTTAGATGCACATCATGCTCAGAGCATTTCAAGCAATTAGAATACCCTCTTCGTATATGATAAATACTTCAATAAGGCTACCTATATGCTATTTTAGGTTTCAAACATTTATTTATTCATAACTTAATTGAAAGACTTAAATTTAATAAGTATCTTAGGTAATAAGCATAGCCAAATAGATTACTCTGGATTAGCAAATATTCGTCTGTTTAAAGGTGTTTTTATCTATGTAACAAACATGATTATTCTATTCAGCTTACGTCTTTAGTAAGTAAGTAATTCAAATCAAAAAGTTGTATTTTTAAAGCATCATTGTATTCTATGTATACCTTTCTGCAGCTTTCTATGTAATACCTAGCAATGTCAAGTGTATATGATCTCAACTTTTATTGGTTTAGTTAGGAATCATCAAAATGGCGATGAACTTTACAACACTAAGAAAGGATTTTTCTAAATTCTACTCCTAAGGGGGTGAAATGGGGGTTCAAAGTTTGTATGGAGAACACAATTTTTTTGCACATTTTGACTCAAAACTTCGTCAAGATATACTTCGAAGCAAATAAACGGACACGTGTTTCGCTATTTTTCAAAAATCATCCCCTAAAGGGTCAAGAATGTAATGGGTGACTAAAAGGGTTCTTTGCGCGAGCCAAGCCGCGGGGAAAAGCTAGTATACAATAAAGGAAATTTGTAATTTATGACTAACGCTTTGGTTCAGTGACTAGTATTATAACGCTGCCTCCGACAACTCTTGGGTTCGTTTCCCGATTCGGGCAAATATTTTTGTAAATTGCAAATGTTTTTTCTCGGGTCTGTGTCGCAAGGGACCTAATAAAAGAGACAATGTTTAGCCCGAATTACATAATGTTAAGAGAAAATCGATCGACGACACAAGTGGTACATTACTGGTCCATGCGGTGTGGCACAGCACTAGTCGGCCCCTTTTGACAGATCGTTTTCGCGCGTAGATCGGAGATTATGTATTGGTTCTTGCATTGTAATTATTAAATATCGAATTAAAAGGACAGTACAATGAGCCTAGGTATAGGCTTTTCAGTTTGTGGCAAATATAAAAACCCTTACGACATCGCTATTGCCAAAATGGCAGTTACTTATTTTTATAAAAACCTCTTTGTCTTCACATTTTTTTTAACTAAAGCGTCATGTGTTGTGAGTTGACCCGTGATGTTTCATGGTTGACGACCATGCGTGACCTTCACCTCTCACCTTTGGGTTGAGGTCACTTGGCTAAGCATATGTTGGACCGTTTGAGTGTTAAGTCGTGAAGATTTTGCCACGGTTTCATTATTACAAAGTACTCTATTTTAATATTAGGAACCTTATTACGATAAACTTTATTTAAGGTCCATATTACGAACGCGACTCACACTCTGATCAATACTTAAGTAGCAGTCATCTTTGTCATTTTGGTTGTGACAGAAAGACACTTTTATATATTTTTATTTTATTTTAAGGTAGGTTAACTCTTGACCTCAATCTTGACCATAAGGTCAAAGATGAGGTCGACGATAGAGCGAAATAACCCATAAAATGCCTATAAAGGCACTGGTACTCCCACGCATTGACGGAACACAGCAATATTTAACACAGACTATTAATACTTAAGTATAGATGAAGACTTGAGTCTCCTTCTGTAATACGGGCCTTAGACTTCCATGCTGGAGTGGGAGTGAAAGAAAAACTTAGAAGGTACCAGCTGCCAACTCTTCCCAGGCATTATGTAAGAGTCAGAAAGTGGGACGCGAGGTAATTGCTGTAGTATTATGGGCGAAAGGCTGACAATAGCTTACCACCCGGGACTTCGTTCTCGTAGGAATATAGGAAAAATATGTAGCCCATGTGTTAATTTAGGGTATCAACTACCTCCATACCAAATTTTATCAAAATTGGTCGAGCCGTTTTAGCTTAAGTAACAAACATCAATACATTCATACATCCTCACAAACTTTCGCATTTATTATACTAGTAGGATAGAATTGATAGGCGTGAGCCTGAGAATGAATGAAGAATATAAGACCACTCAAAAGATTATTTAATATAGTTACCCTGTTAGTTTGTTAGCAATGAACTGGTGGGTAAAATCAACTATAAAGTACCTTATCGTGGCACCGGTACAAATAAAGGCCTCTTCTATATTCTTCTCTGTCGGACCAACGCTGGGATGCGTTCTCCGCTATATCGAATGTGTAAAAAGTACAAATTTTCGGACATTGACATATTTGGATCTACGCTATATAAATACAAACGCGAGCTTGCACTAAAAAACGTTAATTAAGTAATTGTTATTATATAATTAATATATATATATATACAATATACATTTATTAAAATATATATTTTATTACATACTAAATTATATTTATATATTTACATTTTTTTTCTTAATTATCTACTTTTTTTCCTCAGCACTCTGTGACGGCTGAATCTTGTTAAATTGTTTTGGAACATGTTGTTCGTATACACATAACACACTTAACTTATTGATGTTATCAAAAAAATTATGATTTGTCTTGTGTAATACTGTTTGTGTTCTTCTTAATAAATAAATAAAATAAAAATAAAATAAATGACGACGAACTAACAGAGCGGGAGCGACTTGGAGGTTCACCATGATCGCTTAGTGCGATCCAATTTAGGACCTAAACAAGTCTGCAACGCTTATTCGTACCATGATGGCTTATAAACGATTCAATTTTGGCGCTGTTGTGATTCAAAGGCAGACCAGCGACAATTTTTGTAGACATTTAAAATGGACCATAGACAACCGAGCAGTTCAAAAGCCGCGCCATCATGGTACCATTTTAAAAAACATTCCAATTGCGAAGCAGTTCAAAGTTGGATCCTAAACAGAAATGCTTTTAAACGATCGTGGTAGGTACCCTACTGTTCCCCCCGCCTCGCCCCGCATACCTAAGGCGCATAACAGCGGTAATAGTCAACTTTCTTTGTGACTTTTAATAATATATATCACATTTTTGACATTTAGAACTATTAATTTATCAGGCAACTTGTTTTCTAGCGTTTCTATTAATTTCTTCATTTGGCATTTTAATTCTTATTTTGTTATCAAATTGACATTTGCTTTCATAAACACTTTTTTTTGTTTTGTCATTTGACATTTATTTTACTTATGATTTTTATTATATAATATTTGTTTTTTTTCCCTATAACTATTTGTGAATGACCCTCATGCGGGTCGTCGTCAGCCCATATACGTCCCCACCGAGAGGCACGGGCCTCCCTTCGAAACACGAAGGGGATTTAGGCCATAGTCCACGCTGGCCTAATGCGGGTTGGTGGATCGCTCGTCTTTTGAAAATGAATTTTCTTGGACAGGCGGGTTGCATCACGATGTTTTCCTACACCGTTAAGCAAGTAATAATTAGAAATCCGTACGTAAATCCGAAAAGACGAATTTAGTGGTACAGGCCCGCACCAGGATTTGAACCCGCGACCTTCCGATCACAAGTCTGGCTCATTACCAACTGGGCTATCACTGCTTTTCGAATTTGAAAGAGATACATTTTTAAATAAGACCATCTTTATACTCATATTCTGCGAATAAATGATTTGATTCGAATAGTCACACTACCTATAGTAAATAAAAAGTAAATACACGATACACACTTAAAGGCCCACAGTAAGGTTTCCCTTGTGCCGTGGGTTCCTTGGAATTGTAGCGACCTATCTAGCACATATGTATGTATAAATATAGTCAGGAACGTGCGCAAGCGGCTCGGCTCGCGGATTCAGTCGTCCTGCCTCCGCCCGTTGCGCGCACACGCGTTAGCGATTATATAGATTTTCCGACAACCAAAATTATAACAATCTTGTATGTTTTAAGTAACACTATACCCGGAATTTCGTGAACTGAACTTAATCGTTTCACTTGAACTCCCTCCTTCTGTGACGTCTATGGACATAAATACTAACAGAATATACACAATGACAGAAACAATACCCATGACCCGTCAAACGTCTGCTTTTTACACAAGTGTCTGCCCCGACAGCAATAATTGACCCGCATGCGAGTCGTCATCAGTCCCCACCGAGAGGCACGGGCCTCCCTTCGAAACACGAAGGGGATTTAGGCTATAGTCCACCACGCTGGCCCAATGCGGGTTGGTGGACCGCTTGTCTTTTCTAAAATGAATTTTCTTGGACAGGCGGATTTCATAACGATGTTTTCCTTCACCGTAAATAGATAGATAGATAGATAGATAGATAAACTTTATTGCTTCTTAACAATTTGTAACATTGTACAATGTTCTTATACAATTAAAAAAAGGTTAGTGAAATGTGTGACGTAGATTGTAGAAGCAAATAGGACACAGAACTCAGCATACTTGCTGTTTATGATAGACAACAAACTGATTTTCAGCTGTGCCTAGAGTTTTTTTTTTTTCGCGCGTAGAATGTGACTATGTCTAGACCTCTTTAGTTCATTGCAAAAAAAGGCATTTTTGTCATTTTTGACAGCTTCCATTCTGGACTGGGAGTAAAAGAAAAACTTAGAACGTGCCAGCTACCTACTCTTCCCAGGTATACAGTAAGTCTGTAAGAGGGATACGAGGGTTTTGCTGTATAATGGGCGAAAGGCTGACAACCTCTCACCATTATACAACATGTTCCATCTGATAACCCTCACAATTTGTGTCAAACGTAGCATCAACTAGTTCGCTAGCGACCACTGATGCTCTGCCTACCCCATTAGGGATTATAGAAGTGGGCGTATGTATGTATGTATGTTGACAAGTTTAATCTATGAGTGATGGACGAGCAAACTTCGACGAGTGATGAAATGTTCTTTTAAAAATATTTTCCTTTGTTGTTTTTCTAATGCGAAAATGAAAATCGAGTTTGTAAGATTTTCAAAGCAATTTTGTAATAAAAGTTCAAAAGGTATTTTGGTATTATTGTCATAAAATGTTTGCGATTTTTATTTATCAAACACTAGTTGTTCCCCGCAATTTCGTTCCCAGTTTTTTTTTACTTTTTTAACCCCTGAGCGTTATAAGTTCGACGTGTGTATCTTTGTGTCTGTCTGTGGCATCGTAGCTCCTAGACGAATGCACAGATTTCGATGTAGTTTTTTTCGTTTGAAAGCTGACGTAATCCAGATGTTTAAAAGCTAAATTTGATCAAAATTGATTCAGCCGTTTAAGAGTTATAAGCGATGGTATGTCGGGGGTTATACAAAGATTTTAATTTTAGAATTATTACTTTAGAAACGTTTGCGAGCGTACACAGAAAAAGTTTCATCGTAATGGGATGTATAGTTTAGGAGTGCATAGAGTTCAAACATGCAACTATTTTATTTTATGAATTAAAAAGTATTCATCGGAAACGCGCATTTTATTTAATATTGGTTTAAAATATAAAACATGCATATATAGGCTGAAAAATAAGGTTTACACGATCAAGGAACGTGAAAATATTAACTTTGTGTAGTTAATAATCTTTTGGCGCCATTTTGTTCAAAATTAAATGTCTCCATTATTTATGTTAATCAATTTCTTATTATTAAAACAATTTGATACTAAAATCAGAAATTGACAAAATTAAACTCAAGGAAATCTTTATTCAAATAAATATATTAGAAAAAAAAAACATTATTTTTCTAACACACACAGAAAAATGTAATAAATCAAATATCTTTTCTGATATTCTAAATCAGAAAATCGCTTTACTGATTTTTTTAAACATTGCCAGCCAGTAACATAAAGAATCGAGCGAGCAAAATCGAAAGTAATATCGATGTATTAAAAAGTAGGCCATTGTCAAGTCAAGGTGAAGTGTTCTGAGCCTACAAAACGCGCTTTGGGGCGTGTTAAACACTGCGGTTATGGTCAGAACGTGACGATTTGGTGTGACACGGGATTTAAGAGTGTACCTAATTTGCCTTCAAACATTTTAAAGGTTAAGATTTATTTTGATGGATTTTATGGATTGATTGCTTTTCAGGTTCAAGTACGCTTGGCTGTGACCCAGGGTCTGGCTTCCGTGAGCCTTCTAATTGGGGAATCTGAGCAGATTGTCACTTGAATCTAGTAGCTTGAATAGGTACACAGATTACGAGGTAAAACTGACACACAATTGCAGAAACGTCCCTTCTGTGTCAGTCGAATACTGTACAGTCTACAAGTCAGTATCAACGGGGCGCCAAATATTTTCGGCATTTTATAAAACGTCAAAAATGACAATATCTTTTGTTGGTCGAGTCGTCAGATTTAACAAACAGTATCTGAGCTCGTTCTAATTTGAACCTTATGACCAGTGGACAGGAAACTTAGACATATAGGATATTTACCAAAGAAATCGATTGTACTGTTTACCTGCTACACTCTACAGTGTTCGAAACAAATGTTTTTCCGCCATCACTTCAAATTAACTTTGTATTCAAGTTGTTTACGCGTTATGAATCATAGTAACTCTGTCTAATGCTATCTCAAGTGTACAATACACTTAACATAACATCTTAACATTCAGTTACTACAGTAATAAGTTGAAAATTATGCTGAAAAACCAGTCATCAGTTGAAAAGATTTGTTTGTTACCGTTCAATATTTTTCTTAGAACCGTTTCAAAGGCAAGTTTTAAGAATCAACTGTTGGTTTTTCCATCTATTATGTCAGTAGCAAATATAGATACACATCCATCCATCTATAAACTCATGCCTATAACGGACCTTTTTATAATTCGAACGGCACGGCACTAGAAACTGAAAACATAGTGGGCTATGGTAATTCATTTCAAAATATGAATAGCCCACTACGTTTTCAGCTTCTAGTATTACTATTACATAGGAGACAATGGTAATACAATTTTGCCGTGCCGTTTTCGAGTTATAAAAAGGCCCATTGTTGGAGTAGGCAGAGCGCCATATGTGATTCTAGAACCATGCACATTATATATTAACACATACACATCACATATACAGGGCTTTAGGTATCTCTCTTTCAACCTCTCGGGTGGTTAATCAGTCCATGAAACTGAACAACTTCCCCAAGGAACATAGGTCAAAATACGAAAAAAAATCTTAATCTCCTATACAAAATGCGCTTTAAGCTGATGAAATTTGTATGGGAACTCAACATTTTTTTTTCGTATTTTGACCTATGTTCCTAGGGGAAGTTATTCAGTTTCATGGTCTGATTAACAACCCGAGAGGTTGAAAGAGAGGTACCTAAAGCCTAAAGCCATTTGATTGCACGTGTACCGTTGCACATCCTTCGGAGTTTTAGGTTGCAATAATAAAAATGTTGCAACCAACTTTATTCTATAACATATCTTGTTTGTAGAGCACATGCTCTAAGGTATTACAAAATATTATTTATTACTAGTAAATAAAAAGTGATAGAGCATGGTTCGAGTCACTTAATAAGAGAGACAAGGACGCCTGCATTCCAACACCTTATTAAAGTATAAGGTTGAATTGAAAGTACACGTTTTAGTAATTATTATTTATTATTAAGCAAGGATTTCTACTTATTTCACTTATAAACTCGAGTTGCTTATTAAATACAGAATTGGATCTAATTATAGACTTAATAGTGATTTTTGTTGACATGTTATTTTAAATTACAGGTTAGCAAAAACTGCTGGATGAGATGAGACAGTGTTATTGAGGGCCGATGTCTTAAATATCAAGTGAGTAAAGTTTTCTGCAATATATAATCTCTATTACCATTTTTATCTCGCTTTTGGCGAGGCTTAGGCGTCTAATTACGGTCATAGCCTCATAGGAGACTTCAAAAATGAAGAAAAGGACAAACATTTCTTATTTACAAGACTTTAGTAACATACTTATACATTTTTTTATGTCTGAAAGAGTTTCTATTACCCTTAATTTGACTCCAATTTGTTGGTAACTAAGAATGAGGTCAAAAATTATTTTTTCAAAATACCAGGATATACCTATATATATACGTATATATATATTCTCCTGATTATTTTAACCAACGGCCCTGACTTTGTTGACTGATAACGCTGATATAAAACCGCATGTAGAGCTGATAAGGCATGCGATAGCGAAACCATGCAGTTTGGTAATGTTTTAAAAACATGAACCGGCCGTTTATTCTGTAAGTCTACGACTTCAGCATAGCTAATACGACCCGCGACAAACTCGTGCGTCACATAAAAGATT
The DNA here is from genome assembly GCA_949987775.1 of Aproaerema taeniolella. NCBI lineage: Eukaryota > Metazoa > Arthropoda > Insecta > Lepidoptera > Gelechiidae > Aproaerema > Aproaerema taeniolella. The sequence goes on along the minus strand of OX465253.1, from coordinate 2,947,889 downwards.
ATACGACGCTATAAATGGCTACACGCTGTCTTCATTATTGTTATTAACTCCCGACAAAGAAAGAGGGGTGTTATAGGTTTGACGTGTGTATCTGTGTATCTGTATGTCTGTGGCATCTTAATCGAGATGGTTTTTAGCTATATTAGTTCTGCCGTTTAAAAGTTATAAGCAATCGAATGTCGAGGGTGGTATAAAAACAAGAATTTTAGAGTTATGTACTATTAAGTGAAAACACCTTTTATTTTACTCATTGTACAGTCCTTTTAAATCGATATATATTTAATCATTACAATGCAAGAACCATGGGCGTACCTAGCTTCTGGCCTAGGGGGGGTAAGTCAGATTTTTTAGGCCAGATCGTCCGCGGATATTTTGTCATACACACTACACAAAGACTACATTAAAGATTAGGTATATGTAATGTAGTGTGTAGGGCAAACAGCCTGCTTTATAGGTAGTTAAGTAAATGAAAGTAAATTTAACTATGCATTTTTATATTTCCAGAGGGGGGGCAGCTGCCCTCCCCTGCCCCGCCTGGGTACGCCCAATGGCAAGAACACATAATCTCCGATCTACGCGCGAAGACGATCCGTCAAAAGGGCCGTTTAGTGTTGTGCCACACCACGTGGACTTGTGGTGTTGTACCACTTGTGTCGTCGATCGATTTTCTCTCGTCTTTATGTAGTTATCACGCCATGTGTTAAAAGGAAATTCATAGAATGTCTACTGTCTAATGCAGTAATTATGTGGCTGTAAGGAAAATGTTTACGGCACCGTAACATTGTCAAACCCGATATTTGACTAAATAAAATTATAAATTGTTGGTACTTTTTGAACTGTCCCATTTTTTTCACATTGACGGACTTTTTTATAATATCAATACAACTTAATCTAACCGAACCTAGAAAAATTTTACCTAGCCTAACTTATCCTATTTTTATGCAGGCGGCCCTTACAGTTTCGTAAATTATAATTTTACTAGATAAATTGTAATATCGCGGGAAACTATAATTTCAATAGTGAAATTGTAATATTTCGATTTCAAAAATTTTCCGGTGACATATATGTATACAGGGCTTTAGGTATCTCTCAACCTCTCGGGTGGTTAATCAGTACATGAAACTGAACAACTTCCCCAAGGAACATAGGTCAAAATACGAAAAAAAATTTTGATCTCCCATACAAAATGCGCTATAATGCGCTATATGCTGACGAAGTTTGTATGGAAACTCAAAATATTTTTTTTCGTATTTTTACGTATTATTGGGGGAAAGTTGTTCAGTTTCATGGACTGAATAATCACCCGAAAGGTTGAAAGAGATTTACCTAAAGCCCTGTATATGAGTGTAAGTATACAATAAGCAATTACGCACAGAAGCGACATTTCCAAATAAATTTTCCCGTGTTCATTGATGCACACACTCAATCCATTCTTCTGTCATCTGAGTGAAATTTCCTCATTATGATACATTTTTCTGTGTAGATGTATGTGTGAATATATGGGTAATACCCATGACACTATTATTTTACGTCACGTTACTGGCTAGTTAATGCGGGTGCCCCGTACCTACTAGAGCAGTGTAAAGAGTCAATATTGTAAAATAATTGCAAAATCTACGGAACAAGTTGTGTAATGGTGAGAGGTTTTGCCCATTATACAACAAAACCCTTGCATCGCATATACAGACTGAGGTTAGGCAACAATAAATCATAAAGGTTTATGAATAAACTGTCTCTTGCCCCATTTGATAGTTTAGTTTCACATTTAAAAAAAAAGTATTACTTCTTCTGATTTCAATGTTGTACTTTTTAGGCATGAATTCTGCGTCTGTACAGTTTGTTATTTATGCATGGCGTTAATAAAACAAATTGAATGCTCATATTTTACTGAAGTTTGTGCGTTTGTGGAATTCACTTCCACAGGCTATTCGAGCGAGTTGTTCATTGGATGCGTTCAAGAGAGAGCTGAAAGAGCATTATTTATCTATCTAAGTATTATCCATATATTGTATGTATGTGTATATTATAGGTATTTTATATATGTAGGTATATATTATTTATTTATTTAGCTAATTGTATGTGCTTATATATTTATTAATTATTATGTTTGTATTATAAATTTAATATCTCACTTTATCTTGGTACACTCTTGCCCACTTCAACTGCCTCTCCCTCTCACATAGGTTAGCTGGAAGAAAACTCATTGCTTGAGTTAAGCTCGCCGTTGTACATGTCCTTTCTTTGTGTATTTTTTTATATGTATTTGTGTGTACAATAAAGAATAAAGAAGAAGTTGTTATAAAACTACAACCTAAGTGCGCTGCATCAAATGCAGGGCAACAAACAACATTAAACCACTTTTGTGTTATGATAACGTTTGTCAACTATTTTCCGTCAACTGATAGGACGTTGCTATCTGTGTTACATGCATTTATATGAATTACAGTCACTTTAAGGCGCGTATTTACCAAACAAGAATTTACTTAATATATAAAGCCAAATATATGAGGTGACTTCAATTTAAAGAGCGAAAATCCAGGGCCCCGATTCTGTAACTTAAGTGTGTCGATAGAATAAAAGCCATTTTATCTGTTCAGGTGGCGAAACTGAGAACTATTTGATTCTTATGTACTTATTGACAACCACCCCGACCAGCAGCGCCACCGCCAACCGAACGTAACTTGCAAACTACCTAGCAACTGAAAATTCTGTTGGCGGTGGCACCACCAGTCAAAGCAGCCGTTATTAGATGTATGAAATTTGGATAGTTCTTAATTTCGCCACCTGAACGGATGAAATGGCGAACATTCCATCGACACACAAATTAAGTTACAGAATTGGGGCCCAGGATGTGAATCAAAACACGAAACTGAACCACTTAATTTTCGCTAACTAATTTTAAGTCACTGCATTATTAACATTTCTTTCAGGCAGTCTATTTTTTTTCTAGATTAAAAGCCAGTTTTACATTTTTTGCGTCGAATCGTCTCTAACTTATTTATCAAGTATTTCATAATAATGTTTTTATCATGCAATACAAATAAAAGCGCTGAAGAATGTAATCTTTATCTTATCAGCTGTTAGCACTTCTTTAGCTTAGCTTCTGTTGTTTTAATAATTAAGGATTTTTCCATTTTGATGTAAATAGTACCTAGATACTTTTCGTGTTTTTTCTCTCAAGGGTTAAGATGATATTGAGAATCAGACAAGGACCATACAGTTTTATTTTATTCGTCAATTGATTAGTTTTATCAACTAATTTGTACGTGCAGTGACACTTTTACAATATCTATGTTTTTGCGTAGCTAGCACGGCCCGCGACAAACTCGCGCGTCAAGCCATTTGGATGACGTTGAAATTGCCCTTTGCTTGTGCGAGGGAAACGCGCAAAGGTTTTCGTATTTTTTTTCTACATTTGACCGCGTTGTTTTCACGTGTAACCCCCACGATCTAAACTCTAAACCTATACTTTTTTAACACAAAACGCAATAATTAGAGCTGGGAACTTAAGAAAATTTGATGATTTTCCCGTTTTTCGAATATTCTTATTTGTTATGGTCATGTGCGTTTTATTTATTTTTTTCATATTTTTTATGTATAAGACATTCGTCAAGCTACCCTCCCACAGCAGATTGATTCACTATTTCTGGGACACCCAGTATACATATAAAAGTTTTCTTACCAGGCCAGGCAATCAGCTGATAGCACGAGGCAGTGTTGGCGAGGCGAATTTTTTTTACATTTCGACCTAGGTTTCTTGGGGAAAATTGTTCAGTTTAGACGGCTTAGTTCTCAACTTTCGACGCCCAATCCAATCCCTGGTTATTTAATGATTTTTGCTGTTCTTTACTACACTAATATTATAAAGAGGAAAGATTAGTATATTGTATGTAACAAATAAAATTGAAAACTACAGGACCGATTTAAAAAAAATTTTCACCATTAGGATGCTACGTATTATCCTCGAGTAAAATAGGCAAATTTTTCCGAACTCCTACGGGAACGAAGTCCGAAGCAGCATGCTAGTCCTTACTAACATTATAAACGCGAAAGTTTGTATGGATGTTTGTTACTCTTTCACTCTCAAACGGTTAAACCAATTTTGATAAAATTTGGTATGTAAATAGCTGACACCCTGGATTAACACATAGGCTACATAATTCTTCCAAATTCCCACGGGAACGAAGTCTCGGGCGAAAGCTAGTAGAACATATAATTCACCGTGCCTAGAAATAGATTAGTAAACAAACTTAATTATCACATTTATACACATTCACCGATAGCATAGGGTCAAGATGAGACCCGTAATGACATATTGAATGACAAATTGCTGCACTATCGCCGTGTTTTTACACTATGTTTTCGTTCTGTGCTGCTAATTTTTGTTTCTATGCGAAGAGTAGGTACTGACCATTGCTTCAGTGATTAGTGATTAGTAAATATGTTTGTCTCGAAACACAGACGCGCGAGACAATTTCGACAAGTCGATGTCGTTCTGCCTATTCCGTACTGCCGCTATGTGATAGAACAAGAGGACGGGACGAGATACATATGACAAAATTGTTTCACACTTCCATGCCAGCTTCCAAGCTGCATGGGGATCGTCATCAGCCCATATACGTCCCCACCGAGGGGCACGGACCTCCCTTCGAAGGGGTTTTAGGCCATAGTCCACCACTCTGGCCCAATGCGGCTTGCCAACTTCCAAGCTGCATGGGGATGAAAGAAAAAAAATATTTCAGCTGCCGACTCTACTCAGACATGCTGTTGAAGTCAATAATTAGAATGGTAATTTTTTGTGGTATTGTGGGTTAAAGACTAACAACCTATTACAACTATACCTATAGTCGGATTTTTAATCAGACGGAGTAAACTGACAGATCGAAATGTCAATTAACGTAATAATGATACCAACTTTCACATTATAGTGAAGTATTTGACTCATTCATAAATAGTTCAAAAGATGTGACTATGAATAAAATGCAAATAATTTTAGAGCATTTAAATTACCGTCAGCTAATTGTCAGACATCCAGCTCGACGACCACATTGATACTGTTAGTGACAGATTTTTGATAAATGTGACTGATGATGATGACGATTCTTCCGATAGTGAATAAATTATTATAATTAAAATAACATGTTTCTTATTAATGTCCAATTTTTTGTATTCTAGTTCCCCTTAATAGGTAGCAAAAACACACATTAGACAGATATTTTGGATTTTAGATCACTGAACTGAAATGATTAAATTGAGTAAATCATTTAAGCACAACATTAATTGCATTTTTTTAAAAAGCGGCAACATTCGATCTGTCAGTTTACTCCGTCTGATTAAAAATCCGACTTTACTCATTTTTCATCAAATAAACCATAACATATATGTCAAATATGGTGTCAAGTTAGTTAAAAAACACATGATGCTCCGTCTACCCCACCGGGAGATATTGGCGTGAGTGTAAGACTGAGACAGTGTTATCCCAAACGTCACAACTCGCTCGTAGCCCAATAGAGGTCGCTGATCGGATCAGTAAAGTAACACAACGATCACAGGGGCAGAAAACCTGATGGGTGACCAATGCGGTAATTTATCACGAGCGATTCAGTGTCTCGAAAGGCGCGTTAAAACTTTGTTCACAGTTGCAGCTCGAGTACGATGGTAATAGCGATTGGAATGCGCCGCGGACCTATGTCAAAATTTCAACACTAACAACGCGGGGCCCTTGCGCAATCAAAGTGAATTTTCAGCGTCAGCCGAGTGGCGCGCCGCGCGAGTTTGTCGCCATCGTGCTCGAGCTGCTGAAGTCGATTAACTACATTGTTAAACAAAATCAGAAGCAATTTTAGCGGTTTGAAAACTCCTTAGAAAAGTTCGTTAGACAAGGACATCAGGGTTAGACAAGTTCGCCACACACTTGATAATACCCTGCACGATAAGGACCATCTCGACACGCGATGCACCTCTTACATCGTGATGTCATCAATGAGAGGTTTGCGTAACATAATCTGCACGATTGGTTATCAAGATGTAACACGTGGGGAGATACAACAACAAACAACGGGTTAACGCACTCACGGGTGCAGGGTTGCATACATGCACATACATACGTTCAAGCCTATAATCTCTAACGGGGTAGTCAGAGCATCAGTGGTTCTAGCGAACACATTTGACACAAATGGTGAGGGTTATCAGTTGGAACAAGTTGCATAATGGTGAGAGGTGGTCCGCCTTTTGCCCATTATACAATACAGCAAAACCCTCGCATCCCACTTACAGACACTTACTGTATACCTGGGAAGAGTAGGTAGCTGGCACATTCTAAGTTTTCTTTCATTCCCAGTCCAGCATGGAAATCAGGGTCGCATTATAATTAATATCACATACAAAGACAGTTTTATAATCATGCCTATGTTGGGTGCCTTTAAATTTGTTTGTGAAAATTAAGGATCACATCAGCCAATCAGCCAACAAAACTGAACTACTATTAAATAGCAAGTATTAACAGAAAACGTAATTTAGACAATGGCACGGACATAAAGTATGTGGATACTAATTTTTTTTTCTAGCCATGACTGTCCCACTGCTGAGCAAAGGCCTCCCCCGCAGCCCTCCATTTGTCCCGATTCTGTGCAAATTCTATCCAGTCCTTTTTATAAGCAGCTAAATCATCCTGCCATATTTTTCTGGGTCTGCCTCTACGGCGTTGCCCGTCTTGGGGCACCCATTGAGTGGCTAGGATGGCCCACCTGTCACGAGGCATTCGGCATACGTGGCCGGCCCAATCCCATTTCAGGGAAGCGGATTTTATGCTAATAATAATATAACTAAAAAAACGACTATTTTTAAACAAGATAAACGGCATTAAAATCAGTCCTTTCGTTTAGGAGTTACGGTGCCACAGACAGACACACAGCTACACAAACAGACAGATACACACGTCAAATTTATAATACCCCGCGTTTTTGTCGAGGGTTAAAAATACAAATCTCTTCTTTATAATATTAATTTACATTTAAGACAGTTTACAGCCCTATAACATCGGTTAGCAAAATAATGTCAATGTTAACATCCGATAAATGTGTTGATCTATTTGTAACACAAGTAAACTTAAGTAGTCAGCATGGACTTTGTACTTACTCATACCACTTGTGTGATAAATATCCTAAGATCAGCTGCGTTTTACGTGAAAATGGAATTCTCATTTCCTTACTAATCTTACTTACTTAAATGCGAAAGTTTGTGATTTATTTGCTCTTCTTCTTACCAGCCCTTATACGTCCCCACCGAGGGGCACGGGCCTCCTTTCGAAACACGAAGGAGATTCAGGCCATAGTCCACCACGCTGGCACAATGCGGATTGGTGGACCGCTCGTCTTTCGAAAATGAATTTTCTTGGACGGGCGGGTTTCATCACGATGTTTTCTTTCACCTTTGAGAAAGTGATAATTAGAAATCCGAAAAGATGAATTTAGTGGTACAAGCCCGCACCCAGGATTTGAACCCGCGACCTTCGGATTACAAGTCTGGTTCATTACCAACTGGGCTATTACAGCTCTTAACAGATAAAAATAAACTTATTCTTCTAAAGTATTCTTAGAAATTATTTACCTTTGCTTCGCTGTGTATCTTTTGTTTTTAAACCCCGACAAGAAAGATGTGTGTCTGTGTGTATGTATATCTGTCTATCTGTGTGTCTGTCTTTGGCATCGTATCTCCTAAAAGAATAGACCAATTCCGATGCGTTTTTTTTTAAAGCTGACGTAGGTAATCGAGACAATTCTTGGCTATATTTTAAGATTGGATCATCTGTTTAAAAATTATAAACGATGAATGTGAGGGGTGACCATTTTTAAAAAATTGTATAGTTTAAAAATACTATCTACCTATGTCATTTTAATCTACTATCGTTTAACCTTGAATGTAGTTTCGTTTTACATTGTGAAAGTAGAAGCTGTAGACGGGCAGAGACAATGGAAACCTGATATCTGGAGGGAGGTCCTTCAGCTACCACTATCTATAAAAACATCTGAGAAAGGTCTGTTGTAGTACAAAGAAGGTTAAAGAAAACAGAGTGGTGAGGGTTTCTAGGGCATTAGGAATGTATTTATGACTAGCATTCCACCCTGGATGTCGTTCTCGTGGGAATTCGGGAAAATTATATAGCCTTTGTTACGGTGAAAGATTTTTTAAATCGGTCCAGTAGTTTTGAAGCCTATTAAATGCAAACAAACAATTAAATCTTTCTTCTTTATAATATTAGTGTAGTAATCAAATAAAACGTACTTCATTGAACACACATCAGAAATATAAGTACCTACACAATAAGGCGGTTATATCGCTTTTAGCAATTTGTTCCAGGCAACATTATCTTGCTTAGCAATATTATTTGACATTTCTAAAACTATTTGAAGCAAGTCATTAGAATTGCAAAACTATATAACTATGTTTAGCTTATTCAACAAAAAAGTACCACAACGATTTAGATATATTTTTAAATGGTACCTTTCTTATCAACGTTTTATTTTGACGTAGGTTCGTTTACTTTGACGTACGTAGTTTATTTTGCAGTGTCGATTTAATACCAATTACTGGTCATAAAAATATATTGGGTAACGTGTAAGTTGGTACATTGGGCCTTTTTATAATTCGAACGGTACAGCACGGCTATTCAAAATTTGAATTACCATTGCCCCCTATGTTCTCAGCTTATAGTATTACTATTACATAGGAGGCAATGGTAATATAAAAGACCCAATGGGCGTTTTCCACTTGCCGTTTTCGAATTATAAAAAGGCTTAATGGGCGTTTTCCACTTAGCGCCACGGCAACGGCACGGCACCGAAACAAAAATGTATGAAAAGGAGTCATCGCGGTGCCGGCGCCGGTGCCGGTCAGTGGAAAAATATGACACATATTTTCAAACATTATAATAAAAGGGGCAAGTGCGAGTCGGACTCGCGCACGAAGGGTTCCGTGTCATTACCTGTAAAACTGGCCAAGTGCGAGTCGGACTCTATAAAAACGGCAAAAAAAATCACGTTTCTTGTATGGGAGCCCCCTTAAATATTTATTTTATTCTGGTTTTTAGTATTTGTTGTTGTAGGGCACATAGAAAGAAAATATCTGCGAAAATTTCAACTGTCTAACTATCACGGTTCATGAGATACAGCCTGACAGACGGACGGACGGACAGCGGAGCCTTAGTAATAGGGTCCCGTTTTTTCCCTTTGGGTACAGAACCCTAAAAAGGACCAATGTTGTATTATACTGTCACAGTTCATTCACAATTTTCATGTCTTGAATAATATTTTTTTGTCGTTATCTGAAGAGCCAGCTGATTTAATAGCTTGTTTAGTTCAGCACTAATTGAAGTGTGGTGTAAAATAAAAATATTTATTTCTTATCAGTAGAATGATAATTGTCACCGAGTGGAGTAAACAAAATAATTTTTAACCAACTTCGGAAAAGGAGGAGGTTCTATGTTTGACTGTGTATCTTTTTTATATTCATTGATTTCTCCGCTTAAAAAAAATAATGATAATTTAGAAGCACCGTTTATATATAGCACGGTAAAACGTATAAAAGTATTTTCTATTCTATGTATGCTATCCTATAAATATGAGCAAGAAAAGGAAACAAAAAAATAAATAAGTAAACATTTTTGGTGTACGACTTTCTCGCATTCTCTTTATGGTTTTCCGCATGGCTCGCAGAAAACCATAAAGAGAATCGCGTTACGTCACTTAGATGACGGTTAAAAAAACTTCACTTTTCCAAACAACTTGAGCGGTCAGCTGATTGGCTTAGTAGTATGAGAAGTCGACTTTTTGAAGTGAAAACTTCTTTAGTGGCGTTGTGCACTTTGAAGTATGGGTAAAAAATGTTAAACTTGCGTCAGAACACGTGACCCTGATCGAAAATAAGTAAGATGGAGGGAGAGTGAAAACTTCTTTGTTGTGCACTTTTTGGGATGGGTAAAAAATTTTAAACTCGCGTCAGGACACGTGACCTGATCGAAAATTCGTAAGATGGAGGGAGATTATATAGACCGCAAGGAAATAATATATGTTCAAGTGTTCACTTCTGCCTAGTTATTATTCTGTGCTTCTGCCGGCACTCCCGGAGTGCAACCCGTTGTTTTTTTTTTTTGAGAATATTATATGGGATCCTTTAGAAAACTTGTTCAGATTCATAGTAAGAATCGCCTTAAGTTTGGCAAACTAATTTAAATTCTGCCTAGATATCAGCGTTGCCAGACATCCCTTTTTCTATCCAAAAATTGAATGTACCGCGCGGGACAATCTTAATCCCGCTTTTTGGAGGATGCTACCGCAACATATTCTCTTTCAATTTTTCGCTTACATATTCTCTTTCACTCTTTAATAGTACATTGTTACTTTAGGTGTGAAAGCAACTTCTTTAAGTCCCGAGACAGGGTCCGAGACTAATAGTTCGAGGGAATAAATAAGTCTTTCACCCGAGGTAAACACTGTGCTTTTCATTACGAATACAAAGAAAGTAAAAATAAAAAAACATTAATAAGCTGAACTCATTGCTGATATGCGAAAGTTACAAAACTCTACAACTCGAAAAAACAAATGAAGATCGCAATGCCATTTTCCCGCCTATTAGGTTTTTTCTGTGGCTGGCTAGCTATTCAGCCATTATTTTTCATTTTCATTATTGAAAAAAATTGTAAATATTTTGCCAAAATTTATGTTATTTTAAAGAAACAGCTAAAAGTAAATTATTATAAAGTCATAAAAAAAGTAGTCTTTAATGAATACTTTCAATTTTACATCGCGCTGTAATAGAGTGGCTGTATAAGAAGTTGGGACATATTTTTTAATACTTAATTTGACAGCTGTCAGTTGAAAGCGATTCTCCCTAAGCTTGAAAAGTATTACTTTCAAGCTGCTCCGTAGGCAACTTCAGACCTACTTTCTGAGTATGAGTAATGAAAAAGTAGTTAAATCTTCAGAGAAATATCTATCTATCATCAATATCATTGTAAACTTAGTTTGAAAATCAGATAAAAGCATAAATAGTAAAAAACTACTGATTACTTACGTTTTTTTCATTACGTCCCGCTTCCGACGAAAGAATCCTGCTTTTTTACTTAAAATGTTTCTGAATCCCACTTTTCCCAAAAAAAAATCGGGCAACGCTGCTAGATATGTTGATTTATTGATATGGTATTATATTATCTGCGATACGCTAAATGTTTTGATTTTAGGTTGTTATTGATACATACAGGGCCGCTCATCAGGTTACCATGCTTGAGCACTCTGTGCAGTTACGATACGAACGGTTTTATATCGAAAATGGGGTAACCGGATACGTTGCCCTCTGTACATAACATTATCGAACTCGCAAGTTTAAAGCTACAAGTTTTAATGAAGTTATCAAATTGTACAAACTTGACCTCGAACCTGCTGTCATTACCACCTTTTGGACAGCAGTCAATGACCCGATGATAAGAAACAAATTAAATGCGTGATAACAAAAATAATACGTAGGTAAAGTGGCTTACACGTTTAATCTAGCGTTACCGGGCCTAATTTCAAGTTTTTACTACTAGGTAGAGGTATTTACACAAATATTATAAAAAAGGAAGGACTTTTGTATGTTTGTAAGGGGCCTTCCATAAATTACGTCACACGAATTTCATGATTTTTCGACCCTCTCCCCTTCCTGGTCACAGCTGGTCATATTTGCAAGACTCCCCCCTCCCTAGCGTGACGTCACATATTTGACATTTTTTGTAATTTTCTAATAAAGCAGTACTTAATAGAGTTGTTCTTTTTTTTGGAAACTCAAAATTCACTGTCTGAACCAAAGTAAAAACGTAAAAAAAGTGCTTTGGACTGAGGAGGTTGTTTTTTAACTTTTTTTTATTTAATTTTACTCATTTATTTGCTAAAACACAACATAACAAACTTACAAAAGAATTCTTACAGATAGGTACACAATGCTATAAATTATAGTCACAATAATTATCTTTCATTAGTTTGACATGTACTGTGCCAGCAAACGGTTAAGTTTGTCATTATTAATAGTTTTGATACTCATAACACATTTGAAATGTGACGTCACGAAACTTATGACCCCTCCCACCTCCTTGTCACACAATGTCACACTTTGTCGACCCCCTCCCGTCCCCTTAACGTGTGACGTAATATATGGATGGTCCCTAACGAATAACCTCAAAAACTATGAGACCGATTTAAAAAAATCTTTCATCTGTAGCATGCTACATTATCCCTTATAATTTTCCAGAATTTCTACGAGAACGAAGTCCCGGGCGGAATGCAAGTCTTTATTATACAGGGTGAAAGAGATAGCTGCTGCTTCGTAAATACTTAAATGGTTGAACTGACCTATATAACTATGATGAAAAAGGAAAAGCAACAATATCTTTAAGATTTATGTAGGTACCTACTTACTCTAACTGAATTTTGAACTTTAATAGTACATTATGCTACAAGTGTGCTAAGTTGGATATTACATCCAGAGCCGAGAATGTAATATCCAATGCGCACGCGTGTCATACGACGTTTTTCAACACATTTGCGAGGAAAGAAAGAAATAAAAACTTTTCTTTGATATTGAGGGCAACAAGCTATCACTTGCATGTTGCGCCTCGGAAAGTATTTCTGGCGGTGTACCCACGTAGGTTTCCTGTTCTGCACTTGAAGAAGACATTTTTTGTGTTGAATTTCCGACAATAATAACAATCTGATGAATACAAATGCCGTTTGTGAAAACCAAGTGAAAACATCTGAAAAGAGGCTCGATTATTTTTTTTCTTTTTTCGCTCGCAAAATGAGATTCACATACACAAGTATGCCATACAGGCAACTAATAAAAAATACTTAACTATATATTTTCACGTTTTAGCATAAATAAATGATAATTTTCTGTTAAATTTAAATGATTTAGTGGAATTATATTTTTATTTATAAATAGTTTAATATTTACACTGAATTTAAAATATAAAATAAGATCTGGTCTCTTTGCTGACATTTAGAAAAAAAAAACATTACGTACTAGTGCTTTATTGTTATTACTTACGGCCTGGGTAAAACATATCATTATGAACCTTAAAACAATGATATAAGACCAACTTTATGAGCAAATGTGTTGAAAAATAATTTTAATGTTCTATTTATGGCGAACACATATTTTTATACTAAGCAACACTGTCTGTAATATCTAAATCTGTTTTATTACTAAGGGAATTATATGAAAACGATTAAAAATCACATAAAACATCGATTTGTTCATCGATTGCCTGCTGATTGTTCATTAGCAAAACATGATGTACTGACATTACTTAGTTAAAATCCTTTTATACAGTGTTATAAGCGAAATAAATGATTTTAATTGACTGTAACATATTTAATTTTCTTATTATGCATCCGCTCCCTCGTTCCATCGTTAATAGACAACGACATCACAAAATAATGTCCCACGCTCATGTTAGCTCCGCATTAGCCTATTCATAAAATCACTTCAACTAATTTAATGAAATATTTCACAAGCAATTACAGTTATGACTATTAATTTGTTAGATATATGAATATTCATCGGAGGTGAGTGAAGGCTGTATTAATTGCGATGTTAATTGAACTGCAATTGTAACACCTTTATACAACAACGCAGCTAATTAGGTCCTGTTTCTAACGCATATAGGTACGTATGGTGTAGTTGATTTTTTGAAGTGAAAACTTCTTTAGCGGCGTTGTGTACTTTGAAATATGGGTATTGTGCACTTTGAAGAAGCGCTCGTAACCCAGTGGCTCTCGCTGATCGCAACCGATCAGTGAGGTTAAGCAACGAACACAGAGGCAGGGAACCTGATGGGTGACCAAAGTGGCAATTTATCACGAACGTCTCCGTGCTTCGGAAGCTTAACGTGCCCGTTAAGCTGTCGGTCCCGGCTGTTGTCGATTGACTACAGTCGTTAAAACCAAGTTAGAGGCTATTGTGCGGTTTAATAAACTCTGACACCAGGGTTAGCCAAGATCGCCTCATACTTGACTATACCTACACGATAAGAAGTATGGGTAAAAAATGTTAAACTCGCGTCAGGACACGTGACCTGATATGAAATTCGTAAGACAAACGGAGAGTGAAAACTTCTTTATCGTGTACTTTTTACATATACACACGCTCACGTCTATAATCCCTAACGGGGTAGGCAGAGCATCAGTGGTTCTAGAACCACTAGATGCCACGTTTGACACAAATAGTGATGGTTATCAGATAGAACAAGTTGCATAATGGTGAGAGGTGGTCAGCCTTTCGCCCATTATACAGCTAAACCCTCGTATCCCTCTTACTGTAAACCTGGGAAGAGTAGGTAGTTGAAACATTCTAAGTTTTTCTTTAACTCCCAGTCCAGCATAGAAGGGTACTTTTGGGATGGGTAAAAAATGTTAAACTCGCGTCAGGACACGTGAACTGATCGAAAATTCGTAAGACGGAGAGAGAGTAGACCGCAAGGAAGTAATATATGTTTAAGTTTTCACTTCTGCCGGCACTCCCGGAGTGCAACCCGCTGTTTATTTTTTTTGTTGATTATTTCATTTGGTGTTCTTCGGTAAAGTTGTTAAGCGGTGATAGCCCAGTTAGTAATGAGCCAGACTTGTAATCCGAAGGTCGCGGGTTCAAATCCTGGTGCAGGCCTGTACAACTAAATTCGTCTTTTCGGATTAATGTACGGATTTCTAATTATCACTTGCTCAACGGTGAAGGAAAACATCGTGATGAAACCCGCCCGTCCAAGAAAATTCATTTTTGAAAGACGAGCGGTCCACCTACCCGCACTGGGCCAGCGTGGTGGACTATGGCCTAAATCCTCTTCGTGTTTCGAAGGGTGGGGACGTATATGGGCTGGTAAGAAGAAGAAGAAGGTAAAGTTGTTCGGTTTCATGGAGAGAGTCCCATCTTTAATTTTCGCTAACTAATTTAAAGTCAGTAATATGTTAAACTAGGCGACTACAGCACCTAAATTACGATATTATGATGCGTAGATAAGCATGACGCACTGCATTAAATCGAAGAAAAAAAAATACTACGGTAATATTCAGGATATAAACTAGATAAGTAGTTTGCTGAAAACATGATTCAGCACTTTTGGTTCCATAGAAAAAGCTCACAAAGTCACCTCTAAATATCAATATTGTGTATCTTTTAAGCTGTAAAAACGATAGTAATATGCACACAGGAACTTGAATTTGCTATCAAAATGATCGTGATTGAACACTCTCGATAAGTAGTTACGCATTTTTCGATTCAAGGTGTTACCTTTCCATAAATCTCATTTTTCTAACTTTCGAACATGTTTTTACGCACGCGCGCTTTCATAGTCCGTAAACTTCGTGTATCGACACTGTTCACACTGCCGGCCTAGGCCTGTTGAGAGACGGAGATGGCACTATTCCTATGTGTGCTGCCTTTATCGGGTGCTGTAGTCGCCTTGAAAGTTTAAAAAAATAATTTAGTTTAGTTTATGCGTGAAAGAGTAATATTCAATCATCCATCCTCAGAAACTATCGCGTAATGCAAAATTTGGATATAAAAACCTTTTCATTGTTGATTACAGCTTGCTGTAAATTACCTGCAAAGATAGAAAAACAAATTAGAGTCAAAGTCGAAATAGCTTTTTTCATAGAACATTCAGCATGTTACTTAAAATAAGTCAAAATGGTGAAGTAGGTACGTTACAGGATTTAAATACATACAGTAGAGTCGTTCTTTTGACTCTACTGAGTCTACGCAAATTCGCAAACTCCGAGGGGGGCTCTTTTTAATCTCATTACCAATTTCCTTAATTGCAAATTTTAACTAAATCTAAAATAAATCTTGAAGAATGTGAAATTTCAGCAACAACTGCCACGTGGGTTCTATTACATTATTAATAGAAATACCCAGATCCGTAGCAGAAAGCATCAAACACAAAATGTGCCAGCTGTCAGCTCTTTCCAACCATACTGTAAAATTCTGAAAAGAAATGGCCGAAAAGCTCACAACCTGAGATAGATAGATAGATAAACACTTTATTCATTAAACAGTGCAACACAAACATTAAAAAGAAAAAACAAAACAGTACAATACTTAATATATATTCGTGTGTGCACTGTGCCAATGAAAGGGCCCTGACTCAGCTGTAATGTTACAGCAGCCAGACGCTGCTGCGACGCTGATTATTCTGCCAGAACCAGTAGTTTTGTTTAACCTATACTCATGTTTCATCTAACGACCCTCAGTCTATTGTTAATGATGACCTCTGTCTACCACAAAAGAGAAAAGGCGTGAGTGTATGTAGACTAAGCACTAAGCTTATCCTTCTAAGCTCCTTTCTCTACAATTTACTGATATTATTACCTTAATATACGTAACAGGTATTAGACGAAAATGAAAGCAAATTCGTCCCGCCTACGCACATGTAGAACAAAAGCATAGAATTACGAATAATTTCCACAAAAGGATAGTTAAATTAAATTTAAAATATGGTTGGACTGTAGTCCTTTATATCATTTCTAATTAACACGGTTAAGTTGTAGTTTAAATTGAGTTTAGGCGAATGTAGTCAAATATAAGTGAAAGTTAGACGAAGTGATCCAATTTATAGTTCAGTATTGAAGTTACGATAATTTTGAAAATACATTAGTGTTAGAACTTTTTGAATTATGAAAATAAATACCTGATAGTATCTTGTGTGGTGTGAGATTGAGTGAGGGTGAGAAAAAGCGAGATCCGAGAGCGATGTCGTATGAAAGAAGAAATCGTAACGAGAATAGAGAAAGGAATGCTGAGGTGGTTTGGACATGTGGAAAGAATGAGTGAAACTTTATGAACGGAAGAAATATACACTGCGAATGAAATTGGAAGGGTTGGAAGAGGGCGACCGGACGTACTCAGACCAAATCGGTAACGTTCTGACAAAATACCGTGTTCAGAATACCCAAATCCGACAAACGTGTATGAAGCGAATTATTAAATGTAGAGGAAGCGAAAGAGATGTGTTTGCATCGTACAAGGTGGAAATCTTTTGTCTCGTCTACCCTAATGAGACGAAGGCGTGTGCTTATGTCATGTTAAAATTGTGTGATCTGGTTTAGGCGTTTTGGAGGGAAACCAGACAGGATTTAGATCTTTTTGTCTTAGCCAAAGTGACTGGAACGATTAGAGCCTAAATGTGGAAATGCAAGCCTATTTTACTGATGAGTAGTCTGATCTGATAAATCCTGCATAGCTAGTACGGCCCGCGACAAACTTGCGCGTCACGCCACTCGGATGATAGTAAAACTTGGCTTTTATTGCGCGAGGGCACAGCGCAAAGGCTTGTTCGCACTCTGACATTGCTACTTCGATACTTTTTTGACATTTAAAAGCGTTCTTTTCAAGTTGTGCTTCAGCTGCAGAACCATATTCAGTGTACCTACTTTAGATGTCTAACAGGTGTAAATGTGACAAAAAAACAACGGGTTGCACTTCGGGAGTGCCGGCAGAAGTGAAAACTTGAACGTTGTGCAATAATATTTAATTTAATTTTTTCTATGCTGACAATGTTATTTGTTGTTATTTTGTTTTGCTCCTTGCAACTTTTCAACGCTCGTCTTATAAAATTGTCCAACAAGCTGGTTGCATTATCTACTGATTTTTTTAGGACTTGTTCTGGTGATGAAGATAATGTTGGTGTACTTTGAATGGGGTTTTCCTGCTTCCGTTCAGGATTAATAGGTCCGAAGTTGTTTTTTGATTCTTCTTTTTTGAACAAAGGTGTCAGTTCCAGGTAAGTCAGCGATCTCTTTTTAAATCTGCGCGCATGAGCTCATAACTCTTAGCAGTAACATTAGCACATTCCAAGTCATAAGATTTTTTGAAAGAGCAGCAAGTTAAAAATTCACTTTTTTTCAATTTATTATTGCATTTAAAGCAAGATTTTGTGACTGGCCATCATTAGATATCAGAAACAGGCAATACGGAAATTAAAAAAAACTAGCCACTCGGCCAAAAATACAAAAAAACTTTCTTGAGTTCGCTTCGTGGTTTCGAACCACGCGACCAAACTGACTACTTTCAATTCAGCGAAATAGTATATCGGTATTTGCGCGCTATGTGCGAATAATTGTTGACATCGTTGATTTTTGACATCTGTCACAGAGATAAAGCAATATTTTACCATAGGGCTGCCATCCGTCCGGGTTTCCACCCATACTTCAAAGTGCACAACGCCGCTAAAGAAGTTTTCACTTCAAAAAAGATGGCAACGCTATCCTACGCATTTACGATTAGCATCACGTGACCGTCACGTGTCCTGACGCGAGTTTAACATTTTTTACGCATACTTTAAAGTGCCTAGCGTCGCTAAAGAAGTTTTCACTTCAAAAAATTATTAATAGATACAGTAATTACCTAATTAGCAGGTTAGATTTCCAAATATTATTGAGTCATAGTTCCGCATACTAAACTAACAGCTGATATAATTATTAACGTAAATAGAACAAGTTCGGATTCATTTATCTAATTACGTGCGTAAAAGTAATTAAGTATTTAACAATCGCTAAACAGTTAAGCAAATAAACTAAACATTTTACTAATTATTATGATTATTTTCATCCAAAATCACAATGCCAATTACGAGTATTATTTTATTAATCGTTAACTTAATTAATAAGAAACTTTTGCCCCGACCGGGAATCGAACCCAGGAACCATCGGCGCCACTATCACTTAGTCAAACTGGTTGTTGAAATGCAAACAAACATAATATAGAAAAACTTTTTCTCACACGAAACCTCATATTAATTGCAAACAACCCATATACATTATACCTAATATATACATATGTGAAAACATCTGTATTTATATGCTGTATATTTTTCATATCAGCAAAGAATAGGTCTGTATAATATTTAAACCTAAAAAAATAAATTTGGAAGGAAATATACGGAAAATTCGAACTACCGCCAACCTAATTGCCCAAGTACTAATTAATTTGGTCAAGAAACTCGGGTTTCTGTAATGAACCTGCAAAAAATGGGAGAAAATTTCTAACCTACATAAATTCCAAACGAAATTTAATTTACTGAAGTCTTGGAAAGTTGTTAAAAGAAAACATATAAATTGGTCGGTGTTTTATTACTGCTCAAAAACGAAGCTTTTATAGACAACCAGGAAACCAAATTGATGAAATTCGATTTCTCTTGAATTTTTTTCTCGGATATACTGGTACCTTCTAAGGGATTCAATTTAATTCTTTGAAAAAATTCCACTTTGTGTATGTCTGAGTAATTAAACCAAAATTGAAAATAGAATGGCGAATTCGCCAATATCAAATTAAGAAGCTCTTTACGGGTTGTAATAAATCAGAGCCGCGTCCGTAGATTAGCAGGGTGCACTGCTAACTGGTGAGTATGAAGGGAATATAAGCTCGCTAAATTAATGCCGATTTGACAGATTTCCATGTTGTTTAAAATCCATTTTAGTAAGATTTTATATACGCGCCACCTTATTGTAGAATCCGTCCTTAAGGCGCAGTCACACCGCGGCGCACGGAGAAGCTACGCACGTGGGTTAAGCTTCGCTTTGCAAGAAAATGTATGTGATTGTGTTCACTGCGACCCACGCACACGCTACGCATGAAATGACGTCATTGATACACACGTGGCTTGCTCGAAAAAGTGCATAGCTCAACACCCTGCATGGCGTTGAGCTACGTGGGCAACATATTCCAGCAAGCCATGCTACAGTTGTACATAGTCGTGGGTTTCAATTCGTGTATAGCGTGTACTGCAATGAAAACGTAGACCCACGTTGACAAACAAATGAATCCACGCAGCTAAAATGCACCGTGTGGCCGTGCACAGCTTGCGCCGCAGTGGGTCTGCGCTTTTAGTCCGCGAAATAACTGGTCACGAGTAACTCGCGACCTTTTTCTCCGGAAAATTGGGACAGCAAAACAAATGAATGAACCAAGGTATTTTAAATATGTATGCGAGAAAAACCAAGATGCGAAAGAATATAACTTTTGAGAAAATGCAATTTCACATTTCTTCCATAAAAGATTGCAATTACCAACTTTCCACCTATTTTGAGTGTCTGTCTTTCAACTTCGCACCAAATAAAGACGTGGTTCAAAAGTCTTGCAACCAAGCCATAAACTCGAAAAAAACTGTCTATTTGAGTTCCATATTCGATCAGACTGCTGACGTCAGTGGTTTAAATTCCCTCGCGCGCCGAGTCCGTTTCACGTACAGATATTAATTAACCTTCAACAAAATTCCTTTACCTGAGGACGACGGGGGTGAGGAAGGCAGGAGGGAGGGAGGGTAGCCCTGTAAATGCTTTATTTAGTTTAAATCATTAATTGTGTTATAAGGGTCTAACTTACGAACTTTACTCATTCCGTGATGAGGAAGATACCATATTTTTTTTTAATTAATGAAATCCAGTTTCTTTCGAATTTTTTCAGGTAAAGTAAAATTAAATTTAATTATAATTACACAAACTTTACGAAAATGTAAGGAAAAATAAGAAAATGACGCTACTATATTTTGTAACAATTTAGCCAAAAAAAATTGCCTAGGCATACTCTGTACGTTTATATTGTTTATGTAGAATCTGAATCTGTCTAAAAAATTCTAGAATCTAGAAATCTAATTCAGTGTTAACTTTGATCCCACTGATGAAACACCACCCAAACAACTTGGGAGGAAATGTCCTCTGGCCAATTAGCAAAAGCTCACTGTTACCCGTTTTCCGGTGCTCCAGGGAGATAGGGTGGTGTCATTCGTGAACGAACCCACAACGTCGTCAGGTCATACACGTCCCCACTAAATAGTGACGGGGGTTTTAGGCCTTAGTCCACCACGCTGACCCAATATTTTTTCAGACGTGCGGCTTACATCACGATGTTTTCCTCGCTGAACAACTGATAATGAATGAGAAATCCGATAGATCCTATTGTATTTTATGATACTACTAGCTTTCCGCCCGGGGCTTCGTTCCCTAGGGAAGTAGGGAAAATTATGTAGCCTATGTGTCAATCCAGGGTATCAGCTACCTCCATACCAAATTTTATTAAAATTGGTCCAGCCATTTGAGCGTGAAAGAATAACAAACATTTTTTTTTAATCAAGAGATGGGTTAACTCTTGACCTCAATCTTGACCAAGGTCATAGATGAGGTCGACGATGGAGTGAGTTAACCCAGAAAATGCATGTTAAGACACTGGTACTCCTACGTACCGACGGAACACAGCAAGCTGTTTGGCGTCGGACTTCGGTCACGAACCAGGCGGCCCTTTACAGTCTACCACACCGCATGAGACCATAGGACGCCACCTCAGATTCAGAACAAATTGAGGTGTCGATGCCTGGGGTGGATTAATAGGAAGCATATCTCATTTGTATTTCCTTAGCCGCCTCTTACGATACCCACGGAAAGAAATGGGGTGGTGTTATTTTCAACCCATCACCACACGGCATAAAACATCCATAAATCCGTATGGTTGTCATCCTCACAAATTTTCGTATTTATAATATACTAGCTTTACGCCCGGGACTTCGTTCCCGTGGGAATTTCGGAAAATTAGCCTATGTGTTAATCCAGGGTATCAGCTACCTCCATACCAAATTTGATCAAAATCAGTCCAGCCGTTCTCGAGTTATAAGTGTTGTAACAAACACGACTTTCTTTTATATATATAGATATATAGATATAGATATAGATAGATATAGATATTAGTAAGAATACTACCCGTAAGGATTATCTTTGAGGTACAGAGAATGTGGCAAAAGTGGTCCCTAACGAATAATTCTACTCTTCACCTGTACAATAAACTTTATTACTGACAATTATTATCCCTCCATTAACATTTAAAACGACATCATAATACGACCAATTTATGGAACTCGATATATACCGTAGCTTCATGCAAATAAGGTTCATATTTCAATGTAAGCTGTTTTGTAAATACTGATGTTCTACTTTCAAAACTGGCCCCCACGCAAGGGAGGCTGCCTCCCCAACTTACCTGTATTATAGTATTACAATGTATTACGAAATTTTCGAAAGGTGTTTGTTGCATTGCTTGCAAAGGCGCAAATATACGACGCCCAAGTTTTTGTTCCCGAGGGAATTATGTAGATTTATCTTTTATTCCTTGTATATCTAAAGGTATATCGTAAATTATCTGTAACGTAGCTGGGTTTTTGGGCTGAGTGTTGATGAGTTAGGAAGTACTCAGTAATGATCTTTTCAACACATTTGCTCATAAAGTGAGTCTTATGTCATTGTTTTAAAATTCATAATGATATGTCTTACCCACCCCATGAGTAATAAAAATAAAGCACAAGTACGTAATGTTTTTTTTTTTCTAAATTTCAGCAAAGAGATCAGATCTTATTTTATATTTAAAATAAAGTGTAAATATTAAACTATTTGAAAATAAAAATAAAATTCCACTAAATCATTTAAATTTAACATAAAATTATCATTTACTTATTTATGCTAAAACGTGAAAATATATATTTAAGTATTTTTTTATTATTTGGCTGTATGGCATACTTGTCAATATGAATCTCATTTTGCGAGCGAAAAAAGAAAAAAATAATCGCGCCTCTTTTCAGATGTTTTTACTTGGTTTTCACAAACGGCATTTGTATTCATTAGATTGTTATTATTGTCAGAAATACAACACAAAAAATGTCTTCTTCAAGTGCAGAACAGAAAACCTACGTGGGTACACCACCAGAAATACTTTTCGAGGCGCAACATGCAAGTGATAGCTTGTTGCCGTCAATATCAAAGGAAAGTTTTTATTTCTTTCTTTCCTCGCAAATGTGTTGAAAAACGTCGTATGACACGCGTGCGCATTGGATATTACATTCTCGGCTCCATAGAGCCTTCGCCTAAACTCGCTCTAAACTCGCCTCTAATGTAATATACAACTTAGCACACTTGTAGCATAATGTACTATTTTAATCTTTATTCTATAAAATTGCAAGTTCTTACTAATTATCGCCCAGACATGACGCCTGGACCTAGAAAAAGCTGAAATTTGGACCAAAGGTTCATTTTATAATGTGTGCAAGGAATAGAGATTTTCAGATGTACATACATAGAAGGATTTTCAGAAACTCTCTTTAGTAGGTGGTTTTAAACGTTTGAAATTATATTTTACTATGTATTTGTTAATCAACAAATATCAAAATCTGCAATAGTATATGAAGTTTACACATTTAGCAGCTGTTTTAGCCATCGTATCTGCAATAAAAAAAAACTTTGCCCACAAACGTCTACAAAAAAAACTTTGTTTATTCCAAAAAATAGCAGTGACTCTTGAAATTCCATCCATATCCATACATATTACGTATAAAGAGGAAAGATTTGATTGTTTGTTTGCATTGAATAGGCTCCGAAACTACTGGACCGATTTCAAAAATTCTTTCACCATTAGAATCCTACATTATCCGTGACGGACATAGGGTACATAATTTTACCGAATTTCTACGGCAACGAAGTCCCGGGTGGAATGCTAGTATTTAATAATTTTATCACACCTTATTGCAACGAGTGATCAGACCAGCTCAATTTAAAAATCTTATTTTATTTTTATTATAAGATGGGTTAATTCCTGACCTCAATCTTGACCATAAGGTCAAAGATGAGGTCGACGATGGTGCGAGTTAACCTAGTAAATGCATATAAAGGTGCTGGTACTCCCAGGCATCGACGGAACACAGCAAGCTGTTTGGCGTCGGACTTTGATAGGAGGGTGGTCGCGAACCAGACGGCCCTTTACAGAGCCTACCACAACGCATGAGACCATAGGACGACACCTCAGATTCAGAAAATAATGAAGTGTCGTTGCCTGGGATAGATTACTAGGAGGCAGGTCTCATTTGTGTTTCCTTAGTCTCCTCTTACGACACCCACGGAAAGAGATGGGGTGGTGTTATTGTCAATCGATCATCACACGGTCAAAAAAATTTTTTTTGAAGATGCTATTTTCAAAATTAAAACTAAGGGACTTATGTCCGTCACCATGATTGTAAGTATACTGCAGACATTCGAAGTATGGAAGACACAGTCGATGCCTAAAAACTCCGACATTTATGTCTTCGTCTATTTCGGGCAAGCTATTCTACATTGCAAGTTGCAACAAACGCGCAATGTACCCAAAAGTTTCCAAACGGTCGCGGTTCAAAAGCGAAAGTGACGTCATTCAGCAACATCGACCTTTGATATTTCGGTCTCAAGGTCACTGCCAAAGGTCAAGGGCATTGCAGTACGTTTCCGGGTGCATGATATTGATTTTCGCAAACAAAAGCGCAGAGAAAGATAGAGAATGCATTTTCGCTGTGGAGTGAACGGAACAGGTGGATGTTTGGGTTTATTTATAGTGGTTTGTGGGTTTTCTTTGAATAAACTTTTATTTTTAGAATGTTTGATGTCTACGATTAGACTTTAGTTTCGCGTTGAAATATGGTAGGTAAAACAAGTGTTTTTCGCAGAAAAAAATCACTTTCACAATAGCACACACAGAAATCACACACAGAGAAATTGTTACCTTAACCACAATTTTCTTGGCAACTACTAAACTTCTAGCAATGGCTACATTCAAACAGTTAAATGTAACACCTACAATTGAACTTGCTGTAACTACCTATGTCCCATAGCACAAGATTTTTTGTTGCTTTTACGAGATTTTTTTCTCTGGGGATGATAGATTTTGTTGTTAGATTAGAGTAGTTATTGAGGAAACGATTTTATTATAAAAAAAGACCATAGACATATCGATTTGAGAACATTTAATTCCTAACAATTTTTTTTTTGTTTTTCATAAGTAAAATAAGAAAATATTATTATGAGCCTGTGGTTTCCCACTGCAGGGCAAAGACCTGCCTTCCCTTTCGTAAGCGATCATGGCAAGTGATCGGCCAATTCCTGGTAAAGTAGTTGAGTTCATCGCGCCATCTTTTCCTAGGGCTACCGCGCCTTCTTTTGTTTTTGGTGACCCATAATGTGGTTCTTTTTGCTCAAAGTACCCAGTCCCATTTTAGATAGGCACATAATAAGATATTAGACACATAGCTCTAAAATTAAGAAATTCGTGTATACTCCCGATATTCCACCACTTATAACTCTTAAATGGCTAAACCAATTTTAATCAAAAATAGCTAAAAACCATCTCGATTATGTCAACTTTCAAATTAAAAAATTTGCATCTAAACCGATCTATTCGTTTTATTTAGTTTAGGTCCTTGATTCGTTAAGACCATTAATATTTTAATCATCATTGGTCAAATTTATTAAAATAAGTAATGAATTAATGGATTATTTATTGAATTATCATCATCGTTTTATTTGTTTATAGAAATTTAAATATTATTTACTGACATTTTATTAATTAGTGACTTGAGTTTTATTTGTGACCGATGACCATTCTAAATTATTTATATTGATTTTATTTTTTATTGTTAAATTCTAATTGTAATTTGATAAGTATATTTTTTATTTGATATTTCTAATTTAATTTAAGAATTTAAATAGTGTATTTGACATGTTTGTATATGGAACCTGTTTTCCGAAATAAATGATTTTTATTTTATTTATTTATTTTTTAAGTTAACATAGATTATATTAGTTGGCCCGATTAGGAAGAAAGTGTCTCGGAGAGTATCAAACAGATCATCTAGTTGATTCGTTTAGTTGGTCGGAGTGGAAAAAGTGGTCCTAAACTTTAGGAGCTATACACGGGCGTAGTCAGAATTCTGTTTCGGGGGGGAGGGGGGTTTAAGAAAATAAATTTGGAGGTAACACAGCAGATATTGCCGATACTAAGTTACGGTGTTTCGTAGAGGGATAAGGGCAGGAAGATTATCATGATTTTGAAAATTTCGAAAACCCCACCCTGGCTGCGCCCATGTGCTATGATGCCATAGACAGACACCCAAATACAAACATACAATTTATAACTTTAGATCTATAAATGTTTAATTTTAGAGTTATAAAACCTTTTAATCTGTCCACTGTCAATAATGTTATTAACTGTGAAATAAGAAATTAGAACCACTCCTGGTTATTTAATTAAGAAAATCCAGTAGAAGGATAAAGGGTCTACAAATATCCCTTTTAAGGGACTTGCTTTAATCTCCGTTCAAGGAAAGGACGAGTTTTAATTATAACTTGATTAGGAGTGGTGCAATATGGAGTCTGAATACAAAAGTCAAAATATTTGACAAGTTATGTCAATTTATGTCACGAAACAGTGTCTGTCTTTTACAAAATCAATTTACTTATTCGCAATACGAAATTTGCCGAACCACAGTAAGATACAGCATTGTATATTTCTCTACACATGACACTGTCGTCTGTAGAGAAAGCATTTCTAGAAACGCATTAATATGCAGAACTAGTAAAAAAAAGTGTGAATTCACCGGTAAGTTTCGGAAATAAAGAATATTTTTTTTTAATACTTTAATAACTTACCAAATGCACTTGTATCACAAAAACTAGTGATGTTGACTGTAAAGAACAATAGTTTTAGTTAAAAATGGGTTCACATTTATGAAATATATATTATCACGGTTTATTTATATTTCTAACCATGACTCAAGTTGGCTGCCATACAAAAAGTTTCTTATTATGAGTCTAACTTTGGTATTTTATGGGTACTTAAGACTGCCGCTCACTTTCTTTGTTTTTGATTATTTATAGACCAAAGTGATCATTCTCCTTTGCACCTTAGAGATGACTACTTCACGCGTCGGGAAGTGACAAGAATTGGTCGTATGTCGGTCGTGGGCTCAGTTGCAGAAATATTCACTAAATTAAAGCTGCTTTAAAGGTTAATTTTTGTATGACGTTTTTTTAAACTGAATAAAGCTCTATGTTTAACCCATCTATGCTAATACTATAAAGAGGAAAGATTTGACTGTTTGTTTGCCTTGAACAGGCTCCGAAACTACTGGACCGATTTGAAAAATTCTTTCACCATTAGAGTCCTACATTATCCCCAATGAACATAGAGTACATGATTTTCACGAATTCTCACGGGAACGAAGTCCCGGGCGGAAAGCTGGTTTATACATATACTTAGGTAATTATCAACAAGCCAGTTTTGCATATCGTAATATCGTTACTCAAATCGTTTAAACCTATCTAATTTAACAACCTAAGAATCTCCTCTGTACTCGGTTTAAATATGGAAATCACTTTATTAATTTTCATAAAGGCCGCCATGGCAGCCATCTTGAAAAGTGATACAACTTTGACCTTTGCCACCTAAATTTGATGACGTCAATAAATGAATCCGAAAACTCGGCAAAAGTATTGATAAATTTGGTGTAGGTTACACAAAGAACTACAGAGTTCTTTTGTATGAAAATGGCAAAGCATTTCAAAGGACAGACAGACAGTTTGTATAGAAGTGGTCCTTTGTAGGGAAACTCTAGAATTTTGTGGGGACAAAAAGGTTTTTTACCCAAGTTTCATAATAGCCTGTGTGGATACAAACATATGTACCGCGCGTGTAAAATCAGGGCTTTGTCGTTGAATGTGTATATCAGCTATTTCGGTTTCTCTAATAAAAATCGGAAAAGAAATTGGTATCTTTAAACTAAAGCTGATGCTGTGACGCCCTACTAATAGAAGACTTACTGTACGAGTCCATTTACATATTTTTTTCTTTTTTAACTCCAATACAGTGTTACTACCTAGTTAATTGGTAGGTATATATTATGAAATGAAAAAAAATTAAAATTAATTTATTTCTAAAAGTAATTTTTACATTTTCACTTGAGGCCAGCCCAGTAAGCATTAATTTGCTTGTGTTGGGTGTGCCTCGCACATTCCCAGTTTAAATAACAAAACAGTAGGTATTATAGGTATATATTTTCTGTTGGGATATAAAGAGCGCACGCTGGTCATATTTTCTTCTAAAAATATTCAGCCCCCGCACTGCAGCGCGACGTGTGTCAATTAAATAACTCGTTAATAATAGTGGGCCACTGTCCTTTGAACAAGCACTTATTCGTTTTAAACGCCACCGACAGCCCCTTTTGTAGGGGCTGCCTAGAGGCTGATAGACCTTCGCTCACGTAATCCTGGAATGTGTGGGAGTGGCGGACTAACAGGCACAAATCCTAGGAATTAGGTCGCTTCGTGAAGCCTGCGGATTCCCCAGGAGGATTCTGAGCTTCTGGTTAGAGCAGAGGTGGCTGAAATAGCCACCGACCCACACGCATAATGGGTCATCTGAGAGCCTGAATGCGGAAATGGGAGCCTACAAGCCTCTATCAACAATCAACAACTCGAACCTCTAAAAAGAAATTAGTGTTACGACAAAGATTACTGCCGCAAAAGCACAGTAGCAGATTTGTAATAGAATTGGCCTGTTTGTGTAAGTACTGCCTATTTGTAGCCCTCGCATTGTTTATTCATTTAGAATCTTGTCTAGACTGCCATTCGTTCCTACAGAGATAGAGTTGTAGAGATAGAAAATGAGATACATAGGTTTTGGTTATTAACAAACAATATTTTACATAAATACATAGTGTGTGTTACATCTAGTTACATTCACGATTGAACATACAACAGTTGTCATTAAAACCGCTCGTATCTCAACCGATCAGTGAGGTTAAGCAACGTACACAGAGATAGGGAACCTTATGGGTGACCAAACTGGCAATTTATCACGTGCTTCGGAGGGCACGTTAAGCTGTCGGTCCCGGCTGTTGTCGAATGACTACAGTCGTTAAAACCAAGTCAAAGGCCATTGTGCGGTTTGAAAACACTGACACCAGGGTTAGCCAAGTTCGCAACACACTTGACTATACTTACACGATAAGAAGAAGATCAAAACCTTTTATACTTAAAGTTCTAGTCTAAGTTTTTATTTGCAAAGAAGAGATTTACCAACAATCCGAAAACAAAAAACACTTAAAAATAAAAACAATTGTTATATCATCCCCCAATCACAACCATTTATCAGTTAATCCCATAAATACATCGTTATAAATCCATGTAGGGTCGATTAGCTGAAGGTACATCCCTAACGGCAATCAACGAAGTTGAATGGGGCCGAGCGTAGGCGTCAACGGGAGTGGGCGTAGTATACTACACGAAGTGGTGGGCCAATGTTGGACGATGTTGGACGGTTGGTGGGTGGTTCAAGCCTCGTATTAGGGTGACTGAGGTGTATGTACCAACTTTGGACCGCAGTAGTACAATATGTTGGACGTTAAGTAGAGTTGGAAGGTAGTTTGGCGGTATTTTATGATTATGGATCAGAAATATCGTTTTCGATATTTCGTGCTGCCAGGAGTACAATCTTGGCATTATAAAAAGTCGGTGGTCTAGCGGCTAGCAAGTCGGACTCGTAAGCAAGAGGTACCGAGTTCGATCCCCAGTGCCACCATGTATATACAGCAGCACGTCAGGTTATCCAGCACTACGAAAGCCGCCGCTATTGCAAGCGAGATAGGGGCACGTCAAGGTCAATATGTATACCCTGATGTGCTGCCGTGTGTACCAATGACTCGTTTACTGAGTTATGTGTATTAGTTGCACACTAACCGATGCTCTTACGGTGTGGGAAAATATCGTGAGGAAACCTGCACATTCAGGAGACTGAATGCGTAATTATGATCCACTCCGGTCTGAGAATCACGGAGGTCAGATGGCAGTCGCTCTACAGTAATGACTTGACCTGTCCATTCCTAGATCATGGTCAAGCGTACCCCGAATGAGAAACGGGACTAAGCGCTAGGAAGAAAGAGAAGTGTAATCTTAGCTCTTGTCTTTTTTAATTTGTCATGATTTCGGTCTCTATTACAAGAAGGGACTGAAAGAGATCCCTTCAGGGATAAGTTCGCCTTTGCACCAGTTATTTATTTTGTATTGGTCTGTAAGAGTTTTCCATATAAGTTTACACACTTACATACTATGTATACAATCAATCCATATGATGATACAAGCTGAAAGATTTTTCGAAAACAAATCCCTAGTCCCAAAACAAGCTCCAACATTATCGCAGTATTGGCGGCAAAAGAGGGGAGCTCCAACCAAGACCTTTGTGCCCCCCTTCACTCCCCCCCTGGGAGGGTGCCCGCCTACGCTTTTTCTCAATGAATGACGCAGTTTCAGTCTCTAGCATTCGTTTACATCAAACTTTTTTTTAATTTTTTCTTCCAACATGCGATGGAGTACTCGTCTCGTTTCTTCTTTTGAATTTAATTATGGAACGGGATTTGGCGGCAATATTAGTAATTTTTAAAGTGGAATTCTTTCGAAGCTCATTTAATCAATTTGATAAAAATAGACACCCAAGTTCAAGCAAAATTTAAAAAAAAATTTGGAAGACAAAAATAAATTCTTATTTTCGCATAGGATAAAGTAATTTCACGATATTTAGACAAGCAATTACTTGACTTTATTTTTATACTTATCGACTATTTTTAGAAAAATCGTTGTTTTTTGTTCTGTTCAACCGAGATCATGGTGCGTGCAACAACACTATATAATATCGGATGCTCATTAAAAACAATATTTGTGGAATTCGGAAACAGAATTCAGAAACTCCAAACATAAGAAAAAAGAAATTTAGTTTTTCCACAGTGTTTTTCTTGTTTAAAATTATGCAGAGTTCAACTTTAAGCCAAAACAATTTTGCTTACAAATTATACTTCACATTAAAAATATCTGTTGAACAAATGAACACTATTTGCTCTAAAGTTTAAAGTAACAAACGTTTTGCTTCATAAACTTAATCTATTCGACCAGAAGGTCCAATAACTGAAATACGACCTTATAAGAACATTACAGAGTTCAATTTCGAACAACTCAAGTTCTGAAAACAGAATACTGACTGTGTAAGTTGTTTGTTTGTTAAGGGGCATACTCAAATACGTATTTAAAATTAACAAGATGTCATTTTGTGAAACAAATTGTCCTTAAACGAGCAGGAAGATAATAAAGAGATTGTGACACATAAATTTAAGAACACGAAATAAGACTCGCATTTACACGGTTTCTAATTTCTTGGTATGTTTTGGCAATCATAGATATCACGAATGCACACGAATTATGTAAGAATTATTAGATTTCAAGATTCAAGACATTTATCAATATTTATAAAATTGGAGGTCCTGATTCACTGACTCATCAACGCCCAGCCCAAACCCTTATACCTAGCACGCCGAAATTTGGCAAAAATGTGTCTTTTATAAAGTAAGCATGCACTAAGAAAGGATTTTTAGAAATTCAACCCCTAAGGGGGTTAAATGGGAGTTAAAAGTTTGTATGGAGTCAAAAATTTCGACTCAAAATATCAATTTTTTTTTACATTTTGAGTCGAAACTTGAAGCAAATAAACAGACACGTGTTCCGCGATTTTTCAAAAGTCAAAAATTTTGAGATTGAAATGGGTGACTAAAAAAGTGAGCGAAGTCATGGAAAAAAGCTATTTGGCATAAAACACTACAACACAAAGAAAATAAAATATAAAACACATCTAAATATATAAAAGGAGAAACTGACTGACTGACTGACTGACTGACATATCAACGCACAGCCTAAACGGCTAAACGTAGGCACTTGAAATTTGGAAGGGACGTAGCTTAGGTACCTTAGAGGTGCACTAAGAAAGGAATCCCCGAAATTCCCACGGGAACGGGAATTAGCGGGAAAATCCTTTTGTATGAAAAACCTAAACCGCTAAAGTTAGACGCTTGAAATTTGGCATGCAGGTACCTTAGTAAACTTAAAGCTTAGTTGCAACAGGATATTGCAAAATTCCCACGGGAACGGGAGTTAGCGGGAAAAAACTTTTGTATGTAAAAATCTAAATCTTAAACTAAATCAATATTTAATAAACTAAATGAAGGTCCATTAATGGACCGTCAATAAAGTGTAATCTGTTCAAAAGAAAAAATTAACACGCAAACGAAGTTGCGGGCATCAGCTAGTTATATTATATTTATCGCCTACAATAACTTGAATCCAGTAGCTCAAACACAGCGTGAAAACGAAGTAATTCCAAAAGAAGAAATTCTCACAGGAACGAAGTCCCGGGTGGGAACCTAGTAATAAAATAGTAGGTTTAAATGACTTTCGACGCCTTGTTTAAGTTTTATAGGTAACTGTATCTTTTCAACCGACTTCAAAAAGGAAGAGGTTCATTCGATGTTACGAATTGAGATGTTATGCGATATCTCCGCCAACTATCGGCCGATTTTCAAAATTCTTCTTTTGTTCAAAAGAATATACTCCTGAAGTGGTCCCATATAAATTGTATCGAAAATGATTCAGCGCTTTCAAAAAAATAAACAAAAGCAAAAAAATACTTTTAAACCATAACGTCATCTAAATAACTGAATGACGTTCTCGTTTGTAGTTATCTGCTAATAAGCATTGTAGTCCGCAAAAAATATGAAAACTGAGGAAATTAAACCACGTAGTTTCAAAAGTTGCAGGATTATGTAGGGATAGCTCCCCTGAATGTTGTTGGAACTTCATTAATGAAATTATTAATAATAATGGCTTTAAGACAATGTAAATTGATAATAATTAATTCATTAATTAATTCCTTTTTTGACACTAAGTTATCTACTTTGTGCAAACTATTGTTGGGATTGAAGTCGGTGACTCATACGTTTTTAACGTGGAAAATTATTGCGAAATGTTGTCTTGGCTGCCGGCGGTTCAGGAGCGCGTCATCAGCTGATGACGATGACGAGATGAGACCGAAATATTCTTGATATGTCGTTGAATCTGATTTATCTATACTAATATTATAAGTATAGATATAGATAAATCAGATTCCCTTCGTGTTTCGAAGGGAGGCCCGTTCCCCTCGGTAGGGACGTGTGCTGGTAAAAAAAAATTATAAAGAGGAAAGATTTGTATTTTTGTATGTAACGAATAGGCTCCGAAAATACTGGACCTATTTCAAAAATTATTTCACCATTAGGATGCTACATTATACCTAAGTAACATAGGCTACATAATTTTCCCAAATTCTGAAGCTAGTTTTATATAAAACGGAACTATGGAATACAATTATATGTATGCTATCTATGTTTTTGTGGGCACAGCTAATTGCAGTTTCGTCTAATTAAGGTTACACGTGCGAAGATTGAGAGTGCTGATTCTAATATGAACACGTAGTTTGAACATGTGTTTTATGTACAGTCAACAGCACATCAGGTTACCACAAACTGTCAGATTTCCCCAATGGATAGTAAACTCTAATGCTTGGAGATAAATTGAAAATCGATTGAAGAAATTTGACAGTTTTGGATAGCATGATGTGCCGTTGTCCCTGTACTTTGCTACAGATTGAAAAATTCGTGTGTTTTCTTTTTTCTTTCTAACCTTACATAATTTTGTGTTTTTTCAGTTTTTATTTGACCTATACGTATTTAAGTGTAAAGAGGTCATTGGACTACTAGAGATATAATAACATTTAAAACAAAAACCGTGGTAAGAACCCTTTATAATGAGTTTAACACTAGTGAAAATAACCGCGAGAATCTAAAACAATATAATAAAACCTCTGTAATGAGGTTATTGAGGTTAGAGTGAAATCTCAAGCGTTATAAAAATTACACTAGAAGCAAACATAACCTGAATTTACTAGACAGTCGTCTCCACAAAGTAACAAACTCTTTTATGGGTCAATGTATACGCTTCTACAATAAGATTCCCATGTGTATTCAAAACCTACCTTTGAAAAATTTAAGCCAATAATTAAACAAAAAAATTCTAAAAAGGGCTATTAAAGAATTTCTGACTATCTGTTAGACAAGCAACCATGGGAATAAATTGCTCAGCTCCAGAGTTATTCAGATATTAAGTCAATTAAAATTAGAAGTAAGAAAATTTATATGATTGACTTAAAAAGAGCGACCCTCGGAGTTTCTTGCCTATTCTTCTCCTGAGGAAGCTAAATAATTTACTATTTTGCTCAATGATTTATATTGATTTTGCTAATGTATTTTTATGACGTTTCAAGCAGCACTTTGTATGTTTTATGAAATAAATATTTTTGACTTTGACTACTTTTATTAAAAACAAGTACAAAATGAAATCAAAAGTCCGCCATCTTGGATTAAGAATGACGTCACTTAGCTAATCATGCATTGTTATCCAAATTAAATATATATGCAACATTTCAGCTCAATCGGTTGACAGTAACTGCATTGAAATTCAGTTGCAATATTTGACCCAAAAGAACACACTTACATGCATACATTGCCAGTAGCAGAAGCTTTTAGAAGATTCAACCGAATCGAGAACTGCATCTTTTATTTTTGAGCACTTTGTCGAATGGAGGCACTCAACAAAGCACGTCTAAAATTAGACCCAGTTGAATGAAAACCTAGGTCTAACTAGAATAGCGGCTTCATATTTCCCTCCGTTCGGTCGACCTTTGCTTTGCTGTAGGCGGTTTACAAAGCTAGATTTGTGCTTTCTGGGATATTGCGCCTTTTTTGTATAGCTTTGGAGATCCTGCATTTTTCTGGAATGTTTTTGATGTATATGGGTGATTTTAAAGCTTGGTTTACATAAAAGTCGGACATCACAAATATTTGAAAATGTAATATATGTAAAATGCAATCTTTTCTATTCTTTCTATATACGTGATTGTCAATTATCTATTTGTTTTTTTTTCTGAATGACTACGTTGTTGGCCGCTGATGGCTTTTACAGCTTCACCAGATAGTGGCAGATGGCTCTCAGCCCAAAATAATCTTAGTAACGGGCTTAAGGGCGCCCGGGCCCCAATAACTTAAGTTGTATGGAATGGTCGCCATTTTATACGTTTAGGTGGTGAAATTGTAAACTATCAAAATTTTAAACATCTAATGACGGCTGCTTTGAGGTGGTGCCACCGCCAACTAAATTTTCAGTTGCTAGGTAGTTTTCAACTTTACGTTCGGTTGGCATTGGCGCTGCTGGTTGGGGTGGTTATCAGCAATCATATGAAAATTAAATAGTTCTTAATTTCGCCATCTGAACAGATAAAATGGCCTATATTCCATTGACACACAACTTAAGTTACAGAATCGGGGCCCTGTCGTTTATGTATAAAATGTGTGTATTTCCAGAAAAAAAAAAGTTATTTAACACAAATATAGTAAAAGCCTTGTTTGGTTTGGGGTTAGAAAGCGCTAGGTGCATTGTCCAATAAATATAAACATTTTATTAAGTTCGATGTGGAACCCTGCTAAACACTGCAGTTGAATCGCCCACGCTTCTTTGTAGTCTACTATGAAGATATATAGTTTTATGTTTGGCAGATGGCGGCAAAGCTGTCTTTTGTTATCCGGAACACTGCGTACATTCCTTTGAGGCGTGCTTTACGAGTTTTATTTTATTTCCATATTTGAATGCTTACTTCAAAGGGGATTGCTCTAACAAGAGACTTATGTAATAAATGATATGTTTCAAAAATACGCAATAAGAAAAAATAGAGCGTCCGTGGTCTAACGGCTAGTGGGTCGGACTTGTAAGCGAGAGGTACCGAGTTCGACCCCCTGTGCCGCCATGTACCAATACTAATTTTCTGAGTTATGTATATTAGTTTCACACTAACCGATGCTCTTACGGTGAGGGAAAACATCGTGAGGAAACCTGCACATTCAGGAGATTGAATGTGTAACCATGATCCAATCCGGTCAGGTTCCCCTGTTAGCAGGGTCACGGAGGTCAGATGGCAGTTGCTCCACTGTAATGACTTGACCTGTCAAACCCTGGATCATGGAGACGAGACTAAGCGCTAGGAAGAAAGAAGAAAAAATTGTTCTGAAGTATGTATAATAAATCTACACCATATTTCAGTTCCCGCAATAAGTTTTTATTGAAACAAAATTAAATGAATGTTCATAAGATATTTATTGTTACATATTTAGCTCTTAGTCTAGAATAATACCATTGTACAACCGTTTGATAAAACAAAAAAAAAACAAAAAAGTAAATTTTCTAATTTCACGTTTTTCAATCATTGACTTTGAAGGGTGACTAACCGCGCAACTGATTACTAGAGTTAAGATCATTTAATTTTTAGGGTTCCATAACTAAAGGGAAAAACGGGACCCTATTACTAAGGCCAGGCTCCGCTGTCCGTCCGTCCGTCTGTCACCAGGCTATATCTCATGAACCGTTATAGTTAGATAGTTGAAATTTTCACAGATGATGTATTTCTATGTGCCCTATAACAACAAATACTAAAGAAGAATCAAATAAACATTTAAGGGGGCTCCCATACAAAAAACATGATTTTTTGCTAGTTTTTATAGAAAGTCTGTCCGAGGCTGTATCTCATGAACTGTGATAGTTAGACAGTTGAAATTTTCACAGATGATGTATTTCTATGTGCCCTATAACAATAAATACTAAAAAATAATCAAATAAATATTTAAGGGGGCTCCCATACAAAAAACGTTATTTTTTTGCTCGTTTTTATAGAAAGTCTGTCCGAGGCTGTATCTCATGAACTGTGATAGTTAGACAGTTGAAACTTTCACAGATGATTTATTTCCATTGGTCCTATAACTATAAATATTAAAACCCAGAATACAATAAATATTTAAGGGGGCTTCCATACAACAAACGTGATTTTTTGCTGAAAAATTATGCAGCCTATGTCCATCGGGGATAATGTAGCT
This sequence comes from Aproaerema taeniolella, assembly GCA_949987775.1. Lineage (NCBI taxonomy): Eukaryota > Metazoa > Arthropoda > Insecta > Lepidoptera > Gelechiidae > Aproaerema > Aproaerema taeniolella. The sequence continues at coordinate 2,911,201 of OX465253.1, read as the reverse complement.
TTCTAATGGTGAAATAATTTTTAAATCGGTCCAGTAGTTTCGGAGCCTATTCAATGCAAACAAACAAACAAACAATAAAATCTTTCCTCTTTATAATATGTATAGATATAGAAGATAGAAGACATACAAAAATACAAATCTTTCCTCTTTAAAATATTGAAACACCATATATGAGTATAGGCTCAAACTAAAATCTTAAATTAAATATTTATGTGAACTTTCATTACTTTTTACAAATAGTTTTGGTTCAGGGGTTGGTGGATTCGATTCTCAGTCAAAGCAAAAATTTTTTTTGGCTCTCGGTGGTGTTAGAAGTCCTAAGGGACTCAAGAATAAGTGAGAACTTAATGTGAGCATTGAGTGTGTTTTTATTTATATAATTAATAAAGATAAACTTAATTTTTGTTTGAAAACACAATTTACGCTATAAAAGCTTTTGAATCTCTACGAAAGCTGAATTAGCTACGAATTGGTAAATGTGCTACGAACGCTACGAGTCGTAGATCTACGAAAGTACGTAACTCGTGGTTCCTGTTTAGAAATAATAGCAATGAAAAGTTGATAATAATAAAACTAAATAGCAATTAAAGTACAACATTCGTTTCCGTTCCCGTTTCGTTTCCGTTTGTCGGATAAACTCAATTAAATTCAATTCTTGTAAATATGGCGACCACAGTTATTTTTCCAGTCTCAAAGTATTTTCATATACATAGAATAAAATAGGGAATGGCAAATTCACAATTTTCGAATAAAGAAATCCTTTAAGCTGGTAAAGTCACTTCCAGCAGGCTAATTCTAGTCAGAAATAGTTTTATTTCATAGAACATTTAGGATGTTATTTAAAACTAGCATTCCGCCCGGGACTTCATTCCTGTGGGAATTCGGGAAAATTATGTAGCTTATGTCCATCGGGGATAATGTAGCTTTCTAATGGTGAAAGAATTTTTCGAATCGGTCCAGCTGTTTCGGAGCCTATTCAATGCAAACAAACAAACTATCAAATCTTTCCTCTTTATAATATGTAAATCCCCTTGTGGGATAAGTCCGCCTTTGTACTGTTTTGTTTCTTATAATGTGTTTTGTGTAACTTATGCTCATGTACAATAAAGAATAAATACATAAAAATTTAACATTTTTAACTTTGCGCCTATTCCCAAAGTTGCAGTCTTCCTCAGAGAAGAATAGGCAAGAATCTCCGAGGGTTTACTGACACCCGTTATTCAGAATGGTCTAAATACAGGGTTTCAGTTATTGCTAGGTTGTCTCTTAAGCCCTGTTTATCTTCATTTTTACTGCACAAAAAATCCTGAATATTTAAATGCGAATTTCGAGTAATCCAATTATTTCCTTCGGGAAGGCGTAATCAATGAGTCAATTAACTTTTATTTCTACCCAACGCTGTGAAAATGCTTAAATAAGCTATAGTTCAACAAACAACGTGGATTCGGAGCACGATACAAAACAAACAATTCAAAAGTAAAAAAAAACGGTTTAAAATGCTTGGTCACTTGGTCTAAAACGCAACCGGTCTAGGAAAACAGCAATATAAGATGTTTTTTAGTTGAAAGAACAGTCAAGCAATATGATATTATATCATTAAATCGAAATTATTTTTTAAATTGCATTAAATCGAAATTTACTTTTTCAATTTAGGCGCAACTCTAAATCAATTGTGTTAAGTTAAATATGTCATGTTTTCTAATGTCAACAAGTATATTTTTCATTTTGAAGGACGACAAACCACGCAACTAATTACTAAAGTTGCGACCATCGACCATTTCACTTTTGAATGTACTTGATTTTGCTTACGATGATACATAAATAAAAGCTACACACCTAAAGGCCCACACTAAGGTTTTCCCCTGTGTCGTGGGTCCCTTGGAAGAACATACATAAAGACCCAAGAACAAACATCTGCTTTTCACACAAATATCTGCCCCGACTAGGAATCGAACCCAGGACCCGTCGATCAAGAGGCAGCTTTACTACCACTCGACCAAACCGGCCGTCAAAATACAAACACACTCTTATTCCCATGGCCACGGGAATAGGATGCCAGAAATCTGTTAGTGAAAATGTCAACAAATGCTCGAAACACGTGTCGTAGACGTTTTATGACGTCAGAAGAGACGCGCCGGTGACGTCATACATAAATCTATAGGGAGGGGGTTGGAAGTGCGTATTGCGTGAATTGCGTCGCTAAAACTCTTTGTAGACCCTATTCTTTTAGGTTTTGTAGGATAAACATTACCTGAACTACCAACTGTTGTTTTGAACAGATATTTTAAACACCAAATTATGATTTTTCTGTAGCAGGGATTTAAATTTAATTGAATACTAGCTTTACGCCCGGGACTTCGTCCCCGTGGGAATTTCGGAAAATTATGTAGCCTATGTGTTAATCCAGGGTATCAGCTACCTCCATACCAAATTTGATCAAAATCAGTCCAGCCGATCTTGAGTTATAAATGTTGTAACAAACACGACTTTCTTATAGATTACTTAAGCGAAGGTGCGTTTAGATCGTATCGGGTGGCAATCTGTCTTAGATAAGAGAGATCCCCAATCGGACAGAAGCGTGCGCTTATTTATATGTATTTTTTTAACGTTATGACATTGCAAGTGACCAAAAATTTTCGTTTTAATAGTAAAATAGCCACAGTGTATGTATACATAATGTATGTAAGTAAGTTTAACTAACACACAAATTCTATGGTATTCAATTATGACGATGACATTGATGCAACTGGCAAGACGTATGAAGTCACGGAAACAAGAAACGATTTGAATTTTTTAGGAAGTTGACAGCTATGTTTACCACACAGAAAATTGTGTAGTAACTAAGAGCTCAGAACAAGCAAAAATTTGTAAGAATATTGAAGCCAGACGAGATCTAGCAGTCCTACTCGTATTTATACTGCATTTCTTTCTATATTTATTTAAATGTATAGCACTAATTGCTGATTATAATTTACTTTAATTACTTTAATTGTAATGTATACTGAATTGACAGTGTATGACTAATACTAAATAAATATGAATATGAATATCAAGTACTTTTGTGGCAAACTGCAATACTTATGGACTTCTGTGAAAGTTTCATGTGTCCCATTCCTTCCATAACCTATACTCTCACTAAAACTACCTCCTTTTCAAAGATGGATTATCAACCTTAACAACAAAGACACACAGAACATTTCAGGTTGTTCCGTTTGAGTGTTGATTTACTACGGTCTGGTTACGTTTGAAGATGAAGTACTTATGTCAATTACATAAAGGGTCGGTGATAAAACGCCCTTGTAGTGATGAAGGACGGCTGTAGTGATAAAAAGGGTTTTTACTTTGTATATAAGGACATTTGGAAGATTCTGGAATGCCGGACATATAAGAGAACATCATCGTAAAATGGGTCAACGCCTTTTATTGATGTCAGTTCTGCAGAACAAGAATTAATCGTTTTAGCGCCAAGAGTTTTCGTCAAAAACGCCCACCACACGCCACGACATCAAAAATTTTTTTAATGTCGGGGCTTATGGCGAACGCTTGGTGAACGATATTAAAGTAAAAAAAAAAATTGTTTGATATATCAGACTTTGGCGGCGAGGGCACGAAACTTAAACGTCTGATATATCAAACTTTGGCGGTGAAAAGATTAAACAAGATTTTGCGTGCGGTAGAAAAGGACAGATTACATTAAATCGTCACAGTCCACAGTATACGTCGCCAACTAGGGGCACAGGAATAGACATAATCCCGTATTACAACAGAAGGAGACTCAAGTTTTGATCAATACTTAAGTATTGATTGTCTCTTTTTCTTATTATCAAAATGACAGAGACGACTGCTACTCAAGTATAGATCAGAGTCTGAGTCACGTTCTGTAATATAGACCATAGAAATATGCTAAGACACGGGCCGCCCTTCAAGTAGCGAAGTTATTGCTGTATTTGGTTTACTTTCCCACTAATTTCAAGTGAAAAGCACTTTTTGCAAAATAAATTTATGACAAATTTGTAATCTATAGTTACTGGCTTCACCATCCATGCTAGCCCTTCTAGACTTATTCTTAACACAAAATCTTCGAGAAAAAGGGCTCTCAAAGAGATCCTAAATCTCTTTACGGCGAATGGTATTTCTGCCAAGTGATATTTATTTCAAGCGAGGAACGCACTTTATGTGAAATATTAAATTCACGAGCAAACATATTTCTTTGAGAGAGTTCAAAGGAACTTAGTTGGTGACATAAGAGTATTATGAGTACTTAACATTTAATTTTTATGAGCAGAAAACAAGATTAGGAGATAGTTTCATACTTTACGAAGTTTCTAGTCCGCTATTGGCACGTGTTCCCATCAAACGAATGGGCCTTTTTATAATTCGAAAACGGCACGGCAAAATTTTATTATATTACCATTGCTTCCTACGTAATTATAATACTAGAAGCTGAGAACATAGTGGGCAATGGTAATTCAAATTTTGAAGTACCATGCCGTGCCGTTAAAATTGTAAAAAGGCCCATTGGGTCAACTCATTAATTTTGTCCCACTAGAGTCTCATTGCTAGACATTATCTCTTCTATTTTGAAGTTAGGAATACATATTGTGACACTGTTCTTCTTTTTCCAAATCGAAGGTAACTATTTCAAAGCTACGAGTGTTCGATAACGCTGGATAACGCGCATTTTCAGGTGCCTCTAACATATATGAGTGCAAATAAAGGGTGTAAAGGACAGCTTAGCAAATTCTTAAATGGTGTAATCTACCTATAACTATCATCAGCTATAAGTAATTATTTTTTCCCGGAAACGTTACGTTAAGGAGTTTTCATTATTTACCTACTTTGTCGCTACGCAACGTATCGTGATACCGCGCCCCGAGCGCGATCCCCCCGCGCCGCGCTGCTATAGGAGTACGATATGCATTGCTGGTTTTCGTGTTTTACATTGTTATGATTGTTTTTTACTGCAAAATGGAGTGTATTCGATTAAATAATAAAAAAATAAGCAGAAAATATAATAAAAAAACATGATTTTTTAAAAATATTTTCCGGAGAAAAATGCCACTGGAAAATCATTCAGAATGATTGTCTGAGTCCAGGATTTTAGTTTTTGCTAAGCTGTCTTTTACACCCTGTATAGAATGGCGAAGTCGCCAATAATAAAGTACAGAAACCCTTTAAGAGATGTCATACGCCAGAACCTTGTTCGTTGATCAGCAGGGCGCACCGCTAGCAGGTGAAGATGACGGTTTTAGAGCACTAAGATGTTATGGCCCAAAACACCCCAAAAATATTCTTCTGTCTTCTTCTCTGGTGTCAGAGTTTTCAAACTGCACGATGGCCTCTGACTTGGTTTTAACGACTAAAGTCAAACGACAAAAGCCGGGACCGACAGCTTAACGTGCCCTCCGAAGCGCGGAAACGCTCGTGATAAATTGACTGGTCACCCATCAGGTTCCCTGCCTCTGTGTACATTGCTTAACTCACTGATCGGTAGAGATAAGTGAGCGCCACCGGGCTATGAGAGCTTCTTCTGTGTTGATTCGGAAGTCTCGGAAGTCTTTTGGGAGTCTCTCATGAGAATGGAGTGTCATTGGCATGGTAGGCCCACTGGGAAGAGAAATAACTGGGCTGCGATTCTGTAACTTCTGTTGTGTATCGATGGAATGGTCGCCATCTTTTCCGTTCAGGTGGCGAAATTAAGATGTATGAACATCTAGTGATGACTGGTGGCGTCACCGCCAACTGAAATTTCAGTAGCGCTGCTGGTCGAAGTGGCTGTCAGCAAGTATATGAAATAATTTCGCCACCTGAACAGATAAAATGGCCTCAATTCCATCGAGACACAAATGAAGTTACAGAATCAGGGCCCTGGAATATTTAACTACGCATATTTTAATCAAAGACTAACAAAGCAAGTTAGTTAAAATCACGTCCTCCTTAACTTCCAAGCATTACGCAATCCTTAAATAGCTACTGATTGTTTACGCACAAAACGTCGGACAAGGGAAAAATTGTTTTCCGCGAACTGCCTCAACATTTAAAGCTAAATTTCCATAATGATTATGATAATATTCACCATCTTGTCCGGTCTCAGGAATTGTTACGACGAAATATATTAGCAACAACTGCGTAGAATGTATAATACAGGTTTAAGGGACAGCTAAGCAAATACTTTAATTTAGAGCTAATGCATCAGCGGCCGTTATCGATTGAGTTTGAGTCACATCTGCCATCGCACACCTCGTTAACCACTCAAATCGTTTTAGATAGGATTTCAATTGTACGCTATGAATGTGATGCAATTTAAAAAATATACAGGGCTTTAGGTATCTCTCTTTCAACCACTCGGGTGGTTAATCAGTCCATGAAACTGAACAACTTTAACAAGGAACATAGGTCAAAATACGAAAAAAAAATGACAGCTACCTCTATATCAAAAATGTATCAAAATTGGTACAGTTATTTGAGCGTGAAGAAGTAACAAACATACAAAACACACACAAACTTTCGCCTTAATAACATTAGTGTGATAATTAATGTAGAGGAAGCGAAAGAGGTGTGTTTGGATCATACTATGTGGTAATCTGTGGTCTCTGTCCACCCCAATGGGCACAGACAAGGAGCTTATGTATTTTTATGTACGTAATTATTTTTATCCCCTTTACTGTTTCAAAGGCAGGCCTGTCCCCTTTACCAGCTCAAATCGTCACCAGCTCGTTGTTGACTTTGTGTCGATGAACTCGTGTTTATATCTTACCTTTTATTTGCAGTCTATTAATCCTTACATAAATTATAAATGCGAAAGTAACTCTGTCTGTCTGTCTGTACGTCTTTCACGCCTAAACTACTAAACCGATTTTTACGAAATTTGGTACAGAGATAGATTAGAGCCTGGGTAAGGACAAAGGTTACATTTTATCCCACAGTTGGGCACGATATAACCTGTAGTCCACGCGGGCGGAGCCGCGGGCGGAAAGCTAGTAAATAATAAAAATAAAATAAACCGCCATACACTCAAAGATCCCTTGTGTCGTGGGTCCCTCGGAACACACGTAAAGACAGACAGAAACACCCATGACCCGAGAACAAACAACTGCTTTTAACACAAATCCCCAATGTCGATCAAGAGGCAGTGCCACTACCACCTCGACCAAACCGATCGTCAAACATTAAGTCAACAATGGTACAACTCTTGAGTATAGAGTAAGTGTTGAAGCGAATGTGTAGATGGTGCAGAAATCCATAAACGACGGATAGACGTCGCGCCTGAGGTGCCCTCTACTCAACTTCCATACCCTTGTCAAAAAATATAGCGAAAAAATGGCGTACGCGCTTCTACGATTGTTATAATTTAATACTAGTAAAAACGATTTAAGTGCATAAACAGACTCTATACTTAGTTGTGGTAAAATGAACAATTAAACAGACCTTTATAATTTTAACGTTAAATAAATAAATAAATAAACGCTACACACTCAAAGGCCCACACTAAGGTTTTCCCTTGTGTCGGGGGTGCCTTAGAACACACAAAGACAAACACAAACACCCATGACCCGAGAACAAACATCTGCTTTTTACACAAATGTTTGCCCCGACTGGGGATCGAACCCAGGACCCGCCGATCTAGAGGCAGCGTCACTACCACTCGACCAAACCGGCCGGCCGGACATTATATCCTTGTTTACCGTGTGAGAACTCAAGATACCTTTAACACACTGTAGTATTACACCTAGGATTTAGTGTCATAGGAGAATATTACGAGTTAAAAGTAAAGAAAAGTATAAGGGTAGTGTAGGATTACAGCTAGGCTTTAGGAGCTTAGGTCACTAAATCCTAGGTGGAAATTTAGAGTTTCTAGGCGTTGCGTCGAGGATTCTAAGACCTTAGGGTCAGAATCCTAGGTAAACGTAGCGACCTAGGTGGAGAGGAAAGGTGAAAGAGAGAAGATGGATTATGGTAAGACACAGAGATTTATTGGGTAAGGGTTAACAAGCGAGTAAACTATCTACACTACGGCTCGTGGTATACTGATACTAAATACAGAATTAATAATAAAGGGGGGCAACAATACGGGGTGACGCGTAGATCCAGGTGTAGGTCCGTTGAAGTATCAGGCTTTTAGAATCCCATTGAAATCATGATGGAATCACAAATACCGTCGCTATAGTGACACTGGAGAGGCGTAGAAGAAATAAGGCGGTAGTTAGCAACAATTAGAGTCGCTGCCGAAACAGGTGCAAACCGCACTTTATAAGACGTTTAGATTGTCTTGGGCTAGAGTTCTTGGAGAAAATAGTTAGTTTTAGAACACTGCTTCTAATTAAAGGTTCAAGTTTGATTTTACGAACTTTCCAGTCCCTGGGCCAAGCATTGACCCAGGGAAGGTCTTTTAAATATGAAGGTCCTGGTGTTAGTCCCTACTCAGAGCACCAGGACGGGGGAAAAGGTCGGTTTTCTTCAGCTCCAAGTTTTTTTCTCCCAAATCTGAAGTCCCAAAGTCCAAAAAAAAAGTCGAGACTGACAAAAGTAAGTGGCCAGTCTAAGCATCATTCTATGTCAATGGTTAAGGTAAGACCAACGACATAGAATGATGTCATAGCGTAGAATGATGGCATAAACCAAAGACATAGAATTCGAGGACAGAACGATGACAAGACAGCTGTGACAACATTATCCAAACATGCTATGGTAAACAAAAAGTGAAACGAAAATATAAAATTCAATAGTTAGGGCTTCAAACGAAGCCCTACAACACCTCTAAGAACGCACATGGAGCAAATGAAGACGGAATACACAAAGCCGATCACGGCATCTACAGTAAGATTTGTCCTCTTCGCCACAAAATTACGATCCACCTCAATTTTTTTAACAAGACGCTATTAAACGACATACGAGTAAACTTGTTACGTAAGAATCAAGCGGAAAGAACAAGTTTCAAGTTATTTGAAAAGTTATTTTTCTCTTCATTCACACTTGGAAACAAAAGCGCTCCATCTTTTCACGACTCCTTAACTTCACACGAAATTAAAGTCAATCAAGTGTAACGTTCTTTAAAAAAAAGAGGTTTTTTAGAACAACTTTATCATAATTTAAGCTGACGCGTAAAACATCCAAATCCAGTCGAAAAGTGTTGTCACCTAGGCTATATGGAGTCATTTAGGCTAAATTTATAATGCTGAGTTTAAATTCTAGAAAATAAAATAGTCACCTACCAGAAAGATTTTTCTAAAAATTGATTTCAATTCAATTAATCCATCAGGTTCTCTGCCTCTGTGTACTTAGCTTAACTTCACTTATTAGTTCAGATCAACGAGGTCCAATGGCAGAATTTGAGTGCTACAGCCTCGCCGCTGTAGAAAATGCTGAGCAAGCGCCTTTTTGGGTGACACCGTTATAATTTTTGTATTTAATCTTAAGCTAAAAAAGAAAATGTACAGGAGCCAGTGCATCAGGTTACTTAATTTTCATTGCAAAATCGCCCTTATCACAACAGTACAGAGTGTACGCGTGTGGTAACTTAAGTTGCGGCCGTCCGTACTAAAACGCATCCGCAACAGGCTTCGTCAAAACTAAAAACATCCTAAATTAAACCCTAGTCATAAAAGGCCCCCCCGGAAGAATAAATAACTAAGAAAAATAACAGCGTCTCCTACATAAAGTTTTATTCATTCAATGAGCGCTATAAGGTTAGTCTCAAACTCTCAATAACAAAATCGATACATCAAACGTCGGTTTGCCGACAAGTCCATCTTTATACGAAAGGCACCCTTACTTATTGTCTTTACTTGCGCACCTACAACCTAATTCGCCCTTCTCCTTTGTCGTACTATGACCTTCGTGGAAGCCTTTAGGGGGTGAGGGTCTATTTTTAGAAAGTACTGCGTATTTTTAACAACTCATTTACTCAAGAAATTCCGATGTTAAATTATGTGTAACATTTTAACTTCAAGTGTGGACACTGGAATAAGATGGATAAATGGGCAGCAATTTGCATTTTAAAATATTTCTTATTTCTTGAAAGGTAAGACATATTTTTACACGCGAGAGGCTCTCTATATATTACGTTTATGAATAAGGCGGATAATTTGACAACATTTCTAGCGAAAAATGAAGAGGGAATCAGTCTTATAATCTTTCAAAGAAATATAAAAAAAAGCAATAATTGCTTTATAACTTCTGCAAAGCAATACTTCTGGAAAGCGGGAAATATTGTGAGTTCCATGAGGAAAGTTAAATATACATAGGTACATCATGATCATCATCATCAGCCTGTGTGAGTCCACTGCTGGACATAGGCCTCTTCTATGGCTCGCCATTGACCTGTCTTCAGCTCTCCTCCTCCAACCACTGCCCGCTACCTTACGAATATCGTCACCCCACCTAGTAACAGAGCGCCCTACACTACGTTTTCCGATTCACGGTCTCCATTCCAGAATTTGTCTGCCATAACAGCTGTCGGTTCTACGACAGACATGACCAACCCACTGCCACTTTAGGTTGCTAATAGACCGGGCTATGTCAGTGACTTTGGTTTTCTGGCGGATTATTTAGTTTCGAATCCGTTCCGTTCCGAAATACATTGAACTTTGTTACAGTTAAGGTACTTGTAAATTCATTAAATCTAAATATGTACCGCTGCCCGTGGGGTGAGGTGCTATTACTGGTGGCCCAATTTGAACTACTTTCAAACTTCAAAGTTCGCAAGCACACGAATTCCATGTTCTTGAAAGTTATTGAACTGTATTCCAATTCAAATCAAACTATCCTATACCAATTTGTAGTTATGAAACTCATTTTGCATACAAAATTAAGCAAAGGAGCGCGAAAAGGTGTTAAATACAGTCGGCTGCAGAGTTAACTTACCCCTAGGTACAGTCATGTGGGAAGGGGATAAAGTTATCTCTGCAAATATTATGTTTTTTTTTAATTTTACTTTTTGTTGGCTGAAAATCTACTTTGACTAAGAAATTTATAAAAATCTACCTATATTGTTCGCTACCACAATAACTTTATTAAAAAAAAAGCATAAATCGTAAAGCGTATTATTAGAATTATTTCATTTCTCCAAGGCGAAATAAACCATAAATTCGGCGAGAAACTACGTATTTGCGCCCTCCGATGACATATGATCCTTTTTCCTAAATAAATAAACGGATAGTGTACGTAGGCGCGACAAAGGTGTACTTAGAAGAAATATATCTGCTCAAATTAAATTCTGCAAAGCCTTCACAAGAAATTATTCCTTCATTTTATGATTTTTTTCCGAATTTTTGATTTTGGCGCTCGATATTTTGGAAACGAAGAATGATATCAAAAATTTGAGAAACATTCCTCTGGACAATTTAGTCAGCTACAATTTGAGCCTAAAACTAAAACGATCAGGTTAAGGGTTTGCACTGTAGCCTAACCTTTTTGAAAAAAGTACAAAAGTCATATCGACATTTTTTCGAATTCCGTAGATTCATTTCCAATGTGCTCGATATTCGTGTGAGGCACGAAATCTATGAATTTTTGTAAATTTCTAAAAAAGTTTCAATTTTTAGGTTTGTGATGAAAATTAGGACATTTTAATTAAAAACAGTGCTTAAATTCCTCTTCAGAGCTTTAATTCCATATCCATACACTCCATACACTCCCGCCTATAATCCCTTTTAGGGTAGGCAGAACGTCATGTAGTTCTTAAACCACTTCGCGCCACTTTTGACATTAAATCTGAGGGTTATTAGATAGTGTAACGACCCCCCCCTGATTTAAATAAATAAATCCCTTACAATCCTACCTATCTTTAAAACTAACTGAATCTTAAACTCTAATCTTAAAAAGTGACTAAAATTTTCATTTGATCTAGATTTGGCCAAGTGATCATTCTAGTTTTAGAGGACCTACGTTGTGATTTATGAGTAACCTGGGTTCTTTAAGAGTTAGTGAGAATGGTATTGATATTAAACTTAAGTACTAAGATGAGGAACATTCAACCAGATGTCGACAGATTAATAAGTAAGTATTTTTAAACATGAAAAATATGTAAATTAAATCTCAATAATTATGTATTGCGGCTTAGGTCAGCGCTCCACCTCCGCGCCAGGGCTTTGCCCTCTAACCTCTGTTAGAACTGTGTGCCTCGACCAAAGACTGGACAGCACCCCACCGCTGTACTCCTTTTATGGGGGGGAAGAGTATTTAACTATTTTCAATAACAATCAGATAGTTTAATATTCTACAGCAAAAGATGAGAGGAAGTCAAGTTGCATTGACTCAGTAAATTTACACTGTCTTTGTCAGTAAGTCGAGCCGAGTCAGACTGGTGACTACAGGAATCCTAAGTATATATACTTATATACATACCCATAAAAGGAGATGCTAATCTTATAATTTACTTTATTTTGAGTCAATGACTTTCTTATCAAAGCAAGCAATTTTACAAAACCAAATGAAATAAATATATTTATTACAATATCTTAGAAGAATGTTCCTAAGGTTAATAAGAATAATAAAATTAGTAGAAATTAGATCTTTCTTCACAGTGATCTGTATTATGTATGTTTATTATAACTTGGTGAATAGTTCTCATTATTAATAGTAGTAGGCAAGATAGAATTTTCTTCAAAAGTATTCTATCTTTAATTATACACATGGTTCGAAGAGATGGAATTTTCTCCAAAAGTTTCCCATCTTTAATTTATATTCATAAATAGTAAAGCCAGATCTTTCTTCAAAAGTAATCTTAGCTGTTTCTTAAAATACTTTAGTAAATCTTCGGTTATACTTTTCACCAAGAAGTTTAGTCACATACATTATTCAGATTCAAGGATTTATATACCTTCCTATGCAAATAGAATGCAATTTAGTCTTCCTTACATGGTCATATCATAAAATTAATATTGCTAGTGTTATAATAGTCTCAATTTGGCAATGATGGTTCACACATTATATACCAACTCGACGAAATGGAGTCTCCTCATTTCCACAGAGAACATCCATTATCTAAAGAGTGGAGCCTCCATGATCCCTCGAAGGACATCCACCCAAGAAGATCTTGACTTATTCAAGTCAAGGCCCTACGTGAGCACGTAGCTCAGGTATACAATAAATGAAACAAGCATATGCCGTAGACTCAGATCTAAGTTAAGTAAATAATAGATAAGGAAGTTAATATTGTAATCTATCTCATAACGCTGAATCTCTTATTAAGAGATTCTCATAGAAAATAAATCCAAATTAATTATATTTTATTTCAGAAAAGCTCCTAGACTGATTTCTCTTTAATTTAGTAAATACCTAAGAATATCCTATTTACCTTTATGTACTTGATTTTACCTGCCTAGTTTTTGCCTAAATAAGATTCCTAGTCTATCTTCTTGTGAAATAAACAAGCTAGAAGAATTTTACTTCACATTTAACTTTAAACGTGTGCGTGTGGTGAGTTATGTAGTTTTCCACGGTGCAATGGGAAACTCCTGACTAAACTGTAGAAGTTTGAGGCAGCTTTCCTCGTGTACCTAATCCCTAAAGCTGAGTGTATGTGCATTCACACGGCCGTAAAGAACTTTGGTTTGTGTGAAATGCGGGCATGTATAAAATGCGGATAAATAAGTAAGATATATAGGAGACCAGAAACAGTAGTGATTTACACGCAATACTCAGTGCCTAAGGCCTGGATCTTCTTCGACAGTTCCCCGAGATCACTGTGCAAACCAAGACTGCACTGGGAGACTATAGATCGAATTACAATATAGAATTATAAATCAATCCCTTGCTCGTCTCATAACAAGGTCCCGCCATAAGGCGTTGTATTGAATTTATAGACATTTGACACCGTTAGGCGCCTATAAATCCAACCACGACAAACGTCGCGTTAACTAATCTTTCCTCCTCATCAGAAACATTGAGTTTTACTAACACATCCAAACTCAATTTAGTTGGGATAAGGATAGTATTACTTCCTTTGTTATCCCATACAATAAATAGTTAGATTTTACTTTAGTTAAGGTAAGCAACTTTTATAATCAAAGAAATCAAGATATTTCTTAAAATTAAACAATAAAATTAATAAATTAAGAAAATTCAACCAATTCCACAAAATCCGAGGAGAAAAGATTGCGTTCCTTTTTTTTTATTTTCCCTCCCTAAGCCGTCCATACAGCCAAAAAAGCGCGCCATTCATCTATTCGGTATACAACCTACATGGTATTTCACCTTTCAATATCATTCCATTACTCTACTGTAAATCGTGACTTCAATAGAATTTTTTTAGTTTTGCATCTCTTTTCTCAGCTGTTCTCCGTACATTCCACCTTCCTCTCCAACACAGCAATATGAACTATAAACCAACGTAATACGGTCCTATTTAGCATCCTTACTCTATTACATGGCAGCACCAATGAGATTTTATTCAGTATTTTATTTTTTATAATGAAGGTTATTATCGTTTTTGATTTACTTACGAATAATTTAATCTTAACTGATTGTAATGAAATACTTATTTAATTATTTCCCTTTCATTAAGGTTTAAGTTTCATATGTTTGAGAACTAACGAACAGATGATGTTCTGTTCCGTTACAATCAACCCCCAAAATTTTACGCAGGTGATCAATTATTGATCCAACCGAAGTAAATTTTTCTTACTCTATTCACAAACATATGAATTAAGCTAATTCCAACCATTTGTCACTAATTTACTGTCGTTTTTTTTTTTTTTTTTTTCAGAAATGTATTTTATGTGGTGTGTCTTTTAAACCATAAATCAGTTAACTCAAGTGAAGACCCAAACATTGAGCTCTATTACTCTAAAAATTAGCAGTTATTATTTCCCCTGCAATGCTGAGGCTCTGGAAAGAAGGAACTGGTTGTGAGGCAGCCCTCAGCCCTAATGGCAATGCACTATTCAATCTCACCCCATCTCTCGGATGAAGTTATTCTACGATTAACTAGGGCACCCTTACAGAACTGTGAACACTGTATCAGTAAAGAAACCTTAACTCCCAAGAGTCAAGTACAAAACCCAATATCTACATCTAACAAAAGAGTTAAATGATTGTATGGAGCATGTGAAGTGGACGCTCGACGAGTAAGCATAGCTAGTGTTAGCTTCGTGTGCAGTATGACTTCTTTATATGATCCAGTATTTGCACTGATGTCCGCTGACCTAACCTAACACCTAAACATATAAAAAAGTCATTGTTAAGTGTAATGTTTCTGAAACCAAACGATAATAAATTTGTTCCATATTTAATTGGTATGTGAAAACTTGGAAGTACATTAATATTTCGTTTTATTTAATTAAAAATTGTTCACCCACGCAAAATTGTCTTGAATCAAAATTATTATCTGCCCATTTATATAAAACTGTAAAATATAACAGTTTTTCCCTCTTTATTTTCGACAACAATAGTAACTTCTGGGTATACATAATTCAAACAACAACATTTAAGGTTATATGTGTTGATCTTGATGCCGCCCTTATCTCGTTCACTTGTCGCTTTTGAAGTGCATCATGTAACCTAATATGCTGCTGCCTCTATTTTAAATAGTAATACTTTATTAAATCTAATTTTTAAACCTTTAATAACTCAGCCTTGCTGGTTTACTCATTAAACAAGAACACGGAGAATTTAAGGAATGGAGCCTCCATGTTCCCTCGAAGGACATCCAATTCCTATCTAATATATACATAAACGCCCTACGTGTAAAATGAATAAAACACGCTGCCAAGCAAGGTTAATTCAAACTATAAGAAGTTTGAACTCTCAAAATAAGAAGAACCATTGAAGTCTCAAACAAAGAATTAATAAAACACTTATAATTTCGTAATTACTATAATGATGGTCTTATTATCAAAATAATTATTTGAAATAAAATTATTTTATTTCCAATCAAAAGTTAAACATGACCACCTAAATTATAAACACCAAGGCCACTGCAGAATAAGAATGCTTGCTAATCTTAACAATAACCGATTTAATCTACTCCATCTGCTGGGCAAAGACTCATATTGGATTTGTAAACTTTTTCATCGTCTATTTATTCTACGATATCTTCGAAGCCCACCCCAAACAAAACCCATCGTAGAAATTTGTTTAACCTCAATTAAAATTCGTTCTACTTACTGACTTATCATCGCTTTATCCACCACTGTTCGAAATATTTAAAAATATCTTATCACAATACCGAACTTTTCTACTGACTTATCATCGCATTTCCACTACTGAACGAAGATAATTATACCTAGATATATTTCCACTATTTCACTGACTAATTTATCAACGCATACCCTTTACTGTACTGAGAACGCTGCAGATATTAACATTAATTATCAGCCAATTTAATGACGTACTTATCTACTTAATACCCACTACTAAGCGCACTGACATTTTCCTTTATAAATAACAGTTATTGTAATGCATACATAAACAATTAACAATCACCCACTGCTGAGCAAAGAGATAATTTATTTGAACGACTAAATAAAAGTTACCTCACACCTCACCCACTGCTGAACAAGACCTAACGAATATCTAATCCCTCTTCCTCCTTCCTTAATTTGAAAGTTTAACAAATTAAGTATTCAGCAAACTTGACTAATCTTACTGCCAGGATCACCCTGTTCATGATTTATCATACTTATTATTTTAACAGTCATACTAACAACTTAACTATCAGAGATCTATGACTATTGATTTACTACTTTCAATCATCTTATTCCCAATTCATAAACGTATTATAATAAGAACGTTTCTGTCTATCTGGACGGCTTGGGGTTACAATTCAACGTACAGAGGTCAGCGCATCGGGCCAATCCATTTTCATTACAAACTGCTCCTTTGACAACAGCAAATTGCACGCGTGTGGCAACCTGAGTTGCAGCCGTCCGTACGAGGTTGGACGCTTTATTTTATCACACAATCCCGAAAAGTTACAAATTAACTAGGTACACCCAAACGAAGTCGCAGTCGGAAACCTACAATATTTTCTTATAATTGATTTGTCTAACGTAGAAGCATAGAGCTACAGATTCATATTAAACTATATGACGGTACAAATCTTCTTAACTGACCGAAAGTATAAGTATCCTGTTTTCTTTTACAACTCTTTGGCTCTTTTTTATATTCTATGTTTTTAGCTATCCATATTTTCACACCTACATTCAAACTAAAACGCAACAGATAAACATTTATGAATTGTTCCTTTTTTTTTCGAAAATTAAATACATACTTTTAATCAGTACATAAATTCACACCTGAGATCCCTCCTATTAGCGATTTAAACAAGGAACAAAATTAATCATTTTGATTTAATCTGCTCTGAAAATATTAATCTCTATTAAGTCCTAAACTTATCTGTCAATACTATACTATATTACAATATACAAACATACATAATTTTCACTGCAAACAACATCGTTAATCCCTATGTGATAAGCAGAATTTTGTATCTTATAATACCGTTTCATTTTTTCTAAATCCAACATAGTCAACTGAATTTTTATTTTGAAAAATATAATACCACGATACAAAATCTCAACAGCATAAGAACATGCAATTACATTTAAAGTCCTTATACTAATATTAATAAAGTACTTTTTCACTTAGTAGACTTCTCCGAATAAATACCTATTTTTTTTGCATTTTTATATTTATTTAGCCTAATAAATTGAAATACTAAATAATACACTACAACCCCCAGTTTGTACACATTTAAAACCAAACACTTAACCCATACCTGCATTTTACTACCGCCATATTATTAATTCTGAATATTTTCTAATTTACAATATAAATTTTCCTCCCATGTTTTTGCTCTCGTATGCCATAAAATTCAAAATGTAAATGCCTTTTATTAACACTTTATTTATTTTTCGCTCAAACCGTAACACTTCTTTTTATCTTAGGAATTAAATTCAATACGTTTTTGTAGCCTATGTATTATTCTACCGCTTCGTCTATCTACCTATCAAATGTCATTCAAAACTACCAAACAAAGCACAAGATTGGATTTGCATTTGTTCATTTTGAGACCAATGTTAATACAGTGCTTCGTTTTTCTATCTATTAAATTTCATTCATTTTTTTTTAAACGATGAGATGTGAGTAACTTATAAAATAATTTCCGTTGTCCGACTCACACTTGACTGTTTTTTATAACTCCTGTTCAATTATATTAAGTGTTGAGATGTGAGATTTTAAAAAAAAAATTAATTTGCGTTATCCGACTTACATTTGACTGTTTTTATATCTTACCTTATTACTGTGCTTCATCTATATACTAATGATGAAAGAAAACTCTCAATCGATTCAGCAGCTCCAGTGCCCATTCAATGTAAACAAACATACAAACAATTCAAAAATTTCCTATAACTTTAGTTTCGACATAAGACTACTACTTATTTCCCGTTTGGATAAGTTTCAAAACCTAAAATTTCCCATAATCAATTCAGCGTTTTTTTTTTAAATAACCATCAATCATTAATTCAACGTAACTCTAACAATCAATTTTAATTTTGCACGGGTAATCACTATAATGTGTTTTTATAGTTTTTACATACATACATACACACACACAATACATACGCTCACGCCTGTAATCCCTAGAGTTTTTAACAATATAAGTTATATTTTTTTCAATTAAGTTTTCCCCAATAAAGGCCCACACCAAGGCCCCTCCCTGTGTCGCGTCGCGAGTCCCTCGAACGGAAAACATACAAAGACAGACATAAACACCGATGACCCGAGCACAAACACATACTAACATACATAAGCTCACGCCTTTGTCCCATTTTAAGTAATAGGCGAGACTACAATTTGCCACTAACACGCGTTTTTTTTTTGTTTACACAAATATTTGCCCCATCCGGGAGCGAACCCAGAACCCGCCACACAAGAGGCAGCGTCACTACCACGCGACCAATCCGTCCGCCGTCCGTCTAAAATTGTTTAAGAGTTTTGAATAAGTGTTACTACAACATATTTACCTACCTGCCTTGATAATCTACTTAGACAGAAATGTTAATCTCTCCTTTTTTATTTATTTAATAGGTACCTATCACTAAGTCTTCCCACATCGTAGTTTTCCAGAAAACAAACTCAGACAAAACAAATACTCTGACCCTAGAACAATTATTATCTGCCGCAACAAATCCCCGCACTAAGAATTAAACCTAAGACAACTGCTCTTTAAACCACTAAACCAACTCCTCCGCAATACTATAAAATTTGATTTCAAATAGTAAAATTACCTAACTTGCTCTACACATTCTGACTGCTTGTTAGATCTGATAAAAGGTAAAATTATTTATTCTGTGATAAAAGTTGGTATTTTCTTCTAATAAATAAATATCTCTTAACATTTATTTTAGTTCACCGTTTTGCTATACTAAAAACCCGTACAAAAATAACTTAACTTAGAGTAAAATAATTCTGCTGAATTTTTATTATAAAATTAAATTGTGAACTTCAAAATTTTACACTGGTGATCGAAGATCCAACTGAAGTAAACTTTCTATTCTCACTCTTGCGCAAACATATGTCACGAATTAAAATTTAATGAATAACTAATTTTTTAAAATTTATAATCATTTTCTTCTGACATGTTATTAATGTAGTGTTTTTAAACCATGAGACAACAACTCAAGCGACGGTCCAAACTTTAAGCTTACTTCTATCTTCCATTGATATGTACCGAACAAAAGAAGAATACTTCAACAAATGAAATAAAATTCATTTACACAAGGACATCAAGCTCCAGGAAGAAAGAGTGGTTGTGAGGCACTCTCAGTCCTAATGACAATGTGCACTAATCTATCTGAACCCAATCACGGCCAACGCGTGTTGATGATCAGATTCATTAGTATATCCTTTCTATAACTTGATGACTTTAATAGCGTAAAAGCCTAATATTCCATGAATTTAGCAACAACTTAATTTTTACACCGAGCACAAAAGCTGATTGTCACACGGAGCATGTGGAGTGGAAGCTCGACGAGTATAGCAAGCTAAGTGTTAGCTTCGTGTGCAGTATGACTTTTCTAAATGACACAGTATTAGCACTGATGTCTACTGACTTAACCTAACTCTAAATCAAATAGAAAAGCCATTGTATAGTGTGATGTTTCTGAATCAAAAGACAA
Organism: Aproaerema taeniolella; assembly: GCA_949987775.1. Classification (NCBI taxonomy): domain Eukaryota; kingdom Metazoa; phylum Arthropoda; class Insecta; order Lepidoptera; family Gelechiidae; genus Aproaerema; species Aproaerema taeniolella. Next base: position 2,891,078 of record OX465253.1, on the reverse strand, counting down.
TAAATTTTCCCGTACTTATCAGAACAGTAAAATAAAACACCCTCAAGAACCTTTAATCTCTTCCAAACATTTATCTAACAAATTCCCATACATTTATCTTTCATTATTAAAACTTTAAAATTACTAACAAAAATGCTCTTACACACTGTGCAATATAAAGCTGAACCAAACAAGTACGGAAAGTACAATTAAAACATTTACTTAAACTTATATTTTGAAGATGTGTCATAGTTCACCAGCATAAAACTTTTTTTTTTTTTAACTTTCTTTAGTTTTTCCAGTAATATAATGTAAATTATAAAATTTCGATTTTACTTATTTAGTTCTATTTTCCTAACCCTAGACAGTGTGTGATGTACTCATCTCTAGCTTCTGATACTTAGAAATAGGTTTAACTGAAATCCGCTAGATAACCACTATAATGATATTTTGTTTACTTTTGAGACAACTAGCGTCATCTATGCGCGATTTGGTATACTAACTCAGCATAAACCCGTTATTCATAGCTGTGCGCAAATCGATTCTTCCGCATTCCATCTCCTGACATTTTAAAAGTTTAATCAAAATCCGCTAGATGATTTAATCTGTTTTCTGATAAATTATATAATGTATAATGTATCCCAATGTATAAAATCAACCTCTTTAACACACAATGAACCAAAAAAAATATGAATAAATAATATACCAATAAAACAAAATCTTAACTTTATCGATCTATTTACATTTGCCTAATGGAGATTATCAGCGGTTTACCTACCTACTTGATTATGTGAATATAAACGGAATAAAGGACAAACAAACCTTAGAATTTAATGTAATGCAAGAAATACATTTACCTTTTATGTAATGATAAACCGATCACTACCAATTAAATCTCTTATTTCCCAACAAAATCTTTATTTAAGTAAGTATACCTATTTCCTAAGCCTACCTCATAGTACCAGAAGATTTAAACCTAAGGTTATGGGTTCAAAACCCAAACATTCCGGACACTTTTCTTTCCCTAAAAATTAATTATTAATTTAAAATATAAACTGCAATTGAACCCAAATTGCTTTACTAAACCGTACAACCCCCCGACTAGAAAACTCTAACTCAGGTTCTAAGAATTTTTACTATCACCAATGAATTCACCTATAACTTTAAATTAAAAGTATTCTAATAAAATGGACTTACTTAGGCTACGGTCCGAATGACAATAATATCGATATTATCGCTCAAACATTGGTCCGATTGACCTGTTAGCGCGCTCACAGCGCTGACAGTGACGTCACTCATGACGTCATTACCGACGCCATCTTGCGCTAACAACGACCATGCCTCGACGCGTAATCACTGTGAGCGATCTGTCAAACATCTGTCAAACGCACGTCAAAATAAACAAATTGAAAGTGTTTTTCTTGTGTTTTTTTAAGGTTTTCCTTTAAAGTTCTTCTTTCTTTGTTATTGGCGTGGGTGATGACTAATTAAACTCCTTGAGCAGAAAAAAAGCATCTTCAGAAGGTAAACAAAGATTTTGAGGTTAGAAATACCGTAAGCGCGCTAACGTTCTGGTCCGATTCGATAACTGTCATTTGTCGATTTTAGCGCTGTCATCCATTCGGACCAGGCTGTTAGCGTTGGCGCGCTGTTATCGCCAAAATCGTCATTCGGACCGTGGGGTTAATATCTACTTTACCGCGTTATCCTATACAATACAATACAATATTCTTTATGGCACACATAAGATAATACATATTAAGTTTATACAGCGAATTTGAAATTATGCATACAAATAGGCGGCCTTATTGCTTAACAGTAATTTCCTCCAGGCAACCTTATGGTATAGAAGTTACATGAATTGAAATGCGGGAAAGGCGCAAATATTATTTAAATAATAATTATAAATGAGTTTACTATTTATTCACTAAAAGTTTATAACAATTATAATATTTATATTTGCTTTAAATATAAAAGGTCACACTGTACAACCTACTAACCTCATACTATTATTATCATATACCTTACTACTTAAATTTAATTGCAATATTTTTTAAGAAAAAAGGATAAATCAAATCATGAGAATTAAGTTTAACTGATATCCTACTTTTGTAGTTTTTAAAATGAACTATTTTCCCGCCCTCGGCTCCAGCAAAGAATGAATAGAACCCTTTTTACTAATTGTGTACAATTTAGCTACCGACTGTTCTAAATTTCATTTATCAATTACCTATTTCTGTTTTATGTATCAATTACCTATTCTGTATACCAGGTAATTTTAATAACCAATTTATTAAAAATATTTATAATAGATTTTTGACAGTGACAATTATTTCATGGCTGTATGGTTGGTTCGTTAAACCTTTGCCTATCTGATGAGTGAATAAATTAAAAAAAATATTCCCTACTAGACTAGAACTACCACAGAAAATCTACTTTTTAATTTTAAGTTATGTTTTGCCAATTGGGCATAGAAGTTTTAAGTACAAACTCAACCTCAACTAAACACGTACCTAACGGATCGGCGTGTCGGAAAAGGGGCAGCCCACGAGACTTTTTCCACCAGTGCAACTGACTGCAACTTTAGTTTGAGAAAACACTTCATTAGTTAGTCCATTTTACAGCAAACGAAGCCTGCACAGCATGTATTGTACCTACTCATTGTGCCAATGATGTGTCAACCCCGTGTATTCAGGAATTACAACAAGATCAGACACAATCACTTGATTCACCAAAAGTATTTACAACCAATAGAACTCCGAAAAGGACCCACTGACCAGCTTATAAAGAAAAACAAATCCTAGAAAATCTATGCAAGAACCGGTCGGCGATTCGGAAAACGGGCATAATAGTGATAGTGAACACCAGTGCGTAGTACAACTTACTTAGTGCAGTAATATTCATATTTAATATAGTGAATCGTCTCAAAATATTTACCTATTTTATTCCCTTCCCTATCCCTAATCTTACAACCTTATAAATTAAATACCATTCTCATAACCCTTCCTTTTTCACGGCAACAAATTGTGGCGTATCGCCACTTTTTAGAAGTCTAGATCAAATGAGACCTACATAACCTATAAAAACCAAACTCACTAACAATAACAATCCTGGTCACTGCGCACCAAATTGTAACGACCCCCCCTGATATTAATAAATAAATCCCTTACAATCCTACCTATCTTTAAAACTAACTGAATCTTAAACTCTAATCTTAAAAAGTGACTAAAATTTTCATTTGATCTAGATTTGGCCAAGTGATCATTCTAGTTTTAGAGGACCTACGTTGTGATTTATGAGTAACCTGGGTTCTTTAAGAGTTAGTGAGAATGGTATTGATATTAAACTTAAGTACTAAGATGAGGAACATTCAACCAGATGTCGACAGATTAATAAGTAAGTATTTTTAAACATGAAAAATATGTAAATTAAATCTCAATAATTATGTATTGCGGCTTAGGTCAGCGCTCCACCTCCGCGCCAGGGCTTTGCCCTCTAACCTCTGTTAGAACTGTGTGCCTCGACCAAAGACTGGACAGCACCCCACCGCTGTACTCCTTTTATGGGGGGGAAGAGTATTTAACTATTTTCAATAACAATCAGATAGTTTAATATTCTACAGCAAAAGATGAGAGGAAGTCAAGTTGCATTGACTCAGTAAATTTACACTGTCTTTGTCAGTAAGTCGAGCCGAGTCAGACTGGTGACTACAGGAATCCTAAGTATATATACTTATATACATACCCATAAAAGGAGATGCTAATCTTATAATTTACTTTATTTTGAGTCAATGACTTTCTTATCAAAGCAAGCAATTTTACAAAACCAAATGAAATAAATATATTTATTACAATATCTTAGAAGAATGTTCCTAAGGTTAATAAGAATAATAAAATTAGTAGAAATTAGATCTTTCTTCACAGTGATCTGTATTATGTATGTTTATTATAACTTGGTGAATAGTTCTCATTATTAATAGTAGTAGGCAAGATAGAATTTTCTTCAAAAGTATTCTATCTTTAATTATACACATGGTTCGAAGAGATGGAATTTTCTCCAAAAGTTTCCCATCTTTAATTTATATTCATAAATAGTAAAGCCAGATCTTTCTTCAAAAGTAATCTTAGCTGTTTCTTAAAATACTTTAGTAAATCTTCGGTTATACTTTTCACCAAGAAGTTTAGTCACATACATTATTCAGATTCAAGGATTTATATACCTTCCTATGCAAATAGAATGCAATTTAGTCTTCCTTACATGGTCATATCATAAAATTAATATTGCTAGTGTTATAATAGTCTCAATTTGGCAATGATGGTTCACACATTATATACCAACTCGACGAAATGGAGTCTCCTCATTTCCACAGAGAACATCCATTATCTAAAGAGTGGAGCCTCCATGATCCCTCGAAGGACATCCACCCAAGAAGATCTTGACTTATTCAAGTCAAGGCCCTACGTGAGCACGTAGCTCAGGTATACAATAAATGAAACAAGCATATGCCGTAGACTCAGATCTAAGTTAAGTAAATAATAGATAAGGAAGTTAATATTGTAATCTATCTCATAACGCTGAATCTCTTATTAAGAGATTCTCATAGAAAATAAATCCAAATTAATTATATTTTATTTCAGAAAAGCTCCTAGACTGATTTCTCTTTAATTTAGTAAATACCTAAGAATATCCTATTTACCTTTATGTACTTGATTTTACCTGCCTAGTTTTTGCCTAAATAAGATTCCTAGTCTATCTTCTTGTGAAATAAACAAGCTAGAAGAATTTTACTTCACATTTAACTTTAAACGTGTGCGTGTGGTGAGTTATGTAGTTTTCCACGGTGCAATGGGAAACTCCTGACTAAACTGTAGAAGTTTGAGGCAGCTTTCCTCGTGTACCTAATCCCTAAAGCTGAGTGTATGTGCATTCACACGGCCGTAAAGAACTTTGGTTTGTGTGAAATGCGGGCATGTATAAAATGCGGATAAATAAGTAAGATATATAGGAGACCAGAAACAGTAGTGATTTACACGCAATACTCAGTGCCTAAGGCCTGGATCTTCTTCGACAGTTCCCCGAGATCACTGTGCAAACCAAGACTGCACTGGGAGACTATAGATCGAATTACAATATAGAATTATAAATCAATCCCTTGCTCGTCTCATAACAAGGTCCCGCCATAAGGCGTTGTATTGAATTTATAGACATTTGACACCGTTAGGCGCCTATAAATCCAACCACGACAAACGTCGCGTTAACTAATCTTTCCTCCTCATCAGAAACATTGAGTTTTACTAACACATCCAAACTCAATTTAGTTGGGATAAGGATAGTATTACTTCCTTTGTTATCCCATACAATAAATAGTTAGATTTTACTTTAGTTAAGGTAAGCAACTTTTATAATCAAAGAAATCAAGATATTTCTTAAAATTAAACAATAAAATTAATAAATTAAGAAAATTCAACCAATTCCACAAAATCCGAGGAGAAAAGATTGCGTTCCTTTTTTTTTATTTTCCCTCCCTAAGCCGTCCATACAGCCAAAAAAGCGCGCCATTCATCTATTCGGTATACAACCTACATGGTATTTCACCTTTCAATATCATTCCATTACTCTACTGTAAATCGTGACTTCAATAGAATTTTTTTAGTTTTGCATCTCTTTTCTCAGCTGTTCTCCGTACATTCCACCTTCCTCTCCAACACAGCAATATGAACTATAAACCAACGTAATACGGTCCTATTTAGCATCCTTACTCTATTACATGGCAGCACCAATGAGATTTTATTCAGTATTTTATTTTTTATAATGAAGGTTATTATCGTTTTTGATTTACTTACGAATAATTTAATCTTAACTGATTGTAATGAAATACTTATTTAATTATTTCCCTTTCATTAAGGTTTAAGTTTCATATGTTTGAGAACTAACGAACAGATGATGTTCTGTTCCGTTACAATAGAACATGAGTAAGGTGGTGATAGGTTGTCAACCTTTCTCCCTGATACCACAAAACTCTCGCGTGCCACTTATGGCTTCTACAATATGCCTTAGTAACCAAGTCAGAGGCCATTGAGCGGTTTGAAAACTCTGACAGCAGGGTTTTTATTTTAAATTTCTTTTATTGATTCGCTATTTATATAATAAACATGAATTTTCTATTGTTTATTTTTTTTTAATTATGCAAACTGAGATACCGGGAAGCAAATTAATACTTTCCCGGTATCCTCGGTTGCTATCTTTCATGGTCACTAGTCACTTCAAATTACTCTATGATACAATTATTGACACCACACTTATTAATAATTTTGAAAATTGTTCAATATATACTAATACTAATTGTTACTAGCTATATTAATTGCTCATTTGGAATACAATTAAAATGTATACTTATAACTTATAAATAGGGGATTCTATTGACTGTATATAAAAATATTTTTAGGTATTATTGAATTTAACCAAGTTCGCCACACACTTGGCTATATCTACACGATAAGAAGAAGTACATACATTTTAGGAAATATCCCTGAGCAAAAATCACGTTAATTTTAATATGGACTCTCTACCTATGTATAATGACGTCAATAAAATGTTTTCTTGCTTTCTTTCTTTCTTTAATCCATTACTTTGTTATGAGTGGAAGAAAAATGAGTAAAATACTATCGTTAACCTGGCAAATCGACAAACAAATACTACAGGAAAGCGCAACCCCACAATCGTCATAATACAATAATACTATTCATAAAAACATGTTTTCCATATCGTATAATAACATAGACGATCTCAGCATTCATTGTAGGGAGATAAAGAATACCATTTCAGCCGAACCCCCCTCGTGACGTCACGGAGGAGTGTGGGGTTCTATTCCTAGAACGCGTGGGTTTACCCTCCCCTTTACCGCACTACCCCCCCTAGGAAGCTGTAAGCGTAATATTGTATTAGTAAGTTCAAGCTGAAGCTGCTCATCAAAAGATAGTTTTGAGGTATTTCTAAGAGTTCAAGAAACAACAATTTGTTTTAAGGCGTTTTAACAGTTGTTGTTAGGGACTTTTGATTGTATTAAAAGCTTATATAAACTTTAGAAATTGAGAATTTAAGTACATCCTTACTAATATTATAAATGTGAATGTAAGTTTGTTTGTTACGCTTTCACACCTAAACTACTGAACCGAATTGCAGTGCAAATAACAGAATCAAGGTTTATTTTTTAGTTTTAGAGCTAAATGTGTTTTGGGACCATTGTAAAATTATAATGTGCATGCAGTCCTTAATAAATCTATTATATAAAAATAAATTGCTGTTCGTTTGTCTCGCTTAAACTCGAGAATGGCTGGACCGATTTGACTAATTATTGTCTTTAAATAAAAGTGAAAGGTCAAGGAAGGTTTAAAACGTGAGAAAATATAGAAAGTCTGCGAGGAATTAAATCTAATGCGTTACGAATTTCACTGGGTCAGCTAGTCTAAAATAAAAATAATAATTTTCCACATCAAAAACGTAAGACAATTTTTTCGAGAGTTTCCCTCAATTTCTTCAGGATTCCACCATCAGATCCTGGTTTCCTTACCATGGGACCACTCTTGGGATACTCCCTTTCCAACAAAAAAAGAATTAAAAAATATATACGGTCGAATTGAGAAACCTCCTCCTTTTTTGAAGTCGGTTAAAAATGTATCACCCCCGGCATTCGATTGCTTATAACTTTTAAAAGACTGAACGAATTTCGATCAAATATAGCTTGGAACCATCTCGATTAAGTCAGCTTTCATACAAAATAAACCGCATCGAAATCGCTTCATTCGTTTAGGAGTTATGATGCCTCAGACAGACACACAAATACTGTGACACACGTCAAACTTATAATACCCCTCTTTTTTATCTAGGGTTAAAAAGAACCACTGAATTTTCTTAAGATGTGCATGTTACATATTTAAAAGTAAAAAACCAGTGAATTTTCATTTAGCTGCTTAGCAGACAAGTTTGAAGCTCGCAAAGTCATATTAAGTTTAAGAATACTTTAGAACTTAAGTTCGCTAAGCAGTCTTGTTACTTGTGAACAAGCGTAAATTTTGATTTAACACTGACTATCGGAAAAGCAGGAATCCTTGACATTTTATAGAGTTCTGAGGAAGACTCAGGGATGGTGGTATTCTTGTTGACCTTTTACAATCTTTTCATCGAGTGATTGTGACATTTTTCTTTGACATAAAATGAAAATTTCTTCCACGTTGGACTGGGAGCGAAAGAAAATCTTAGAATGATGAGCTAGCTGCCAACTCTTCCCAGGCATACTGTAGAATTCAGTAATTGGGAGTCGAGGGTTTTGTTTGTAATATTGTGGGCGAAAGGCTGACAACCTCTCACCACATACATCATGTACCATCTGATAACCCTCAGAATTTATGTCAAACGTGGCATCAAGTGGTTCTAGAAACATAAGACGCTCTGCCTACCCCGTCAGGGATCATAGGCTTGAGTGTATTGTATGTATGTATCACATAGCGGTGATAGCCCAGTTGGGAATGAGCCAGGCTTGTAATCGGAAGGTTGCGGGTTCAAATCCTGGTGCGGGCCTGTACCACTAAATTCGTCTTTTCGGATTTATGTACAGATTTCTAATTATCACTTGCTTAATGGTGAAGGAAAACATCGTGATGAAACCCGCCTTTCCAAGGAAATTCGTTTTCAAAAGACGAGCGGTTCACCAACCCGCATTGGGCCAGCGTGGTGGACTATAGCCTGCATCCCCTTTGTGTTTCGAAGGGAGGCCCTTGCCCCTCGGTGGGGACGTACACGGGCTATAGAAAAAAAAAACGTATCACATGAAAATATTGTTCTGGAAAAAGATGAGACATAAACTGGCCGCCTATTGATTGGCGTGCCAGGTGTAAAAATGGTGTTTTCAGTGGCAGGGCAATGGAAAAACGGAAAAAATAGTTACGATAATATCTTGATCAAACAAAACACAAATATGAGTTTTCTACACATTTGCTTATAAAGTGGGTCTTATGTCATTGTTTTAAAGTTTATAATGATATGTTTTACCCAGCCCGTGCGTAATAAAAATAAAACACTAGTAGGTGATGGTTTTTTTTTCTAAATTTCAGCAAATTGATCGGATCTTATTTTTTATTAAGTGCAAATATAAAACTATTTGTAAATAAAAATATAATTCCACTAAATTATTAAAATTAACAAAAAAATATCATTTATTTAAGCTAAAACGGTGAAAATATACTGTTTGGTATTTTTTTATTTGGCTGTATGGCAAACTTGTCAATGTGAATCTCATTTTGCGAGCGAAAAAAGAAAAAAATAATCGCGCCTCTTTTCAGATGTTTTCACTTGGTTTTAATAAACGGCATTTTTATTCATTAGATTGTGATTATTGTCAGAAATACAACACAAAAAATGTCTTCTCCAAGAGCAGAACAGGAAATGTACGTGGGTACGCCGCCAGAAATACTTTCCGAGGCGCAACATGAAAATGATAGTTTGTTGCCGCCAATATCAAAGGAAAGTTTATATTTATTTCTTTCCTCGCAAATGTGTTGAAAAACGTCGTATGACACGCGTGCGCATTGGATATTACATTCTCGGCGCCGCGCCGTTGAGCCGTTGAGCTCTAAACTCGTCTCTAATGTAATATCCAACTTAGCACACTTGTATAATAATGTACTAATACACACGTACATACACACAAATAATTTATTATTAATGACAATGGTATAGTCTATACTAATATTATTAAGAGGAAAATTTTTATTGTTTGTTTGTTCGCATTGAATAGGCTCTGAAACTACTGGACCGATTTGAAAAATTCTTTCACCATTAGAATCCTACATTATCCGTCATGAACATTAACATAGTGGGAGTTTTACCGAATTCCCACGGGAACGAATTCAACTTATAATTCAGTTGACAGTGGCGTTGCTAGTCAAAATAGCTGTCATCAAATGTATGAATGAATGATTTCTTCATTTCATTTTGTGTAAGAAAGAAAGAGACAATAAAGTTTCATAGGCTTCATATTTTTTGATCAATTAAAAAAAACGATTTAAATGCGATTTTTTTTAAAAGCTGACTAGATCGAGATGGTTTTTATATTTGATCAAGGTTCAGCCGATTAAAAGTTACAAGCCATGTATGCCGCGACTGATTTTTTTTTGCTTTATTAATTTCTTCCAGAAGAGAAAAAAAAACTTGTTATTTGACTCGTTTCCTTCAAGGAGAATTGGAGGTTTGCAAAATAATTAAGAGACAGATTATCCAGAGCTTACCCAAATAGAAGCTTACGTCGGATCGTTTTCAGAAGTTTTCATCACGAAATTACCTGAAAAGAAAAATAAATACTTTTAATTTCTACACCTAATGCTGTTTGTTTTTCCGTTTCTGATTTGGCGTACGCTTGACGATTAAAGGTCAAGTCACTTATATAGAGTATCTTGATACTAAATACTAATAAATAAATAAATAAACGCTTCACACTCAAAGGCCCACATTAAGGTTTTCCCTTGTGTCGTGGGTCCCTTGGAACGCACAAAGACAGACGCAAACACCCATGACCCGAGAACAAACATCTGCTTTTTACACAAATATTCGCCCCGACTGGGAATCGAACCAGGACCCGCCGATCAAGAGGCAGCGTCACTACCACTTGACCAAACCGGCCGTCCAATAAATGAACGTTACACTTGTAACGAGGCTGCATGCGCCTCGTCTTCATCCTCCTTCTCCATTCTCTTTTCGCGACATTTTTACTCTTCAGTTTTGGCATTCCTAATCCAAATTCGAAATTGAACACTTCTAGTTGTCATTCGCTGGGATGACACAGACCCAACTGAGTTTCCGTCGCAGACGCACGCCCGCTTTTATACCGTTTTACCGTTTTATATATGTTGTAATAAATAAACGTCAAAAGTTTAAGTGTTTTGTGTAATAAATGTAATCAGCCTAAATGTCATTTTCTTATTACTTCATCGTGCCCGACTCACTCTGCTCCCGCAGCCAGCCGGCGCACACTCTCAAAGGCCTAAAGTTTTCCTTTTTGTCGTGGGTCCATTAAAAATATACAAAGACAGACACAAACACTAACCGGAGAACAAACATTTGTTTTTTATCGGGAATCGAACGGAATGCCCCGACCGGCAATCAAACCCAGGACCCGTCGGTCAAGGGGCAGCGTCATTAACACTTGCCCAAAGCGGCTGTCAAATAATTTAACGAATAATGAATGACACGACAATAAAGTAAATACCACGCTTTTAGAAATTCAATTCTGAAAAATATGAAAAGCGTAATCTGAAATTCAAATTGGGAAATTAAGAAAAACAAGGACGTAATAAAAATAAGGTTTTAAATATAGTGAAACTGACAGGTTGTCCGCCTCGCTTTCAACCCCACAGCAATTTTCATTAAAATTCATAGGTCATAGTGTACTTGCGCAATATAAATAATCATACTACAGTATGTCTGACTGTACCGGCCGGCTATTTCCCTAACCCTAGTTGGTAAATTTATCATTTTTTTATTATTAGGTACCTACTATTTTAATATTTTTATGCTGTAATATTAAAAGGGTCAGGCCAGCACATTAGGTTGCCCAATTTTCATTGCAAAACCATTCTTATCACAGCAGCGCAGACTGCTTACTTGTGGTAGCCCGATGCGCGGCCCTCTGTACCTTCTTACTTTAAAACGTTGGCTTTTTGATATCATTTGTATAAGTAAATAGAGCTGTGAAAAAATCAAACTTCTAAGCCATTGATTCCCAAAGTGGTCCAGGTGGACCCCCAGGGTTCCACGGGAAACTCGACGGGGGTCTACGTTGGCATGACAAAAAACTGGGGGTTTACATTTTCGTAAGTGGGGTCCACGAAAATTTATCGGTTTTCGATAGTGAAGCACTAAAATTATTAATCTCTAAATAAAATAAGTGAGAATTGATTGGTTCCTTGTGCTCTGAGAAGATGTCAAAAGAGTAAAGTTCGATGGAATTACTTTTTTGATCGGCCAACATCCACTCACAGAACAATAAATTAACCAATCAGTCCTCACTTTTTTTTCGAAAACTGTTAATTTGTGGTTGGAACTCAGCCGCAACGCAAGTAGTTAGGTCTAAATCTTCACATATTTTGACGAGTTTTAGTAATATGGTAGAAATGTAGCTGCAGGGGGTCCACCGGAAGCAGTAAAATTTTGAAAGTGGTCTATGAGAAAAAAAGTTTGGGAAGCTCTGTTCTAAGCCAACGCAATCAACTGATACAGCCGCTTTTACCGCAAATTTTTGACACTCGCAAGGGAATCAAAACCTACAGGGTACTTCCCGTGAACTTAGAATCCTGAAATTTGGCACGAAGCAACGTCTTATAGAACAAATAAAGGAAAAAAAATTGCGAAAGCCGTTACTTTTTAGTTACATCATACAATAAAAATATTTTTAATATTTTTAATAATTTTATACTTAGTACCCCTTTCCTCATGAACGCGTAGAGGTATTAAATTAAACTTTTACTTATATACCTACAGGTTTGTACGGAACCCTCGGTGCGCCAGTCCGACTCGCACCTGGCCGGTTTTTTTTCTAGTAAATTATTGTCTCGCAAAAAAGATTTTAAAAAAATTGCTAAAAAGTATAAACTCGGATTTCGCTATGATAAACTTAGATAACGCACACCCCAATTCATACTCATATCATACTATACCATATTTTAAAACAAAGTCCCCCGCAGCCTCAGTCGCGATAAACTCAAAAACTACTGAACGGATTTTCATACGGTTTTCATCAGTGGACGAAATGATTCAAGGTTTATTTTTATGAGTATGCTTCATATCCAAAATTCCCACTGGAATGAAGTCCCGGGCGGAAAGCTAGAGTAAATTATAACAGTCGCAAGAACCCACTTACAGTACTGCTTTCTAATTTCTGACCTTTGTATTTTAGTTGTGGTAAGCCGAAACAATAAATCAAATTGCTCCCCCACGAAATTAAACAACAGATAGCGAAAATAGAAGCAGACAAATAATTAAAATGGATTATTAAAATTTTATATTTTTTGTACTTTTGTTTATACTAAACTAGCCTTTTCCCGCGGCTTCGCTCGCGCAACGATCTCCTTTAGTCACCCTGTTCTTGACAGGGTAGGATTTTCATAAAATCGCGAAACACGTGTCCGTTTATTTGCTTTAATGTATATCTTGACGAAGTTTCCGGTTTGGTCGAGTGGTAGGTGACGCTGCCTCTTGATCGGCGGGTCCTGGGTTCGATCCCCAGTCAGGGCAAACATTTGTGTAAAAAGCAGATGTTTGTTCTCGGGTCATGGGTGTTTGTGTTTGTCTTTATGTGTTTTCCAAGGGACCCACGACACAAGGGAAAACCTTAGTGTGGGCCTTTGAGTGTGTAGCGTTTATTAAAATGTCCAAAAATTATGTTTCATCCAATAAAACTTCTCCCATTTCGAAAAGTCCTTTCTTAGAACTCCTCTAGACCTCATAAGAAACCTACGTGCCAAATTTGAAATCTCTAGACCCAGCGGTTGGGGCTGTGCGTTGATATATCAGTCAGTCAGTCAGTTTCTTCTTTTATTTATTTATAGAAGAAAAGAAGAAGATATGAAAGCTAGATCTACAAAGCTTTACATATGTCAGTCAGAGGGTTTTTATCCATTGTGCACACTGTGTGTTCAGTGAAAGAAAAACTTAGAATGTGCTGTGCCAACACTTCTAAGGCTGTCAGAATCAGTTATTGGGATTGAGAGTTTAGCTGTATCGTGGGCAAAAGGCTTATAATTGGTGGTCCAATCACCACTTTACTCAATTTCTATTTATATACATTCCCAGATGTAAATCGTGCGTGTGGCGTCATTTGGTTTGATAACTGTACGATGCTCTTCCTATCCTGACAGGGATATAAATTATAGGTGTGAGTGTGTTATCTAGGAGTGTCTTTTCAAAAGAGCTTATTTCCAGTTTGAGTCTTTTTTAATCTGACAATTCCATTTGATTCTCCATACAATTATACGTAACTGACTTTTACTTATCTTTTTCTATATGTCTTATTTCATTATGAAACTTGACCATCTAAAGTGGCTTCCGAATCAAAACTGCTCATTTTCCATATATTTTTACCCATAATGAGTTTTTGTGTAAAGAGTTTTTCGCTATTTCTGAAAAAATTTACTAAATTGAAATAAGCCCTTTTGAAAAGACACTCCTTTTGAAATTCGGAAAATTTTGATATATTTGAAATATATTTGGGTCAAAAGTCAAACAAAGCGGGATATAATTTTCCACGTTAAAAACGTATGAGTCACCGACTTCAATCCTAACAGTTCGCACAAAGTAGATATCTAGTATTTTTTGTGGACTACAATGCTTATTAGCAGATAACTACAAGCAGAAATGTCATTCATTTATCTAGATGATGTTCTAGTTTGTAGTATTTTTTGTTTTTGTTGTTTTTTTTTTAAAGCGCTGAATCATTTGTGATAAAATTTATATGGGACCTCTTCAGGAGTATACTCTTTCGAACAAATAAAGAATTATTCAAATCGGTTTATAATTGCCGGAGTAATCGCGTAACAAATATACAAAAAAAAATAAAAAAAATACAGTCGAATTGAGAACCTCCTCCTTTTTTGAAGTCGGTTGAAAAAAATGGCGCTACTGGACGGGGGCTATCATCCAGTGTAAGAGATTTCGATAGCTCTTAATTTTGCCACCTGAACAGATAAAATATTCACCATTATCATTCAATAGTCATTGATTAGTGGAATAGATGCCCACATAGTCGGTCATATTTTCACTAGTTTTCTACGTAAATTTGCGCCGCCATATTATCATCTTACAAGGGTTAAAAACACGACTCGCAAACACAAATAAAATTCGTCAAGAGCAACTCTTCATTGAAATTCAAGAGGTTACCTGACTACCACCCTTGCCCTATTTTGTGGACTGGTTGTTTCCCGGAAACCTTTTCAGGGTAAAGGTCACAATGGGACTTCAGACTCAGCTATTGTGACAACGAATCCAAAGTTTACTGGATAATTGGCAAAAAAAGATGTCATTGAGAATCACAAGAGATCACAAGAGTGCCTTTTGTATCGTCTCTCTCATTGTATGTTTCTTTTTATATGTCTATTGTATACAATAAAGAGTAAATAAATAAATAAAAAAGAAGAAAGTACTCCGGTCTAATGGGTACTATAGAGTAGCTCTTAGGGAGCTGGTGACCGGGAAGGCGTGATTCATACCAGGGAAAAGCATAGAATCACTTTTATGGCATTTTTTTAGAGAAACCTAACTTGCGCGACCGAAGCCACGAAAGGTAACGCGCCACATTTTTGTGTTTCAGCGCTAAAAGCTACAAACGATTTTGATAACAGAACCATTAGCAAAAGGCATTCAAAGTAGATGGACCTGCGGCGCGCTTGTTTACGGCGCGTGCGATACAAATCCTGCACAAACGGGTGTACAAGAATCGCGCGAGGGTTTAACGTGAGAGGTATAGAACCTGTACAGTACATACGTAGCCGGTTTGATCAAGTGGTAGTGACGCTGCCTCTTGCGCGACGGTCGCTTGGAACATTTTGTGTCTTTGGATATGTTCCAAGGGACCTACGACATAAGGGAAAACCTTAGTGTGGCCTTTGAGTGTGTAGCGTCTATCCATTGACGTTTCAAGAGGGTAGTGATATTTTTTTCATAACAACTGGGTTCGCTCTTGATCACAATCTAGACAAGGAGCGAAGATATGGTAGAGGATGTAGTAAGCTCACCCAGAAGATGCATATTCACTCAAACTTTATTAAGACTCGGATTGTATGAGCTCGGAAATACAGACGCAGGCAGAGAATCCCATTCCTTAGGCGCAGTATAAAAGATGAAGAGAAGCAATCACGGATTCGATGAATTTCAATAAGGTAATGGTGGTACCTCCCAGTAAGTCTGGATGTCCGGTAGAAGAAACTATAAGATACTATTCCCAAAAAGACCGATTTCTGGTGACCCTACTAACAAGGCTGCTTTATGTCGACTGTACAAGTGTCGACACGGCCGCTGTATTTCAGGGCCCCGATTCTGTAACTTAATTTGTGTGTCGATGGAATGGTCGCCATTTTATTCGTTCGGTGGCGAGATTGAGAACTACCATTACCTTATTGAAATTCATCGAATCACGGATTCGATGAATTTCAATAAGGTAATGGTGGTACCTCCCAGTAAGTCTGGATGTCCGGTAGAAGAAACTATAAGATACTATTCCCAAAAAGACCGATTTCTGGTGACCCTACTAACAAGGCTGCTTTATGTCGACTGTACAAGTGTCGACACGGCCGCTGTATTTCAGGGCCCCGATTCTGTAACTTAATTTGTGTGTCGATGGAATGGTCGCCATTTTATTCGTTCGGTGGCGAGATTGAGAACTACCCAAATTTCATACATACCTACATCTAATGACGGCTGTTTTGACTGGTGGCGCCACCGCCAATTGAATTTTCAGTTGCTAGTAGTTTGCAACTTTACGTTCGTTTGGCGGTGGCGCTGCTGGTCAGGGTGGTTATCGGCAAGTATATATATGAAAATTTAATAGTTCTCAATTTCGCCACCTAAACAGATGAAATTGCCTTCATTCCATCGACACACAATTTAAGTTACAGAATCGGGGCCGTCGACTAACTCCGTCGAGTCCCTTTGAAAGTTGTCTGACAAATCACGGCCTTCCGTCAACTCGACATGTTTATTTCATTTTCAGATAAACAACAAAAACAGAGGAGGTATGGCGGTTCGGAGTGAGGTGGTTGGATTTATAGAATAACGGCAGTGTTCTGGGAGTTTATTCTATAAGTTGAAGTTAAGATAAAACATGAGAAATATATTTTCGGATTTATGTAAGAATTTAACGGCCGGTTTGGTAGAGTGATAGCGGCGCTGCCTTTTGATCGACGGATCCTGGGTTCGATTCCCAGTCGAGGCAAATATTTGTGAAAAAAGCAGATGTTTGTTCTCGGGCCATGGGTGTTCTGTCTGTCTTTATGTATGTCCCGAGGGACCCACGCCACAAGAAAAAACCTTAGTGTGGGTCTTTGAGTGTGTAACGTTTATTTATTATTATTATTATTTTTAATCATCACCTGCTCAGCGGTGAAGGAAAGCAGTGATGAAAACCGCACGTCTAAGAAAAAGTGGCGTGCGGTCCACCAGCCCGCATTGGAACAGCAAGCGTGATGGACTATGGCCTAATTCCTCTTCGTGTTTCAAAGGAAGGCCTCTCGGTGGGAATATATGTATATAGGCTGATAAAAAAATATAAAATGAATAAAAGAATTGTAAAAAACAAGCCACATAAATGAAAAAATAGATAATAACATAGCATACCTCAATTAGTTTCTGTCAATTAAAAAAGAAACATTTTTGAAAAAGATAGTTTTTGTCGGTTGTTTGTTAAGTTTCCTTATTATCAGGGAAAGCCAGCAGCTTTCAGTAGGTTATAGCAGCTTAGCTATAAATATGCAGTTCTGAAAATTTATTTTTGCAGCTAACATGAATGGGTTTCAATGGAAGAAAGATTTTAAGCTAGTTTTTCAACAGCATTATTGGTTTGTAATCGTAGGATATTCGGTTTGAAACGGAGCATACACGATAATGAAGGACACATACAAGCTTTTTATTATTCTTTACAGAATTTTCACAAAAACAAACCTTTTGCAAAAGTCGATAAAAAAAGTTTTCATTAAAATCAACACGTACTCGTATTCCTTGATTTCTGCCAAAAAACCACAGTATTATAATTTCCTGAAACTGAAATCTGTTTACCAACCGTTTGCATTTTCCAACCCCGAAAGGCTACGGAAGCCATATTATTCACAATTTAAATTCTAGAACCGTAACGAAGTTTTTTTTTTTTCGAGTCGCTCTTTCATTAACTTCTGACTTAAGTATTCGTTTATGCTAACCCGCAAAGTTATTATGATTTTCTTTTATCTTATTTTTAACTGAAATTGAAATAAACAGAAATTTTAATTAATTAAGGTAAGGAGACGAAGTAAGTAAAATTGTCCGTTATTATAATAAGGACTGAGCCCCGATTCTGTAACTTAAGTTGTGTGTCGATGGAATGGTCGCCATTTTATCCGTTCAGGTGGCGAAATTGAGAACTATCCATTCATACATCTAATGACGGCTGCTTTGACTGGTGGCGCCACCGCTAACTGAATTTTCAGTTGTTAAGTAGTTTGCAACTTTACGTTCGGTTGGCGGTGGCGCTGCTGGTCGGGGTGGTTGTCAGGGAAACATTAAATAGTTCTCAATTACGCCACCTGAACAGATAAAATGGCCTATATTCCATCGACACACAACTGAAGTAACAGAATCAGGGCCCGTGATTGTTTGAGCTAGGCTACTATTTCACTAAAATGGCGTCTTTTATGGCGTTTGAATGACAACGGTGACGTTTTAGATACTCAGGTGACAAAATTCAAAATTATTAAAACCTCATACACTTAATGACAACCAAAGATCTCAGCAGCTCGAGTACGACGGTGATAACGCACGTAATGCGCCGCGTTTGTATGTCAAAATGTCAAACTTGACAACGCCAGAGGGTGAGCAAGCCGTTGCGCGGGGCCCTTGCATGTGGTGATCAGTTGAGGATAACACCACCCCATTTCTTTCCGTGGGTGTCGTAAGAGGCGACTAAGGAAACACAAATGAGACCTGCCTCCTATTAATCCACCCCAGGCAACGACACCTAAATTTTTCTGAATCTAAGATGGCGTCCTATGGTCTCATGCGGTGTGGTAGGCTCTGTGAAGGGCCGTCTGGTTCGCGACCACCCTCCTACCGAAGTCCGACGCCAAACAGCTTGCTGTGTTCCGTCAGTGCGTAGGAGTGCCAGTGCCTTAATAGGCATTTTCTGGGTTAACTCGCTCCATCGTCGACCTCATCTATGACCTAGGTCAAGATTGAGGTTAAGAGTTAACCCATCTTAAAATAAAAAAAATAAAAGTGAAGTTTCAGCGTCAGCCGAGTGGCGTGCCGCGCGATTTTGTCGCCATCGTGCTCGAGCTGATGAAATAGTGAAAACACAAATTAATTAAAAGAAATAGTGCTACGGAAATAGAAAGAGCTCTCTGATAATAAAATAGAAAGCATTAATTGGAAACTTGAGATGTTGGCTCCCCGGGTCACTGTACGAGGAAATCACTCAACTTTATTAAATCTCTATTTGTTTCAATCTAGAAAAAGGATGAATCAGGCTGGCTATTGAAACCCCTGAAAAAAAGAGGGGTATTTTAAGTTTAACGGGTGGGTCTGTGTATTTGTTTATCTGTGTTCTGTGTATCAGTGTATTTGTAAAGTGTGTATTTTTGAAGTGAAAACTTCTTTAGCGGCGTTGAGCACTTTTGTGGGATGGGTGAAAACTGTGAAACTCGCGTCAGGTCACGTGTGCTGATCGAAAAACCGTAAGATTCTGTGACAGATGTCAATGATTATTCACACATAGCGCGCAAATACCGATAGACTATTTTACTAAATTGAAAGTAGTCAGTTTGGTCGAGTGGAAAAGTTGCCAGTTTGAAAGCAACAGCCAGTTTGAACTCAAAAAAGTCTTTTTGTATTTTTGGCCGATTGAAGTTATTAGATCGTAGGCGAGGCGTCGAAGGATCGAATCCTGAGAGAATAACGGACTCTTTTTGTGTATTTTGTTTTATTTCCATATTAATGCACAACGTTAACCCACAAACCCACGATACACACTTACACACACACATAAGCATATACGGGTGTATAAACATATACACACATTCACACCCACACACCTACACAGACACACACACACACACACACACACACACAACACACACACACACACACACACACACACGTCACTCATAGGTATTCTCAGTCACACCCTAATTGTTTTTTTTAATTTAAATTATCATTAAGTACTTTACTGCCTGAACTCATGAACATTTTTAAATTAAGTAAAAGCTTTTTATAAAAATTTAGTTTACTCACCTGATGTATGTGACACCTAAAGGAAAAGCGGTGCCTCCTAACACAAGTTTTAAAAAAACTTAAAAGGAGACTCCAGCCCCCGTATCAATAATGTAAACTGTTTTTTGGTGAAAATAAAGATTTTATTTTATTTTATTTTGTTAATGTTCAAGTTTTCACTTCTGCCGGCACTCTCGGAGTGCAACCCGTTGTTTTTTTTTAATGCTTGAATACTGATGTAATTGAGATGGTTTGTAATTATAATTGATCAAAATTGGTAAAACTATTTACGAATTAAAAATTTTGTGTCATCCCCGACATCCATCATTTATAAACTCTTCAACAGCTGAACCAATTTTGTTCTATACTAATCTAAACATATTATAAAGAGGAAAGATTTGATTGATTGTTTGTTTTTTGTTTGTATTGAATAGGCTCCGAAACTACTGGACCGATTTGAAAAATTATTTCACCATTAGAAAGCTACATTATCCCCGATGGATATAGGTTAAATAATTTTCCCGAATTCCCACGGGAACGAAGTCCCTGGCCAAACAAGCTAAGAAAATCTAGATAACGTCAGCTTTCAAACAAGAAAAAAACACATCAAATCTGTCCATTCGTTTAGGAGCTACGATGTCACAGACAGACACACAGACACGCAAGTCAAACTTATAACACCCCTGGGTTTAAAGCACACATTTTAAAACCGAACAGATTTTCTAAAAAGGAATAGATCTATTTTTCCACCCGGATGCGATATTTTTCCAGTCGAAGAAAGCGGGGAAAAGTCTCAATGAAAGCTTATTTCCAATAAAACGTACGAACCAATCAGGTTGCCCCTTCAACAAGGTATTGGCTTTCAATTTGTATCGTAATAATGTACTTTATTTTGTTAGCGTTAGGGTTAACAACCTTTCAGCACGTAAGTAGAAACATAGAGAAATGTTATCACTAAAGGACTTATAATGTCGTCTCAGGCTGCTTGTTTTAATTCTTTACAATAAATCAAATTAAAATAACTTAAAGCCCGGTTTCAAAAACCCTACCGCTTGCTTCGAAATGTTTTTCCGATCTTCCAACTTTAGATAAATAACATCATGTGAATGTAAAATTACTATTCGCTAATCACCCTATAATATATTACATATTATAACTAGTTTGCGTGTTAATTTTTTTTTGTACAGAGTACACAGATTGAAAACATCTATCTTACGTGATTTAGATGTTTACATACAAAAGTTTTTTCCCGCTAACTCCCGTTCCCGTGGGAATTTTGCAATATCCTGTTGCAACTAAGCTTTAAGTTTACTTAGGTACCTGTATGCCAAATTTCAAGCGTCTAACTTAAGTGGTTTAGATTTTTCATACAAAATGATTTTCCCGCTAATTCCCGTTCCCGTGGGAATTTCGGGAATTCCTTTCTTAGTGCACCTCTACGGTACCTAAGCTAAGTCCGTTCCAAATTCCAAGTGCCTACGTTTAGCCGTTTATAGGCTGTGCGTTGATATGTCAGTCAGTCAGTCAGTTTCTCCTTTTATATATTTAGATATGTATTAAGTAATAATTATAGGGTAATTAGCGAATATTGGGTGACTTTAAAACTTTAAATTAGTTCCGGGGTAAATATTCCCTATGAAACTTCCATGCTGGGCTGTGTGTGAAAGAAAAACTTAGAATGTGCCAGCTACCTACTCTTCCCAGGTATACAGTAAGTCTGTAAGAGGGATGCGAGGATTTTGCTGTATAATGGGCGAAAGGCTGACCACCTCTCACCATTATGCAACTTGTTCTATCTGATAACCCTCACAATTTCTGTTAAACTTGGCATCTAGTGATTCTAGAACCACTGATGCTCTGCCTACCCGTTAGGGATTATGGGCGTGAGCGTATGTATAATGTATGTTTAAATTAGTTTGCGAAAATTAAGGAAGTAAATCAGTCCTCAAAACTGAACAACTTTTCCTAAGGAACATTGGCCGAAATGTTAAAGAAAATTTCGCCTCTCCATACAATATATGCGAGTTGATTTGCACGTTGATTTGTTTAAGTCTAAATTTTTTAGAGAATTTCTTTTAAGTTCCTTGGGAAAAGTGGTTCAATTTCATAGGGAAGATCACCCCAAAAAGGTCTGTTTTCTTTCTCTGTCATAAAAATTACGTAACTTGAACACACAACCCCGCATTAGAAACATTTGCCGGTTATAATGCCTTAACACCAGTTTTACTCAAAGACACAACGTACAACATTCATCCCTGTTGGTGGGATATGTAGGGTACATCTTAGTGCTCCAAAATCGTCATCCTCACCTGCAAGCAGTCCCCCTGCTGATCAACGGACGCGGCTCTGAAGGACGTAAAGCAGGGGTTCCCAACGTTTTAACCTATGCGCCTCACCTAACGTTGAGCTAAAATCCTACGCCCCCTCTAGGGGCTGAAATTGGGAGTTTATATAAGAAAATTAAACAAACAATGATAAAGTGATAAAAATGAGGGTGTTTATTCTTATTCATATGATAATAGAATTTTAATAAATATACCTTTTGTTTTTACGAGTATATGCAGTTAACCTGAACCGTTTCTTCTCTATTTTTTATGACTCGTAGCGTGGAGAACAGATACAACAAAAATTAACCACTTGAGTTTAGTAATTTTTTTAATAGGCAGAAATCAGGGACCTCTGCGCCCCCCTTGGAACCGTACGACGCCCCCCAAGGGGGCGCGCCTCACTGGTTGGAAAACCCTGACGTAAAGGGTTTCTCTACTTGAAATTGGCGACTTCGCCATTCTGTATTTAAATTTTCATAAAAATAACAAGACATTGGAAGATCATGACATTGTGGATGCCATTTTTTTAAAAATTGAACTGAATTGAATCCTTGTTGCTTGGCAGAGCATCACATAGAGACCAATTGACACATTCTTGATTATACATACATAGTATGAAGAAGTCTGAAACTTCGCTTTATGATTTCTCATATAGCAATCCTCGCTCCTGTCTTCTTCTTCTTATCGTGTAGATATAGTCAAGTAACTATGTGGCGAATTTGGCTAACCCTGGTGTCAGAATTTTCAAACCGCACAATGGCCTCTAACTTGGTTTTAACGACTGTAGTCAATCGACAACAGCCGGGACCGACAGCTTAACATTCCCTCCGAAGCACGGAAACGCTCGTGATAAATTGCCACATTGGTCACTCATCAGGTTCCCTGCCTTAACCTCACTGATCGGTTGAAATCAGCGAGAGCCACTGGGCTGCGAGCGCTCGCTCCTGTAAGAATTTGTAAGTCTGAGGCATATTACCTCAGCGGTATAGAAAGAGCACTGACCTACCTAAGTGATTTCTTACTAGAGTGTAAGGAGTTAGGTACTTAACAACACATTTTGTAGTTCACACCCTGGCCACAGCCATTAGCGACAATTTAGTAATAAAACCTTTGTAAATTCTGAGTGTTATTAGATGGAACATGAGCATAATGACGGTAGGGTGTCAGCCTTTCGAACACAATGCAGCAAAACCAACGCATCCTAATGAATGGCTCTTACAATATGACTGGGAAGAGTTTGCAGCTCTTCCATTCCAAGTGTTTGCACACACGGGTGTGCAAGAATCGCGCAAAGGTTTAGAACTAAAGCCGGCAATGTCCACCACATTGCGTTACGCTGTCGATGCGCGGGACTCAGTTTGGCGGTACATTGCGTAGCGCCAAAGTATTAGGTAAATAACAAAAAATCTTTTAACTTGATATTTCCGGGAAAAAAACATTACTTTTTACTGATACTAGTTATGTGTAGATTCCACTATTTAATTATTTTTTAAGCTCTCCTTGCGCAGGGTGCATATCAATTTATCGGTTTGGTCGAGTGGTGGTGACGCTACCTCTTGATCGGCGGGTTCTGAGTTCGATTCCCAGTTAGGGCAAATATTTGTGTAAAAAGCAGATGTTTGTTCTCGGGTCATGGGTGTTCGTGTCCGTCTTTACGTGTGTTCCGAGGGACCCACGACACAAGCGAAAACCTTAGTATGGGCCGTTAAGTGTTTAGCGTTTTTTTAAGAAAAAAAATCTTTTAACCACTCAATCATTTTAGTCATTTATAAAGACTTTTCATCAAAACTAGCGACAATCCAAAACGTAGGCTTCTATCCTTGACATTCATTGATGTACTCTTCTCTAAACATAATATAAACGTCATAAGGGCCTGCGTAATCATTTTAGACTTTAATGCTAATATAATAGAGTTGGTAATTGTACTGTCTCGCAGCATCCGGATTCTCGTGTGACATTTAGCGGGCCGACCATGGACCGTGATGAATCGTCGATCTACGTACAGTCTCACAATCGATTTAATAAGTTGTTTTTTTTTGGTCTGATTCAAATAATCTTAACATTAATTGTTATGTCGTTTTGTGACAAGTTGCTGAGACGTTTTATATGGAGTCAACAGTCTCTAATTAACAAAAATGTATTCAGGCTTTGAGTAAGTTACTTACAATTCATGAAAACTGATTCATAAATTCCTATAACAGATTTCTTGTATGTATGACATGGATATGATAATTTAATAATTTTTAACCGACTTAAAAAAATGTGAAGTTTCAAAGTTTTTTTTGTATGTTTGTTATGCAATTATTTTGCTAATTATGAATTGGCTTTAATGATTTTTTAAATCGTTAATCTGATAAGGTGGTTCTGAATACGTTTTATCGAGATTGATTTAGCGCTTTTGAAAAATCAACTAAAACACATACATATTCGTTCGTGGTTATCTGCTGATAGGCGTTTTTGAGATTGAAGTCTGATGATTCTAATAGATCTGTAGCCCGGGGACATTTTATATTACAAAAAAGTTACCGTTTGTCTTTGTGAAATTATTATAGATTTCGCAATTTTATATACTAAAAGTGACTTAATGCCCGTAACCCGCCATAACCATATGTAGTGATAAGTTAAAAAATCTCCATATATGCAAGTTATTTACATCTGTTAATAGGCCCTCTGAACAAACCATATCCCCATTTTTAGACGATTTATGTGGCCGGTTTAGATTTTAAGATTCATTTCTTCTTCATGGATTGGTCATGGATGAGTCTTAAAATCTAAACCGGCCACAGATATCATTTTAAAATAGGTATATAATTTATTCAGAGGGCATATTAACAGATATATAAATTTGAAACGGTAACTCAAAAACTCACGTAACTCACGGTCATTACCTCAGTGTACAAAATGACGAAATCTATAATAATTTCACAAAGACAAACGGTAACCTTTTTTGTAATATAAATGTCCTCGGGTTACAGATCTATATATAGATTAATAGATTATAATTTATTTTCTACGTTTTAAACATAGAAAATAAATTATAATATTTAAAAATATGTTTCAACATAATCTTTTCACGTCAGATTCCTATTAAAATATTGTAATATGGGTAATTGCGTAATGTTTAAGATTGTGAAACAGTTGAAAGATAAAGGCTCTATAGCTAGAGATATTAAAAAAAAATTCTACACAATTTTTTATAACAATAACAAGATAGTTTAGCAAACAGTCGAAAAGAAAAGTCCACATTTATAACTAACCGTGAATATTATGGTCGTGTTATGAAACAGGTAAAATACAATTACAATTCGATACGTCGCCGTAACATTGTCAAATACGTAATATTGTAAGATTATAATCTATCGGTACATTGTGAACTGCCTTAATTTTTTTCACATTAACAGACTTTAAAAAAAATATTAATACAACCTTAACCTAACTTATAGGTATCCTAATTTCATGCAGGCGACCCTTAATCTTTCGTGAAATTGAAATTTTACTGGGCAAATAGTTATATCGCCGTACATAATAATGTCACTATTGAAACTGTACTTATTTTTGCCAATTTTCCGGTGACATATATAAATTGCAAAGTTACTTCTCTCACAAAAATACCAAATTATTGGGTACTAGCTTTCCGCCCGCGTGGACTACAGGTTTATTGTTCCCAAAAATGGGATAAAAGTAGCCTATGTCCTTTCTTAGGCTCTAATCTATCTCTGTACCAAATTTCATCAAAATCGGTTTCATCTAAAGGGTTGAAATTGAGGTTCAAAGTTTGTATGGAGAAAACAATTTTTTTGGACACTTTGACTCGAAACTTCGTCAAAATATACCTTGAAGCAAACAAACGGACACGTGTTTCACGATTTTTAGAAAATCATCTCCTAAGGAGTCAAGAATAGAATGGGTGACTAAAAGAATTCTTTGCGCGATTTAAGCCTTGGGAAAAAGCTAGTACATAATATAAGTACATAGTATATTCTGTGTCCGTTCTTTATATAAGAGCACTGTGTAGTCTATCAAATGCAATGAGGCAATTTGTCGATATTGTCGGCATTCACTTTAATTAGATACTAAAATAGGTAACTTGGAACCAATAAGCCTAAAGGTCGTAGATTTATGTTTAGATTTTAGTGTTCATAGTTCATACCTATACGTTATAAAACGTAAGTTATTTTGACCTATGGTACATGTTATGAGATAATTACAACCAGTTTAGGCACCAGCCTTTTTCAATTAGGCGCGGACCCACCGCGGCGCACGGAGAGGCTACGCTCGTGGGTTAAGCTTCGCTTTGCAAGAAAATGTATGTGATTGTGTCCACTGCGACCCACGACCACGCTACGCATGAAATGACGTCATCGATACACGAGTGACTTGCTGGAATATGTTGCCCACGTAGCGCAACGCCATCCACGCTGTGCATGCGGCACACGGTTGGCACGCGGTGCATTTGAGATGCGGTGAATATCTACTCAGTGAGTTTGACATTAAGGCTCAAATTAGATTTAGGTCTAATCCATGTAGCTAAAATGGTGGGTCTCAATTCATGTATGCCGCGGTGGGTCTGCGCCGAAAACAAATAAAGAAGTGTTGGACTTAGTAAAGGAAAAGCGAAGTTAGTTGAGAGTTATAATTTTTATTTTAGAGTTATTTCAACCAACCCCTTAAATAAACACATCAACACGGCCCACAGAGGCCGATTTGAATTATCTAGGAATTAATAAATAGTGTCGTCGTAAAAAAATCATAACTTAGTATTTTGTTTGAAATAACTTTTGGTAGTAGATATGTTACTTCAATGTTCAATCAGAGTAAGACATGAAGTACATACGATTTTAAACGTGTTTAAAAAGGAAAAAAAAACTTATATAAAAAAGTGTATAAAAAAGGTATAGAATACTTACAATTTTTATTTGTTTGATGACAATTGACACTAACAATCTTGAGAATTACATATATCTAAATTAAAAAAAAATTCTTCATTGACACATAAAACTAACGATTCAGGCTCTTGCAATAACAATTTTTTTACTAAGTCCTTGGCACTTCTTGGCAGCAGGTGCTAAATTTTTCGAATAACTGATAACATGAAGTAATAAAAAATAAATATTTCACTTCAAACATACCAAAACATAGGTTTTGCAGGTCGATTTTCTAAATAAAAAGTGAAGTTTTTGGATAGACACATGATGTAAAATTTAAATAAATTTCATAACGACGCGTTATAAGAATTAAAAGACGCTTAAATATTGTACGTACCTTTAAGGCGACTACAGCACCTAAATTAAGATTTTATGACGCGTAGATAAGCATGACGCACTGCATTAAATCGAAGAAAAAAAAACTAAGGTAATATTCAGGACATAAACTAGATAAGTAGTTTGCTGAAAACATGATTCAGCACTTTTGGTTCGATAGAAAAAGCTCACAAAGTCACCTACCAATATTGTGTATCTTTTAAGCTGTAAAAACGATAGTTAAATGCACACAGGAACTTA
This sequence comes from Aproaerema taeniolella, assembly GCA_949987775.1. Classification (NCBI taxonomy): domain Eukaryota; kingdom Metazoa; phylum Arthropoda; class Insecta; order Lepidoptera; family Gelechiidae; genus Aproaerema; species Aproaerema taeniolella. The sequence continues at coordinate 2,863,273 of OX465253.1, read as the reverse complement.
AATTTGCTATCAAAATGTTCGTGATTGAATACTCTCGATAAGTAGTTGACGCATTTTTCGATTTAAGCTGTTACCTTTCCATGAATCTCATTTTTCTAACTTTCGGACATGTTTTTACGCACGCACGCTTTCATAGTCCGTAAACTTCTGTTTGAGAAGCTATAAGTATACCTCTTTTGTATGAAAAATCGTGCAATATCACTAGACCGTATTGATGGGTATATTTATAAATGTAACACCATTCCTTCACACATTACACGGATACTTCTTGAAGAAAACTTCGTTAAGCGAGCTATAACAGCCAATAAAAGGGCACTGACACATAAGAGGGCAAATTAGCCTCACCTCTCGAGGGAAATCAAACATCCAATCACAAGTTTGTAAGACACTGCACTGTTGTACAGACGATAACACGGCGGACTACCAACGTTACCGTTGCCAGTTATTGTGATGTCCTTAGAAGGGGAGGCAGGGAAGCAAACGAAACACGTCATTCAGCCAGGGCGTATAATTCAAACAAACGCGAACAGTTTTCAAACTCAAAGTCAAAGTCAAAAATAGCATTATGGGTCTTATTTAAAATATGTTAAAGCAGTGAATTACATTAGCATTTTTGAATATCGTAAATTCTTTCCTTATTTCTTGCCTATATTATAAAATAAACTTTTGTGCCAAATTTCTGCTTTCTAGGTGCAAGGGTTTGGTCTGCGAGTATGTTTTTGGCCGTGTGGTGATCGGTTGAGAATAACACCACCCCATCTCTTTCCGTGGGTGTCGTAAGAGGCGAGTAAGGAAACAATAATGAGACCTGCCTCCTAGTAATCCAACCCAGGCAACGACACTTCATTTTTTTCTGAATCTGAGATGTCATCCTATGGTCTCATGCGGTGTGGTAGGCTCTGTAAAGTGCCGTCTGGTTCGTGACCACCCTCCTACCGAAGTCCGACGCCAAACAGCTTGCTGTGTTTCGTCGGTGCGTAGGAGTACCAGTGCCTGTATAGGAATTTTCTGGGTTAACTCGCTCCATCGTCGACCTCATCTTTGACCTTTATGGTCAAGTTTGAGGTCAAGAGTTAACCCATCTTACAATAAAAAATATAATAATAAAATGACATGACCTGCATTTTCAAAATGGCTGGCTGGTCTGATATTTGTGTTGATCGGGAATTAAACCCGCAACATTCAGATCAGTAGGCAAGGTAATTACGAGCTATCAGGCCTAATCAAAAGGCAGCAAATAAGTTAACCATAAGAGTTGTCCAAGGCTCTATAAATTCGTTATCTACAAAAGGGGCTTATTAACCTAAATATCGTAGTGGTCGAATATCAGAAAAGTAACCTTTCGCTCGGTATCAGGGCCGACCACTGGGACAGTACGCGTTATCAGTGGACTAGGTAGGGTTAGCAAAACACACATCTACGGCCTCTGTTTTTTTTACAAGCTCACATTATACGTCCCCACCATAGGGCATGGGCGTCCCTTCGAAACACTAAGGGGATTTAGGCCATAGTCCACCACGCTGGCCCAGTGCGGCTTGGTGGACTCCTTGACGGACGGGTTTCATCACGATGTATTCCTTCACCGTTGAGCAAGTGATAAATCCGAAAAGACGAATTTAATGGAACAGGCTCGCACCAGGATTCGAACCCGCAATCTTCCTATTATAAGTCTGGCTCAATACCAACTGGGGCTATCACCGCTTAACAACCTGTATAATAACTGTAGCACATTCGATTGCTTATAACTTTTAAACGGCTGAACCAAATGTGATCAAATATGGCTAAAAACCATTTCGATTCCGTCAGCTTTAAAATAAAAACCGCATTGAAATCGGTCCTTTCGTTTAGAAGTTTTTTTTTGTTTGAAAGATGACGTAATCTTGATGATTCTTGGCTATCAATGTCGGGGGTACTTTTTTAAATTTTAAAGTTACAACGTAAAGGAGAAACTAGCACACACACTTTCAGATTATAACATTGACAAAAATGCGTCACAATGATATTTGCTCTAGTTTTAGACATAGTTTACATTTATTAAATACTGGAAATTCGTAACTATCGTGTTGCTGACCATACAACCATGATCAGTCTCTGCCCGATATCAATTGCGCAATTTTATTACTCGGGGCAAGCGATGAACGATCAGCGAGTAAAAAAAGCTGGCCACACCATCCAAAATTAAAGTGATCATTACAACTTTACAACTACTAACTATTGTTAGATAGAATCGTTTTTACTAACCAAGGAGCAGCGCTATTGGGGGCTTGTGAAAGACTTTTTTTGGAAGTAAAGTTTGGCCCAATTGTTTAGTAACCAGGCCATAAACTTAAAAAAAAGATCGTTTTCGCGCGTAGCTTGAAGGTTGTGTTTTTGCTTTGTACTTCTGTTAAAGTATAAATCCAAAATTCGATTTTTCTTTCCTTCTTTTTTTTCACCCTGTTCTATTATATTGGCGTGCGATAATAGTATGTAATTTAACTTCATACAGTATTTCAAAACTTACTGTGTGAAGTTTTAAATTTTGCTTAAGATAATATAATCGTAATATAGAGAAAAACGCTTCCGCACATAACTTGATCGAAATGTTACAGTAGGCGTTATGTTAACTGCTCTTAATAAATCAGATTAATTCCCAATATTATAATAAATCAGATTAATCACCTGCATAATTGGAAAGTTAACAGCATATGCACATCAAACTTGGATGAAAGAGAGAGAGAGACACTTTCAAGCTTCATATTGTGTCCCCCCACCAATGAAAATGGTATGTTTTCTCTCAGTTATAATTTTCTTCATACAATTTTTGATTCAACAGCTATTTTAGAAATTATTTTTGATTTGAATACTTACTTGATTATATTATCGAAAATTTGATTAAACTTGTACATTTTTGCTTGGGTTCTTAACTGATGACCAGACTCAAATATAGTTCATTTGACTGGAAATCCGTTTAAATGCTTTTTTTCAGTCTAACTTTTTTTTATTGGAACTTTTAGTTAACTAAGTCCGGTGTTAATTAGCTGAATGTTGTCCCAACCTTTTCCACAAAACACATCTCCGAAAAATATTCAAAATTGTTTGTATGAAAAATTAAGTTTGGGAAACTTCATTTGTTCTTTACTGTTCCACATATTACTTAAATGTATAGATCCTACTAACTAAACCAAGTATTCTACAGGTCCCAAACATTAAATAGTTATTATCGATGCAAGTGCAGTAAGTAATCGGTAACGTGAGCCCACTTGAAACACGAGCGAAGCGAGTTTACCAGCATTACTGAAGCAGAGTTATTCTAACTGAATTTGACGATTATTTTTCTCGCATGCGTCTTGAAACACACATGAAACTTTTCCCTCGAAAGTTAATGTCATTAACGTCATTTTTGTCAGCACGCTCACAGTGCAAACGCTCGGAAGCGAAAAGGATGTTATTGCAAGATGTTCGCTTTCATGACGTCATCAGTAACGTAATCCTGACAAACGATAGCGTGCTTACATTAATTCGGAATGGCTGTTAGCGCGCTCACATTGATTATGGCGTGAATCGGAACAAAGCCTTTGTTGAACAAATAATTTCAAATGGCTGGCAAAACAATGACGAGCAAAATCTTTTTCAAGAATTATGAGGAAAAAGTTGTCAAATTAGCCCTTGTCGCAACCAGCGTTCTATGTGCACTGGAGCCGCTCTGATGGCAAACGACGTAAGTGAGGCCACTTTGGTCCCATGATATAAAGGGCGAAGCCTCATTTGGGACTCCATGTACGTCAGCATATTTGCCTCTTCTCATCTCCAAATCACTTCGCGTGCGGCGGGCGCATTCATTTGTGCCTGTCGCTTTTGAGACGGCTGGTCCCTGCGGCAGCGAAACGCACGTTCAAACAGATCAGTAGATACTTTTATTTTCGTTTATTTGGGGAGCTTACAGCAATATTTACAACACAGGAACTTATATAAATAACTAAGAGCTAATAGAAAGGAAATAAATGTTAGTTGCATTTTGTGAAGATGCCTAATCCTAATGTGTTAACATCTCCTTTTAGGAAATTTATGCTGCATCTGTTGTTACCTAGCAACGGTGGTTATCTAATATCTCTGTGTCTTAATGTTTTCTTATAAACTTGTGTTATTCGTTTCTTTGTCTAAAATATATATATATTTGTTATTTCCACGGGGCTTTTACTACGTTTTAAAACATTTACTATAGGTTAGTAAATAAGTAGATACATGTGAACAACTCAGTTCTTTCACAATTAATTAATAAGGATCCAAATTAAAGTCTGCTATGAGCGCATTCTTCATGCCACATATGTCACATGTGGTACTGGAAAATAAGTCCAATCTACTGTCGTCATTAAGTACCTAGTACATTAATAATAGTGTTTTTGATTTACGCTTTCAGTGCTTTTTAAGTCCATTCAATTTTAAACTATTCTTTATTGCACACATTAACAAAGAAAAATGTTACATATGTCGTTGACAAAGGCAAGCTTATCTGTTAGAAGGGATATCTTCCAGTCAAGCTATATATCTGAGACTAATTGGGACGAGGCCACGAATGAACACAAGTGAAATTATAATAACAAAACAAAAGTTCACCTCATAAGTCTAAGTTACATATACTGTAATACATATAAACTATACATATATGTGTACAAGATATCCATATATATATAAACTAGCTTTCCGCCTGGGCCTTCGTTTCCGTGGGAATTCGGGAAAATCATGTACTCTATGTTCATCATGGATAATGTAGGATTCTAATGGTGAAAGATTTTTTCAAATCGGTCCAGTAATTTCGGAGCCTATTCAATGTAAACAAACAAACAATCAAATCTTTCCTCTTTATATATTAGTATAGAAATACAAGCTTTTGCCTGCAACTTCGTCAGCGTAGAATAGTTACTTTGGGCAGCATTTTCATTTTTTTATGATAATTATTCATCCCCACACAGGTAAAAATTTCAAAAGCGCTACAACTATAATTATTTATTTATGTCTAAACAAGTTCCTAAATACAAAGTTTCATAGTTTTACCTTCGACAATTACTCTTCCGCTTTTAAAAGTTCATAACTTACTATTAAAAAATGAGTTAAAAAATCATATCATGGGATTATTGGCGTGAGTATATATAATCAAAGTAGACAAATAAAATTTTTTATCACATTTAGCACAGCGCCTTGGCAAGGTCGCCTGTCAATCAATCCGATTGCAATGTTGAACTAACCATATATATGCATAAAAATGTATATATATGTCGGATCAGGGGGGCCGATCTTGTTCGTTTTTCATAATTATAGGTTTTATGGAACTCTACAAGACGTGAGACAGTTCCTCAGTACGCGCACGCGTCTAACCAAAGCTCGCCCTTAATTGCCACTGAAGCTTTTAACTATACCACCCCGCGCCGTCGCACCGAGACTCTGCCGAAGCAACACGTATCTGTAGCTATACGTATTACTTGCGTTTTGTAGCGCCCATAAGATAACTGTTCCGACACGGCCATCCTGCGAGACACACGACCTCGTGTGTTCATCCTGTAAGACAAAAATAAAATAGGAAAGTATTATCCGCTCGCTCGGCCAACTCTGACTCTAATCAGTTTTTTAAACAGTCATTTTCCAGAGACATTAGATTCATATTGTACATAGTTACATTACAAAACACATCCAGTATGAACTAAAGACAACCACTTCAAATACACCCATATCACAACTTTTCAAAATAATATAATTTTCATTTTCTTTAAGAAAGCTTTGACACAGTATTAATATACATCACATTTAAATTAAATACAATGACATAGCTAATAGCTCTGCATTCAACTTAACCGGCACACCTGGCCCAGGAAATCCCTGTTTCCACAGACGGTTTCTACGGAACCACGCGCATTCCCACCTGGAATCGCGACAGAGACGGTTTCCACGAAACCACGCGCATTCCCAACTGGAATCGCGACACTGACGGTTTCCGCAAAACCACGCCAAGGCATCCGCATTACCGCCTACTCACGGACTACGGACTACCATTGGCAGACTTACGTCAACTGAATGCAAGCTATTCAGCCACTTGGGACCCTGATTGTCCCTCACCATCTGAACTCTGTTCTAAACTAGACTTGTCAAAGTTTCCCTCATACCTTGGCATCTTTCTAAGTTTATCATGGGCATACTTGTAAGTGCGTCTCGAATTCAAAGCCTGTAAGGTATATCGATCTCCATCTAAAATCTCAATTATTTTAAAAGGACCTCGAAATTTAGGATCCAACTTTGTTTGATTTCTTTCTCATTTTCAATTAAAACAAAATCACCTACAGAGAATTTATTCAGCCTTTCCTAATTTCTATCAAACATCTGCTTATTATAAATAGCCGCTTTTTCAATATTACGCTCAGCGTTATTCCGGATAGATTGTAAATCAACTTCACTTCCTTCGTCATCGCAAGTCATTAAAGTCAATGGTCGGGCTACCTTACCGATTAACAACTCAAGTGGACTTGCTCCTGTAGTTCGGTTATGCGTGCAGTTTATTGCCAGCTGTATATCGCTTAAGGCATCTTGCCACGATTTGTCCTCAGATATCTCCACTGCAGTAAGCATAGATTTTAAAACACTCATAAAACGTTCAATTTGTCCATTTGCACGTGGGGAACCGGTAGCTATTAGATGCAAGTTGATGTTTGAGCTTTCACAAAAGTTTTTAAACTACGTACTGGCAAAACAACTGCCTTGATCTGCTATTATCCTTGAAGGAGTACCAAACAATGCTATACTCTCTTTAACAGCCCTAATACTATTATTAGTATCGATGTGAGTAGAGTGCTTTAATAATACGTACTTAGTAAATGCGTCAATCAAAACAAATACGTTTTCTTTTGAATCTTTCTTGCCATTAAGTTTACCGGTAACGTCTACATGAATTGTGCGCTACGGAGAAGATACTTTAGGTATTGGATGTAACTGAGCCTGTATTTTTCCGGAATGAGATTTGGCTAATTACTTTTAAAGTCACACAGTTTTCTACAAAATTTTTCACATAACGTGACATGCCCTCGAACCAGTAGCGGTCATAATAAACCTTCTCTAAAGTCTTATCGTAACCGAGATGGATAATAGAATTGTGAATATTATTAATAACTGACCACCTTATACCCCGCGGTACTATGGGTAAACATTTAGTGCGACCATTTCTTTGTATTTTTCGGTAAAGAATACCCGATCTTAATTCATAACTATTTGCAACATCGTTATCCATTTGACCTTTATTTAATTTTACAATTAAGTCTGTAATCTCTTTATCGCAATGTTGTTTGGCCTGCAGCCAATTCGAAGAAAGCTCCGTTAGATCAATGCGCCTTTTTTTTTGTTTTAGATCATCAAGTTTCCTCCATACTATTAACAATTTGGGGGCATCGTTAACCACGATTCACGAAACACAATATTAAATACAAAGTCAATTCATTCTCGTTAAGCTCACAAGTCACATTAGTCTACCAGTCACATCAACCTTCAATATTCCAGTCCATCGGATATTCTCAGGTTCGATGACCACACCACAGTCCATTAGTTCCTCAAGTAACCAGACCATCGCCAGTTACATGAACTCAAATCTCCAATACATCAGTACCATCAGTCTATCTGTTGCCACACCTGGCCAACACAACTCAATCGAGTCAGTCATGTCTATATTTCATTAAATTTCATTTCATAGTGAGTCGTGATATCGTTACACTTTCATTACCTATACTAAGTAGGTGTCTACAGATTATTATTTTTTAAAATTAGTATTTTAACTGAAACTTGATGATCAGTAGCATTCCAACAAATCATCTCTATTCATATTATTATTTCTGATTTCCTTATCAGACCTTTATTAGTGAAAACTCTACGAGTACATCTTTGGTTTCTTATTAGAACGTAGTTCAGTTAAATTCTATTTCCAACGTAACTTCAAAACAAAGCCCAAGTAAAGCTATTAAATTTAGCCTCATTCTTTCTTAGGCCTACTTACCACAATTTCTTCGTTTTATTTAAACTAGTAAATCGTAAATCGTTAACACACTTCTCAATTAATTCATGATAGCGAAATTAACATTTTTCCTTTTACGAATTCTTCAAATAGAAATTACCTTCTTTGTCAACTATATTAAGTTCACCATAATTCAAACCAATCACTGAACTTTTTTTTTTAAAGTCATAATTCTTTAAGTTAACTGCATGCTGCGGTAGGCAACTCAAATTGTAAACTTACCATAAATAAAAACACAGTTCGACAGGTCAAATAATCAAAACCCTTTTTTTAATCAAAAGACCCTTGTTGACAACTGAAGTGTTTCCGTTTGTTGAGCCAAGCACTTGGCTTCCACGATTTCAAAATGCATTCCTAGAAGTTAGGGAGCAATACTTTTTTTTTTTTTAACTGGCATCACGCTAAATAACTTGTGTGATAGGCAGAGATAACAACCTCACAGACATTCACGTTTTATTGAACTATATCTTTATAAAACCTCTATTTACCACCTTAAAAGAATCAAGCAATAAATAGCATTTAAATTGCTACTTATTACCACTTCCATTTCCTCATTTATAATATCGACAAGAAAACTGCAGTACTGATTGCACTTGACTAATCTTGTAACGTAAAAGAATAAGACCTCCTCTAAGGCACTCACACGCGTATTCCTTGAGTTGTGCGTCCCCTAGGACACATCAACACCGACTTAAATACACTCTGATTTAGGTCGAAAAACTGCTTTTCATTTAAACGTTCATTCCGACCGGGAATAAAAACTGGGACTATTTGCTTATACGGTAGTGTGGTTAACATTTTACCAATACTATCTATCGTCTTTCTCGTTGTCATCAAAAGCATTCAGCTCCTTAATGGAAAACACTGACCTTTATGTCTCCAATGCTAACGAGTTGATCCTCAACCCGCCGTTACAATACCCTTCTAACCGCTTTTCCACCACGACGGTGACTGGAACAGTGTCCGGCTCTCACACTTTCGTAGGCAAGAAGTTATCCTTTGAATCTTTGACCGTTTTGCTGCATCAATCTGCTTTGATGTCTTCACATTTTCCTATTTTCCACGATGCCAATATTTTTTCTTGCTTTAGTCCTTCCGTTCACGGTTCACCAATAAAATATTTCACTTTATTACAAACTTCAGTAAACTTTAGTAAAGACAAGGCTCACAGACAGTTCTGTTTCTTATCTTCATTTTTTATTTTATTTTAAAACTTTCATTCGAAACTTATTTTATTACTGTCTTTTATTCAGTTTCGTTTGCCTGGTCGAATCCCACTTCTGATGTCGGATCAGGGGGGCCGATCTTGTTCGTTTTTCATAATTATAGGTTTTATGGAACTCTACAAGACGTGAGACAGTTCCTCAGTACGCGCACGCGTCTAACCAAAGCTCGCCCTTAATTGCCACTGAAGCTTTTAACTATACCACCCCGCGCCGTCGCACCGAGACTCTGCCGAAGCAACACGTATCTGTAGCTATACGTATTACTTGCGTTTTGTAGCGCCCATAAGATAACTGTTCCGACATATATATTATATGTATGGCTAATAAAACGTAGCTTTATCAGTTACTTATCAAGCTGATTAAATGAAACTTTTATCTTAATTAAACTGTGTCAATAAAATAACTACTTCATACTGAATTTGATTAATAACGAATATATTTTAGCAAATACAAGTAGGTATATGTGGTAGCCCAGTTGGTGATGAGCCAGACTTGTAACCGACAGGTTGCGGGTTCAATAAATTCGACTTTTCGGATTTATCTATGCATGGATTTCTAATTAATTATAACTTACTCAGCGGTGAAGGAAGACATCGTTATGAAACCCACACGTCTAAGAAAATTCGTTTTCGAAGACGAGCGGTCCACCAAACCGCATTGGGCCAGCGTTGTGGACTATGGCCTAAATCCCCTTCGTGTTTCGAAAGGAGGCCCGTGCCCCTCGGTGGGGACGTGTATGGGTTGGTAAAAAAAGGAGTATTATATATAGAGCTGCACGAGCTCATTCCACCTGCTTCTTACGTCTACTACTGGACGTCCAGGCTCATATAACTAGTTTTAATAAATATTTAGTTATGTATAATTTAATTTTTGGTTTGGGTCTCATGTACCTACATGGAACGTATTCTTATTGTTACCTTATAAGCACTTAATTTATTAGAACTATTTTTCAATTGTCAAACTGTAATTTAGTTAAGAATAAACTGTTTTTATCCCAATAAAAAAAATATATATATATAGTTAGAGCGTTAGTACTATTATTTATTCTGTGGTTAGAGCTCGAATGAATAGGCATCTTCTAGGTGATCTTGTTACATCCTCGACCCCACATCTTTGCCTATGGGAAAAATCCCCTATACTTTATCAAAAAAAATGTATGATACACAAATTAATTAGCGAAAAAAATGTTGATCAGCCTATTCGAAACGGAACAACTTTCTCAAGAATCTTAGGTCGAAATATAAAAATAACTAGCTTTTCGCCCGGGACTTCATTCCCGTGGGATTTTTTGTCAATTTTCCAATGTTTTTAATAGTTATTCTGCTATTCGGGATGGAGACAATTACAACAAATCAAAAACCATGAAAATAGGCCCAGCCGTTCTCGACCTATAATTACAAGTTTTCGAACGAACCTTACTTGATTTTATAAATACTTATTATTAAGATGTTGAATGATGTTGAACTGAGGGAATGAGCCTAGTAACCCACAACACAGGGAATCCTAGTGTGGGTACCATGAAGCAGTGTTTAATTTACCGTTTTTTTTATGAATAAATACATTTTTATTTATTTTATTTTATGTTTAGCCTCTTTTTTGTGTGGTATTGGTACGAAAATGTTCGCATCACTATGTAAGCTTGTCACAACCCTTTATTTTAAATCTGTGTATAGATCAAAGTGGCAGTTAATCTAAAACGTGTGTTTTATCGTCGTCAGATCTGTTTTCGACGTGGCATCATCAATAAAAGTTTATCAAAAGGCCGAATTCGGAAGTTTGATACAGAAAATTGGCTTCTTTGTGAAGTTTAATTGCATTTTGGCATTTTAGGGATTCCTCCCGGGTTAAGTTTTCAAACCATGTGGCTTGTCGACATTTTTTTTTTACTATTGAAATTAAAGCTTTTTTGTTAAATTTATAAGTAGCTTGATATGAATAGTTTATTGATATCTTTAAAAAAAAGAACTATTTCGAATTTTTAAAACTCTCAATAAGACAGTGAGGGAAATACGAATAGTTGACGTCACAGTTCAGTACAATTTTTTTTTTCTTTGTTTGTACCCTTTTAAACTATTCATCCAAATATGAAAAACTTTGCTAATTTGCACAAAAATGTAAAACAACTCTAAAATTAAAAAAAAAAATGCATCACCCCCGACATTTGATTGCTTATAACTTTTAAACGACTGAACGAATTTTGATCAACTATAGCTAAGAACCATCAAATACACAGACACTCAGAAACACACGTCAAACTTATAACACCCCTCTTTTTTGTCGGGGATTAAAATAAACCGGGAACGAAGTCGCGGGATCCCTTCGACTGAGTACGGAACGGTCTGGCCAGTGTCAAAATAGACTAACACACACACACGGTCGTTGTCAATTAAGAAAAGACCAACAAAACAGAAACCGTAGACTCCTGTAACTTCGCCTAATTTTCGCATGATATTCACACATTTTTGAATTTTCCCGCTTAACATATTCGTTTGGAACACCAAACACCGCTGCATACCGACTAATGAGATGAATGCTTTTTATGTGTGCGAGTAATATTTCGCTTCTACAGCATACATGCAACAAAAATGGCGTTTAAAAATTTTGGGCGAAGAAAGGGCACAAAACTTAACTTCGCCTGACCTTTGTATTTCTTAATGTTATGCTCAAAAATAAGTCATATATATTATTTACTGTTCGATGATTATTTAAAGACACTCAGAGCTATTTGCGAAGACCTAAAAGCTTAATTTTTTTTTTTGTAACGTAGGCGAAGTTAGGCCGTGATTTTGAGAAAGTAGGAACAACCAGTAGGGTTGTCACTTTTCATTTCGAATGATAAATAATTAAGGATTAGGGATAGGGTACAAAGTGTTATCAAAATATTTCCAGCCGCCATAAACCACGAGTTATATGTTTCTGAATCACTAGGTTAGGTAACGAAATTTTCCATACAAAGCTTGTTATGTTTGTATTCATGGTTAAAACGCCTGCAGATATTTTGAGAGCACCTTATATATTCTACTCACGGTATGTTGAATAGGTATTTCTATTAAAAAATCTATATTTTAAAATTATCGTATTTATTCAATAAATCAGCCTTCACAGATAACACCTAGAAAACTATTTAAATTATTTAAAATCCATCTCCGGGCCAATCTACCTATATGCAAAATTTCATCCAAATCCGTTCAGCCATTTAGGCGTGAAGAGATAACAGACAGACAGACAGACAGATAAACTTGGCCCTTTATGATATTACTGAGATAGTAATATAATAAGACATTCAATTAAAAATACAGTTGATCACATTTATTAATAAAAAAAATAAAAAAACATTAAAATCTATCAAGTAGGTAATTAATATTTTTTCGTTAAGTGGCAGCCCTAAGTGAAGGCGAAGTATGGTAGGTGACGGTTTGCAAAACACGTCCTAACATTGCCTGCTTGAATATTTAATTAAAAATCAAAGATAACTGAATCACTTATAGCGCACTGGAAAGCACACTATATTTGTCACGTACTGTAAAGACATCAGAACCTTACCTTTTACCAGTTTTCCGTGAGATAAAGATTTTGTGGCACCCGCGCAAAATCGACGTACACCCTGCTTGACGTTTTGAGTGACACTGTCAAAATGGCCGCTCTGATTCCAACAAATAAAGTTGTAGTGTTACCATTACTAAATTTGTATTCTAACCAATGAACACAGTACAGTGCTACCATTATAAGAAAGAAAATATGTGCATTTGAATATTTTAGGCGAAGTAACCTACGAAAGGCGAAGTTACAGGAGTCTACGGAACCTATTTTACTTGTAGTTCTGTTTTAATATTCCTAATTGGGTTACGGAACTAGAGTACGCATTAAAATATAAAATAACAAAAAAGTCAACAAAAACATTAACCATTTGTGTCAGAATCGTTATGTGTATCAAAATGAACTCATCATTTACGGATGTACCGCCAACAAATTAATTACGTTGGATTTTTGATGACTAAATACTTTTATTTAAAAAAAATTAAATGGAGAACTGTAAATTAATCAAAGAAGTAGATAAATAAGGATCCTACTTTATGCTTAGACTGTTTTTTTTCCAAGAAAATCCTGAAATTACCAACTAAAGAAAATGTTCAACATAGCACTAAGGCGATTTTTAATCAACTAGTTTTTTAATTTATTTTTTACATTATTTTTAGCTTTTTAATGTCTTTTATTTATTTATTTTCTTTATATCTGGCAACGGAGGAACATATAAAATATATATAGAGTCTATAAAATGATATAATACCCAAATAAGCACTCCTTCGTGAACGTCAGGAAATACACTACAACGTAGTTGTACGTTGTGCGGAAAACGTTACAGTTTATGTACAGTCAACAGCACATCAGGTTACCACAAACTGTCTTTCTCAAATGGATAGTAAACTCTAATGCTTGGAGATAAAATTAAAATTGGTTGAAGAAATTTGACAGTTTTGGATACCATGATGTGCAGTTGACCCTGATGTACATTAATAATTTTAGAAAAATGTTCGGTGCGAATGGAAGTTAAACCCACGACCCCAGGATCAGATCTAGGTGCTTTAACCAACTAAGCTATCGTGCCTTATTTCTGTACATGATTCAAATGATAGAGCCCTATTTATAATTTGAACGGCACGGCACGGCAATTCAAAATTGAATTACCATTGCCTCCTATGTTCTCAGTTTCTAGTATTACTATAACATAGGAGGAAATGATAATAAAATTTTGCCGTGCCGTTTTCGAATTATAAAAAAGCCTATATCATGCAAGTTTATTTGTGTTTTATTGAATAAATAAATTTAAAAATTAAGTAAAATTTGAAACTAACGGGCTGATGCGTTTTCAGCAGTCTTATTCGTATACATACAATATAATATACTAGCATTCCGCCCGGGACTTCGTTCCCGTGGGTATTCGGGAAAATTATGTAGCCTATGTCCTTCAGGGATAATGTAGCTTTCTAATGGTGAAAGAATTCTTCAAATCGGTCCAGTAGTTTTGGAGCCTATTCAATGCAAACAAACAAACAATCAAATCTTTCCTCTTTATAATATGTATAGATATAGAAGATAGAAGACATACAATATAATAAGGTTAGAATTGTTAACCTTAAGTGGCAGTGGGCAGGGCACATTGCTCGTAGAACTGATGGCCGCTGGGGCAGAAAGTCCTCGAGGGGCGACCACGTACCGGAAGGCGCAGCGTAGGAAGGCCTCCTACGCTGCGCCTTCCGGTACCTGGAGATCCCTGGGGGAGGCCTATGTCCAGCAGTGGACGTCTTGCAGCTGACATGATGATGATGATGACAATATAATATACTTTATTGCACACCATCATAATAGAATAAGGTACAAAGTAAATGATATATTCTTCACTTGTCGCGACAATTAGGTACACAGAGGTACTTTTAATTAAGAGCAGGTTTTTTTTGCCAACCATACATTTGAGTAATTTTTTATTATTAAAAACTTAGCCCGCCTTCTTTGGTCTGTGACATAAACAATGTGTAAACTTGAATTACTTATGTAACTGATTGGTATTGTATGCTAATGTCGGCAGGGCTTCCCCAAGCTTCTGTGATGTCACCAAATAAGGCATGCACAAGTTATTTATAAAGAGATTCCGAACGAATGACACGTTAATATATTCTCTTTGGTTAAAGAAAGATTTTATTTATTTTCGTTTTAAAAACTAAAGACAATTAAGAGCAATTCCGACATAATTTGAAGTCAATTTTTTTTTAAAGAATCCTTACTAATATTGAATGTGAAAGTAACTCTGTCCGTCTGTCCGTCTTTCACGTCTAAACTACTGAACCGATTTTGATGAAATGTGGTACAGAGATAGATTAGAGCCTGGGAAAGGACATACACACATCAAAAAAAGTTTACGATCAGTAGCAAAATCAGGTGTATTCTTTAAAATATAAATTATTTAAAGAAACTGTTTACGTTTTATGATTTTATAATGAAAATGCACTAAGTAAATAAAAGAATCATTATTAATTATTTACTTTTTATTAACAAAAGCTAGGAAATGCAATTTTGGCTTAAATGTAATGTAATGAAAAATTTGAATTAATGAAAAAACAAACAAAATTTATTACGAAAAAATTAATAGTTAGTATAAAATGACTCCTCCCCTGGCTCGCACACATGCGGAAACCCTTCTGGGCATGCTAAGAATTAAGTTATCTAGCATTTCTTGTGGTAACCTGTCCCACTCTTCAATAGCAGCTGCCCTGATTTCTGACACTGTTCGCGGAGGTGGCTGATGGTTCCAAACAGCTCGCTTAAGAGCATCCCACGCATGCTCGATCGGGTTTAAGTCAGGCGAGCCGGCAGGCCAGTCTAACCTGGTGATGTCGTATTGCTGGAGAGCAGCATCAACACGTCCGTTTCGATGTGCGGGCGCATTATCATCTACCATTATGAATTGGCGCCCGTGGTTGATGCGGAATGGTCTGACGTATCCATCGATTGCAATCGTTTTGTACATGGCTCCGGTCATGGTGCCTTGATACGGGATTAAGGGCGTCCTAGCCCCAATCATTATCCCGGCCCAAAAGGACACTGATTTCCCGCCCTGCTGAACGGTTCCAGTGGCAGTTCTCTGCCTTTCAGAGTCGCCAGGTCTTCTCCAGACACGGACACGTCGGTTATCTGGATGTGTACTGATCCGCGTTTCGTCAACGAAGAAGCAGTTCTGCCAGATGCTTTCGTCCTCAATTTCTTCATTTTGACGGAGCCTAGCCCATTGCAATCTGCGCCGCTTCCGTTGCTGTGAGTTCAGAGGTGCTCGCCAGGATCTCCTTGCTCGTAATCCAGCTTGGTGTCAGCAATTTCTAATCGTTTGGGTGCTAACTTCGCGGCCGGTGGCAGCTCGCAGCTCTGCTTTCATTTTAGTAGCGTTCATTGTTGGGTCACGGGCAGCCAGTAATCTGATATATCGCTTCTGAATTGCAGTAAGAACAGTTGGGCGACCACTGCGAGGTCGATCAGCTAAATCTTCCATGCCCTGATACCTCTCCAACGTAGTCACCACGCAGGATTGGGATACATGAACTCTGCGTGATATTTCCCTCGTGGAATAGCCTTCTCCACTTAAAGTTAGAATTCTGGCTCGTAAAACTGCAGTTAATCCTCTCGGCATCGTTACCAACTTAATTTTTTTTGAATAAATTGAAAATATTGATAAGTTGCGACTATGTCAGATTTCTGAATGAAAGCAAGCAAGGGTTGATTGTCTTTTTAAATGAAAAAACATTTGAATTACGAAATTATTTTATATTTAAATTTCATATTTTTAAATAAGGAATCAAAAGATAAAAAGTGATTAAGTTTTATTCTTCTACAATAAAAAATATTAGCACTTTTCCAAGTGATCGCAAACTTTTTTTGATGTGTGTAGGCTACAGTTTATCCCACAGTTGGAGATATAACCTGTAGTCCACGTGGGCGGAGCCGCGGGCGGAAAGCTAGTTTAATATACTTATAATTAGGTTCCTTGGGGAAAGTTTTTCAGTTACACGAGAAGAATCATTCGCTTACGTTTGGCTAAATATTTTAAAGCCCTTATAAAGTTTTAGCTTCCACGCTGGACTGGAAGTGAAAGAAAAACTTAAAATGTGCCAGCTGCCAACTCTTCTCAGGCATACTGTAGAAACTAGTGAGGGGGATGCGAGGATTTTGGGATATCGTGGGCGAAAGACTGACCACCTATCACCTCAATATTCATGTCCTATCTAATAATCCTCAAAATGTATGTCAAATGCAGCGTGCATCAAGCGGTTCTTCTTCTTTCTCCTGTAGGTATAGTCAAGTGTGTGACAAACTTGGCTAACCCTGCTGTCAGAGTTTTCAAACCGCACAATGGCCTCTGACTTGGTTTTAACGACTGCAGTCAACCGAAAACAGCGGGACCGACAGCTTAACGTGCCCTCCGAAGCACGGAAACGCTCGTTATAAATTGCCAATTTGGTCACCCATCAGGTTCCTTGCTGTGTACGTTGCGTAACCTCAGTGATCGGTTGAGATCAGCGAGTGCCACAGGGCTACAAGCGCTTCAAGGATTTCTAGAACCACGCGGTGCTCTGCCTATACCCCGACAGGGATTATGAGCTAAAACTATATACACACTAGCTGATGCCTGCAACTTCGTTTGCGTGTTAATTTTTTCTTTCGAACAGATTACACTTTATTGACGGTCCATTAATGGACCTTCATTTAGTTTATTAAATATTGATTTAGCTTAAGATTTAGATTTTTACATACAAAAGTTTTTTCCCGCTAACTCCCGTTCCCGTGGGAATTTTCCAATATCCTGTTGCGACTAAGCTTTAAGTTTACTAAGGTACCTGCATGCCAAATTTCAAGCGTCTAACTTAAGCGGTTTAGATTTTTCATACAAAAGGATTTTCCCGCTAATTCCCGTTCCTGTGGGAATTTCTGGAATTCCTTTCTTAGTGCACCTCTACGGTACCTAAGCTACGTCCCTTCCAATTTCAAGTGCCTACGTTTAGCCGTTTAGGCTGTGCGTTGATATGTCAGTCAGTCAGTCAGTCAGTCAGTTTCTCCTTTTAAATATTTAGATGGTGTATATAGTTTTAGCTTTACCCGGATCTTAAGAGGCTGGCTACGCCTGTGGCAGCCGTAATGTGAATTTTATAATTTTGTGTGTTTTAAAACCGTTAAACTTAGTTTTTATTAAACTCAAAGCGTTTGACGAAAGTGTTAGCAAAACTAAACAAACTAATAAATGAGCAGTGTAACTTACACCTAGAAGTTGTGCACTAAGTTAAATACCTGCAAACTGTACGGAACTAATCCTGTATGTACTTTGTAAGTAGCAACCACAACCGTAAACTCAACTTCGTATCACAATATGAACTTATGGCGACTACAGCACCTAAATTACGATTTTATGATGCGTCGATAAGCATGACGCACTGCATTAAATCGAAGAAAATACTACGGTAATATTCAGGACATAAACTAGATAAGTAGTTTGCTGAAAACATGATTCAGCACTTTTGATTCGATAGAAAAAGCTCACAAAATCACCTCTAATACCCAATATTGTGTATCTTTTAAGCTGTAAAAATGATAGTAAAATGCACACAGGAACTTGAATTTGCTATATCAAATGTTCGTGATTGAACACTCTCGATAAGTAGTTAACGCATTTTTCGATTTAAGCTGTTACCTTTCCATAAATCTCATTTTTCTAACTTTCGAACAAGTTTTTACGCAAGCACGCTTTCGTAGTCTGTAAACTTCGTGTATCGACACTGTTCGCACTGCCGACCCAGGCCTGTTGAGAGACGGAGATGGCACTATTCCTATGTGCGCTGCCTTTATCGGGTGCTGTAGTCGTGTAAAAATGAGATTTAGGGAAAGGTAACAGCTTAAATCGAAATATGCGTTAACTTCTTATCGAGAGTGTTCAATCACGAACATTTTGATAGCAAATTCAAGTTCCTGTGTGCATTTTACTATCGTTTTTACAGCTTAAAAGATACACAATATTGATATTTAGAGGTGACTTTGTGAGCTTTTTCTATCGAACCAAAAGTGCTGAATCATGTTTTCAGCAAACTACTTATCTAGTTTATGTCTTGAATATTCCCGTAGTATTTTTTTCTTCGATTTAATGCAGTGCGTCATGCTTATCTACGCATCATAAAATCGTAATTTAGGTGCTGTAGTCGTCTTGAGCGCTAGGAAGAAGAAGGAGATTTCAGGAATCAGTAATATTACAGTTTTCATAATTTTCCGGTGACCACTAGTAGAGTCATGTGGGGCAAATGTGCGCTGTGGGTAAGTGGGCGCAAACCCATGTATTTTAGTCTGAAATGAATGGGATTACGTACACTTACCCACAGTGCACACTTGCCCCACATGACGTAATAATTCAATGCCGGTGACATATACCCTTTTTTGTAAATTGTATACATGTTGTCCAATCATTCATTGCTAACAATTTATCTAAATAAAGATAATATGGTTCTTAGCCTCGGCAGCCGCTAAGCCGTGGTCCCAATACTGATCGTCCGATAAACGATGGCCGAATGCTAGCGCCAGGGTTAAGATTGGTTGACAACATAACCTTGAAAACCTAATGAAATAGAAAAGAAATACTTAGCAATGGCAGCTGCAAAACTGAAATGGGATTAAGCTGGTTATGACTGCATGTCAAACGATCTGTCAAGCAAAATCACTATATGGACTGGCTGTACCGAAAAAAGAGCGCGGTAGATCGAAACGCAGATGACATGGCCAGCTCGACCAATAAGTTGCAAGAGAAGGATCTGTGTAGGCAAGACCTCTGCCCAGCAATGGGACGTATAAGGCTAAACAAGGTAAGATAAAAATGGCTACTGAAAAAAAATCCGCTAGTCGATGGCGTCTCAATGACGGTGGATTTACAATTGTGGCATCCGAAAACTGAAATAAGTAGTGTTTTCCTAAAGTGATATCATGATAACTTTTTCGTACGTCCTTGTACCGTTAAAATGGTGTCAATCGGCTCTTTAATCCCTTAATTCTCTGCTTACGTTGAAAGGTAAAAAAACCTTTAGAAGTGACGAAAAAATTCAACTCCAGAATTCTTTTCGAAAAAATTCGTCACCAAGTTAATTTTATTTCATTGAGGAAACATTTTTCAAGTTATATTTTTCAAGAGAAATTGATGCAAAAAAGTAAGATGAAATTATAAACATATGAGTTTTCACGTTCTACTTTCCTTTAGTTAGTCCTTAATGAGTTTTTTCTTTCACGTCAAAGAATATATACCAGACAAATTTTTAAAAGTAAAATGTCTGCCGTGCTTTGAAAAAAAATTAATACATTTTCTATATGTCCACGAGTACATTTTGCGTGTCCATATACTTTCAAAGAAATGCATTTTATGTTTAGGGAGATTTTTTATTTTGGTTTTTCGCTCTTTTATAGTTGTTCAGTCTGTTTGATTGAAAAGATTGAAAAAATTATACGTCTTTGAAATTACTTTCAAAGAGGGACGTAATAACTTTTATTACACCATTAATTACACTATTACATAGGTAACTGTGACGCATAGCACGTACTCAAGTAAGTAAAACACAAAAATACTGTATCGTGGACACCACTGAGGAAGAAACGGATAGAGCTGTGTACCCCTTTTTTAAATTTTAGCGAAGTATGATTTAGTGTTGCCTCAGAAGTAAACAGCCGCCGAGTAGACGGGTTACGCCCACTGTGCAACTAGCATATAACATAAACACTTTACTACTGTACTCCATGTCATGCTAAGGTCGTGGCTTCGAGATATTAGGCGCGCGGCAATCAAAGCATTGTAAAATGAATCCTAAAAGCTATGGAAAAAATGTTTTTTTCGTCCGTCGCTCCATTTCCAGGCGACGGATGTTTCTTCGCGCTTCTATTTTCGGTAAAAAAACCTTTGTTCCGTCGATTTTAAGATTCATTTTACGTTGCTTTGATTGCTGCCTCGCCGCGTTCTATCGCTTAAGGATAAACACAGTGGCGTAGCTACCTAGGGGCTAGGTGGGGCAGTGCCCCGGAGACCTCAAGTTCAGGGGGCCCTCAAATCCTTACCAGAAAATCTCGATCGAACTGAACTTTTGAAAATTTCTCCCATTTTAAAAATAAATATGACAGGTTGCAACCCGACTTTAATCATGGCAAAACTCAGTTGTGAGAAATTCGAAAGTTTTAGCTAGGGAGTTCCCCTAAATTCTTTCTGTGGGTTGGCAGTGTTGTCAATTTGACGGATATGGATATGTGCGTTTTATTATTCATCTGTGCGTTTTATTGTGCATTTTTAAAATATTTGTATATTAAATATTTTTACTTGATAAAACCTAACCAGTTTAGATAGCAGTGGGGCCCCATATTTTGATTTGCCCCAGGGCCATTGGTTACCTAGCTACGCCACTGCATAAACAGCGCCTTTGTGCTTGTGTTAAGTGTTGATCTTCTTAGCGAATCGATGACAAATAATCGTTATTATAATGTTGCGGCCTAGAACGTAGCCACTTGGCCGGCGGATTGAGTATGGTGCACGTATTCGAAATAAAATCAACATAAGCTTAAAGATATAAATAAACAAACGCTACACAATCAAAGGCCTATAAGGTTTTCCCTTGTGTCGTCATGGGTCTCTTGGAACGTACGGAAAGACAGAAAAGAACACCCACCATGATCCCCGACTGCTTTTTACACAACCTTATATAGCGCCAGTAAATTGGTTTTGAGACATACTTTAGAACCTTTCTGTTGTATAACCATCAATGTCCCACTGCTGGGCAAAAGCCTTTTATCTCATTCATGTATTTATCTCAGTGTTTTTTCTTACTAGGTATTTTTGAAACACCATGTTTACAACGTAAGTACTAAGTTATGTAAATGCATACCTAGAGCCCATAAAACGTAATTTTGCATCGAAAATTGTCGGATGCCAACAAAACATTGGTAGTTGCAGATCTTACCTGAAAATAATAAAAAATCTTTTATTAAAATTTGGAAACAAGTAATTATAGGGAAAGAAAAATGTTTGGTGCGAATGGGACTTGAACCCACGACCCCAGGATTAGATGTCCTGGTGCTCTAACCCCACGTTTTAAAAATACTAAATTGGAAATAAAAGTTTCTAAATATACATTCGTTCGACCTCCACTTGGTTGTCACAAGCATCACTCTGTGGCTTTTCGTGCCAGTTTTCGTTTAAGAGCGACAAAAATATGGAATGACCTACCCCCACCCATTAGGAATCTTAATTCGAAGTTTAACTTCAAAACAAAATTTAAGGAGCATTTACTTGCAATACAAAAGTCAGATATCCCAAGAAGCTTTCTCAAACGTTACCTGCCACTTCCATCAAGGATCAATTATTTAACCATTGTGACATATTTTGATAATAGTTATTAATTCAATTAATTGTTTAATTTATTGATATTTCCCTTACACACCGCACCTCACCATCACACACTAGACATCACACATAACCAACCATAACAAGCACAACACAACACAACAGCCTTATTATTGCTACACCCCGCGTTCCACTCACAGGCGAGGGCTGAAAATCAGTGTTGCCAGTCTGAAATACAGACTGACAAAAATCGCTGAGCCCAGGCCTTTTTACTCACTGCAGCATCCATACATTCTAGATTATGATAGTTTTTATGAGAATAAACTACAAATGCTTATTTCAGCTTCATAACTAGACATAAACCTTATTTTTTACTTTCTTAAGAGTTTCCAGAAGTTTCCATGTGACTAGAAAGATGAAAAAATATTCAGAAAATGTTCACTTCCTCCACCTTATTTTCTCACACGATCATAATACAAATAAATAGTCTCCCAGCTATTGTCAAATGGATTATAAAAATCCAATTTACCCCACTCCCCCTTTTACTATCTCAGCGTCGCACGCGCGTGAAATAGGGGAGGCTCGGTTTATAAGATGCCATCAGCTTGTAGCCGTTACGGAGTTGCTATTTTTAGATTTCGATTACCGAATGCTAAACAGAAAATTACGATTTTGAGCTCCTTCTTGCGCGAGCATTTGAAGATTGTAAATGGATTAGGGAACATACGACTTAAATGGCATCTGGTCCTGCACTGCAACGCGACGTATGTCAAAGACGTATGTTATTTCGGGAAAGGCAAAGGAATCATTGTCCACACAGCCGTTGTCTTAAGTGTTTTTCTTCTGTATACTTTCATCTGTTGACCATGAACCGATAGTGTTTTGTTTACGGAAAACTGATGGCAAAAAGCACTGCCGCGGATATTTTTTTAAATGTATCTTTTTTGAAGTCTACTATGAGGCTGACATGAGAGTAAATATACGGCACAAGCCTCGACAAAATTATGATTAACAATTAAAAATAAAGCCTAAAAAAGGCCTTTTATAATACTTTTTCTCTACGACCGCAAAACCACCCATTCTGAGAATAAATATTTTCAATCAAATTATTAATATGTAACATCATTTTCAGACGTGCGTAAAATATTTTTTTGCCGGGAATATTGGCTGTTCTCGAAACCAATTGGCTGTAACCATGGCCACTGGGGAGTAATCCGATATTTTACCCCGATATCGGGTAAAAATACTAGATTTATGGACGGCTGCTAATGATCGCACACGAGCGTAGGAAGGGATTTATTGATTCTAAATTTAACTGTATTTGGAATTTGAAATGTCAACAGTAACGAAAAGAAATTGTGCTTTTTTACTTTTTGGGAACTTTCCGGGACTTTGTTTCCGTGGGAACTCGGAAAAAGTATGTAAGAGAGCTTTAAGATAAGAGAGCTTTCTATTTGTAAAAAATATTTTAAAATAAGTCAAGTAGTTTTTAAGATAAATTTTAATCTGTATAATTAAAAACACTATCGAGTTTCATCAAGAACGTAGACATAGAACTGTAACTGTACCACAAGTAACTGTACCTTACTTATGTTGGAGTGCAATAAAGTATATTGTATTGTATTGTATAGAAAAAATAAGTTCCACACTTTATGTCAGTGGTCAAGAAGTAACTACACCAAACTGTCCACGAATGAGAAATATTTTGTTTATACTTTTAATAAAAGTAATAAATTTGGTTTTTCATTTTAATTGAACTAAAGGTAAAGTTGCTGCTTTTTAAAATAAAGTGAAAAACTAAAAAAAGATTTCTTTACTTAATATTGTCGACTTCGCCATTCTACATTTCAATTTTGGACCCCCGACAAAAAAGAGGGATGTTATAAGTTTGACGTGTGTATCTGTGTGTCTGTCTGTGGCATCATAACTCCTTAAAGAATCGACCAATTTCGATGTAGATTTTTTATTTAAAAGCTGGCGTAATCGAGATGTTTTTAGCAATATTTGATCAAAATTGGCTCAGCCTTTTAGAAGTTGTACTTAAGCAATCGGGGGTGATACTTTTTTTAAAATTCTAGAGTTAAAACTGGCAAAATCACGACTGTGGACGCATTTTTTCAAAGAAATGAATTAAACTAAGCGTGTTTTAACATTTTCATATACATTTCCCATTTACCACCCCAGAAATAAAAATTATGCTATCAAAAACTCTGACAAAGCTAAAAACCCATTATAAGTAGGTAAATCTTTCCAGCGGTAGGACGTAAAACGTAAAAGAGCCTCGAGCTGTTTTTTTACCGTGGTTTAAAAATGAATGCTGCGCAGTTAACAAGGTGAAACGTTGCCTTCAGACTCAAAGGGATGCAAATTGCTCAAGGTGTTATAAACCACCTCTTGAATATCAATATTTACATCACCCACACTTTTCCCCGCCTCCTCTTGTCAACACCAACTTGGTTAAGTTGGAATTGCTTTATTTTTATTTGCATTTATTGATTAGTTTTGTTTAGTTTGTTTCAAGCGCTCAAGTTGTTTTTTAACCGACTTCAAAAAAGGAGGAGGTTTCTCAATTCGATATTATAATTTTTTTATGTATGTCCGCGGATAACTTCGTCGTTTATGAACCGATTTTGATTATTATTTTTTTGTTGGAAAAGGAGTATCCCAAGGGTGGTCCCATGGTAAGGAAACCAGGATCTGATGGTGGAATCCTGAAGAAATTGAGGGAAACTCTCGAAAAAATTGTATTTTTTAGGGTTGAAGTCGGTGACTCTTACGTTTTTGACGTGGAAAATTATTACTAAGGTATATTGAAGTTATTTTATGAGGTACTCGGAGCGTGGCAACCTTTCACCACTGAACAAAACCCTCAGATTATATGTCAAACAAGGCATCAAGTGGTTGACGACTGAAAACTCTGACACCAGGGTTAGTCAAGTTCGTCACACACTTGACTATACCTACACGATAAGCAGAAGAATATGAACTCAATGGTACAACCATGTACAACTCTTGAGTAAAGAGTAAGATAGACGCTCATCTATACTAATATTAAATAAATAAATAAAAAATAAACGCTTCACACTCAAAGGCCCACATTAAGGTTTTCCCTTGTTTCGTGGGTCCCTTGGAACACACAAAGACAGACACAAACACCCATGACCCGAGAACAAACATCTGCTTTTTACACAAATATTTGCCCCGACTGGGAATCGAACCCAGGACCCGCCGATCAAGAGGCAGCGTCACTCCACTTGACCAAACCGGCCGTATTATAAAGAGGAAAGATTTGATTGTTTGTTGTTTGCATTGAATAGGCTCTGAAATTACTAGACAGATTCAAAAAATTCTTCCCACCATTAGAGTCCTACATCATCCGTGGTGAACAAAGGGGAAAAGATTTTCCCGAATTGCCACGGGAACGAAATCCCGGGTGGAAAGCTAGTCTTTACTAATATTATAAAGAGGAAAGATTGATCGTTTGTTTGTTTGCATTGAATAGGCTCCGAAACTACTGGACCGATTTGAAAAATTCTTTCACCATTACTACATTCTTCTTCTTCTTATCGAGTAGGTATAGTCAAGTTTGTGGCAAACTTGGCTAACCCTGGAATTAGAAAGCTACATTATCCCCGATGGACATAAGCTACATAATTTTCACGAATTCCCGTCGGAAAGTAGTACATATATACGTTTGTCGTTTTCGCCGCAAAATTACGATCCACCTCGATTTTTTTAACAAGACGCGACCTACACCTAATACAACATCGGTTCAACAACCTTACAAAACTACAATTATCGGTCGTTAGCACAAGCGAGGACGGCAGCAACAATTTGATCACTTAATTTGCGCGCAGCCTTAAAATTTGCATGAGTGTTAATTAATCAGAAGCATAATGGTCATGCCCCACTAGGCGCAATGTGATGGCCCAACCGTGTGTGAATTGGCTCAATATGCAACGTTCGCAATATAACTGTAGCTAAAGAAAATTATTGTTTAATTGGTCAAAAACAATTAAATACGAGACGGCGTCAAATAATAAACGATAAAACTTGGCCATATGGACATAACGGGGTGCATTATGTCAAACATGTTATGTCATACTAATTGGGTGAACTGAATAACTTTCCCCTAGGAAAATAGGTCGAAAAATTTTAAAAAAATAGGTACAGAATCGGGCCCCAGCTGATTCGCTTTTATATGAGAAGTCGATAATTTTTTTGAGAATTGCATACAGGTTGCTTGTGGAAAGTTGTTCAGTTTCATGGAGAGACTGATACCCAAACAACTAATCAAACAAACCAACAAAGAAACACGCAAACTAATTCAAGTAACAAGGAATCTTATAAGATTAACCTGAACATGACTTGCAAATAAATAGAGCTTGAATAAATAAGATATATAAACATACATACGCTCGCGCCAATAATCCCTATCGGGGTGGGCAGAGCAACAGTGGTTTTAAAACCACTTGATGCCACGTTTGACATAAATTCTGAGGGTTATAGATGAAATAGTTTAGTTTCATTTTTATTTCATGATATAGATAACATTTACAATATGTAATTACATGTAGTGTCACTCCATATTATGATCGTCATAAAAAATAATAATAACAATAATTTATATGTATAGTTAACCAAAGAAAGAGAAAAAAGGAAAAAACAATATTTGAGAAAAGATAACATAATGTCAATATTTAAAATAAATATAAATCTATAAGTATGCTACATACTATAACAATGTCAAAAAATTCAAAATAAATAAATAACATTCCCAATGGAACAATGTCAAAAGGTATTACTTACTTGAATGTATCTTCAAGAAACTCCTCCACTGAATAATATTCTTTTTTCAACAAAAGGTTTTTCAGTCTTTGAGCAAACGCTTCGTCATTTTTTATGTCTTTAACATCAGAGGGCAATCGCTCATAGAACTTTGGGCCGATAACGCGGGGATTTTTTCAAGCAAGCTCAGTATCAATATGATGTAACTACGTGGTGAGAGGTTGTCAGCTTTTCGCCCACAACTAGCAAAACCTGCCTCCCATTAATCCACCCCAGGCAACGACACCTCAATTCGTTCTGAATATGAGGTATCGTCATATGGTCTTATGCGGTGTGGTAGGCTCTATGAAGGGCCGTCTGGTTCACGACCATCCTACCTCCTACCCAAGTCCGCCGCCAAACAGCTTGCTGTATTCCCTCGGTGCGTAGGAGTACCGGTGCCTTACAGGCATTTTCAGGGTTAATTCGCTCCATCGTCGACCTCATCTATGACCTTGGTCAAGATTGAGGTCAAGAGTTATCCCATCTTATAATACAAAAGGTTAAAAAAAACCCTTGTGTCCACTTACTGACTTTTACAGTATGCCCGGGAGGAGGCAGCCGGCACATTCTAAGTTTTTCTTTTACTCCCATTCCAGCGTTTAAATAACAATATTTATTGGCATGAATATATGACTACATTGCTCATAACAAAATTAGTCTACGAACAATGTGATCATTTATCTAAATAGTCCTTTGGTCACCCGATTCTATACTCCGATTATGGGTCATTAGGCGGACTATTGAGCAGTAATTGACAAATTGGGCAGGACACGTGCCTTGTTGACATCTAGATAGAAATAGACATAGCTAAGCAAGGTAGCTTTTAGAGTTTTTTTTCACTGATTTATTTATTTAGAATATGTTAACTCTTAGGGTCATAAATAGATGAAGAAAAACCCGGATAAGTGTCGGGCCACTTAGGGATCTAGAACAAAAATCCGTGACTAGAACAAAAATTAGCACTTTCAACCTTATTTTTGAAGTGAAAACTTCTTTAACGGCGCTGTGCACTTTTTGGGATGGGTAAAAAATGTTAAACTCGCGTCAGGACACGTGACCTGATCGAAAATTCGTAAGACGAAGGGAGAGTAGACCGCAAGGAAGTAATAGCATATGTTCAAGTTTTCACTTCTACCGGCACTCCCGGAGTGCAACCCGTTGTTTTTGAAGTGAAAACTTCTCTAGCGGCGTTGTGCACTTTGAAGTATGGGTAAAAAATGTTAAACTCGCGTCAGGGTCACGTGTCTGTCACGTGATCCTGATCAAAAATCCGTAAGGCGGAGGGGTGTTTAATAAATGTAGGAAATTAAAGCTGCAATAGTCAAGATGTCACGGAGGGGCTTTGGATAAACACTTATAGGAAATTAAAACTGCAAAAGTCGAGATGTAATCCGGTGTCAGCATAGAAAAAATTATATTAAATATTAATGCACAACGTTATTGTTCAAGTTTTCACTTCTGCCGGCACTCCCGGAGTGCAACACGTTGTTTTTTTTTTTCTTTGCAGTCAAGGAGGCAGAATGTATGTTCTCCCAATGCAAATTCTAATTTGAACCTTATCGCCATCAGACAAGAAACAAAAACTTTGTAAAAAAGGGCTTTTATAGAATTTATGATTATCTGTTATCTGTTAGTCAAGCAACCGAGGGAAAAAATTGCTCAGCTCCAGAGTTATTCAGATATTAAGTCAATAAAAATTAGAAATAAGGTTTATATGATTGACTTATAACGAGCGACCCTCGGAGTTTCTTGTCTATTCTTCTCCTAAGGAAGAATGCACCTTTGCGAAGAGATGCGAAGTTGAAAATGATAATGTTATTAACTATTTTGACGTATTTTAAGTAACATTCTGCATGTTCTATGAAATAAAGCTAATTTTGACTTTTTTGATTTTTTGACATGGCTGGATACTTAATTAACAGAGTAACGTGCTCTCCGAAGCTCCGAAGTTTGTATGGAGATTTTAGACCGCCAAACATTAAAACAAAGGCATCTGAAAATCGGCCAAGTGCGAGTCAAACTATATGTTTTACGAACTATAAGTTACCTTAGTCAAAAAAATAATAAGAATACAATATATATATTTTAGTATTGAGCCGTGTGAGTCCCCGGCAGAGTAGAATAGGACCACCCTCTTTCTTACCGAGGTGTCGTACAAGGCGACTAAGGTAAATATGCAAGCAAGTTCATCTGCACACAGAGAAGGAAAACTCTGCAATTATATCTAAACCCACGCCAACCCGTCTGCCAAGCGTGATGAGTATGGCATTTACCCCTCATGTTATTGAGGGAGGCCCGTGCCCCAGCAGTGGGGGCGTATATGGGCTGATGAAGAAGTTAGTACTTATCACAAACTGATCTCAAAAAATTAGTTTTAAGTATGTGTAAGTATAAGATAAATGTTATTATAAATATGTATAATAAAAACATTGTTTTAGTGCCCCAAGGGTGTTTGTGTATGTGCTTTATTTTCATAAAGCACCTTAAAAAAACTCACGATACAATAAAGAATTTTGAATTTGGAGTATGAACTCGCTTTTTACTGTTAATTTAGTCATTGTATCATAGATTTAACTTTAGCAATAAAAATGATTTTATTTCACTTCGTTTCATTTTCATTTCGTTTCATATCATTTCAACTGGCACATGATAAATGTTTGTATAGGATATAATATCATCTCATCAGCCCATCGACCTCAACAGACCGTGAAAATGTGACGTCATAAATTTATTAAAGCTGTAAGCATGCTGTGCCGTGTGGTGATCGGTTGAGAATAACACCACCCCATCTCTTTCCGTGGGTGTCGTAAGAGGTGACTAAGGAAACACAAATGAGACCTGCCTCCTATTAATCCATCGTAGGCAACAACACCTCAGTTTGTTTTGAATCTGAGGTATCATCCTATGGTCTCATGTGGTGTGGTTAGGCTCGGTAAAGGGCCGTCTGGTTCGCGACCACCCTCCTACCGAAGTCCGACGCTAAACAGCTTGCTGTGTTCCGTCGGTGCGTAAGAGTGCCTTAATTGGCATTTTCTGGGTTAAATCGCTCCATCGTCGACCTCATCTATAACCTTACTCAAGATTGAGGTCAAGAGTTAACCCATCTCATAATAATAAAAAAGAGGCATCAAAAATAAATCTGTTTTCACAATCAAATAAGTACTGAGTTTAGGAAGTATGTTTTTAACTACCTAAACACTTTATTGATGCATTTAGCACGGATGTGTAAATTGCAATGAATCGATCAAGTTTTACAAATTAACATATTCAAATGCATCAGATGAATATGGAGTAAATTACACACATCACACTCTCGCCTGCACTCCCAATCAGGGTAGGCAGTGATAACGACTTAGAATTATAAAGAACCCGGCCAACGGCCAAGTGCGAGTCGGACTCGCGCACGAAAGGTTCCGTACCATTATCTATAAAAACGAACAAAAAATTGGCGGAGGTATCGCGTAAAAAACGTACAAAAAATATTCTATGTATTAAAAGATTTAAAAAAACATATACCGGGTTTTAGGTAAATCTCTTACAACCTCTCGGGTGCTAAATCAGTCCATGAAACTGAACAACTTTCCCCAAGGAAGATAGGTCAAAATACGAAAAAAAATTTGATCTCCCATACAAAATGCGCTATATGCTGATGAAGTTTGTATGGGAACTCAAAATTTGTTTTTTCGTATTTTGACCTATTATTGGGGAGAAGTTGTTCAGTTTCATGGACTGATTAACCACGCGAGACGTTGAAAGAGATTTACCTAAAGCCCTGTATAGTCGGATTGAGAAAAAATACTAATTTTCAAAATAGGTACAAAACTGCGGAAGCAAAACGTGTCGAGTCTTATTAGTTGAGTAATCTGTGGCATCCCGCAAAATGGTGTATGCCTAATTATCCGGTGGATTAATTGGTAATCGCTATATTATTCGATTGACTGAACGAGGCCGGACGGGAAAGCGAAGGTTGCTTGCTAATGCGGCTGCAAGACATACAGACACATTTGTATGAGAGGCAAGGTTGTTTATGTTTTGTGTACTTCAGCTAGCTGTACCAATTACACTCACTTTTTCATTGATATTTATGATTATGTAACCTATGTGTTAATCCAGGTTGTCAGCTACCTTTATACCAAATTGTATCAAAATTGGTTCACCGTTTGAGCGTAAAAGAGTAACAAATATCCATACATACAAACTTTCACGTTTATCATGTTAGTACAGGAGGTTTTGACAAACTCGCTTAGCGCGATCCAATTTAGGACCTAAACAAGTCTGCAACCCTTATTCGTACCATGATGGCTTATAAGCGATTCAATTTTGGCGCTGTTGCATTTATGTAGACATGTAGACATTTAAAATGGACCATAGACAACCGAGCAGTTCAAAAGCAGCGCCATGATGGTACCATTTTAAAAAACATTCCAATTGCGAAGCAGTTCAAAGTTGGATCCTAAACAGGAATGCTTTAAAACGATCGTGGTAGGTACCCTGTTGTTTTTATGGGGGCCGGACTGTGTGGAAGAAGAGGGAGGCCTATCTCCCTAATATTACTCATAGTCCGGTCTTTCACTACCGCCAATTCCGAGTGAGACCAGCATAGCTAGCACGACCCGCGACAAACTCGCACGCAAATCCGATGACGATAAACTTCACCTTGATTGGGCTAGGCACCGCTCTCTGGCGTAGTCATTTTGACACTCTTTGAAATCTCTTTCAGGAGTACGCCTAGCACACAGTCTGAGAATTGGCCGGTCTATGTAGCTCGTAAGCCGAGTGATCGCTCACTAAACAAATATTTTTTACTAGCTTTCGTTTCTACGTTTGAATCCTGTATTACTTTCCAGCCCAAGAACTTTCCCCTTGTAATAATCTCGCCGATATGATGCTTCGTTTGAAAGTTACGTAAGAAAAAATCAATCAAAGAAATAAAATAAAAACACTTTCTCATTGTCAATATCAGTAAGTACCTAATATAACACCTAATGGTAATACATAGTAATCACAGCTTTTTTCCAAAAACATCGCTACTTTGCAGCCAGGTCATAGGTCGATTGCAATGGAATATATATGTTTAGCTGAATAATACACGATAAATAAAAAAGTTATACAAAGAGACGGAACATATCTAGATCATAACTAGTGCAAATGAGAAGAAACATTCAATACTAACAAGTTGAAAGTGTGCCGTATCAAAGAACAACTTCAAAGTAGTATATCTTCAATTTTATTATCATCTGTGCCTTTAATCTAATACAATATTTATAAGGAGGTCCTATTTGATTCACACGTTGTGTATTCATTATAAAAAGGCTACTAAGTCTAAATTCTTATTTTTAGATAAGATTAATACTTATATTAAACATTAAGAAATATATGTTTTTGGAAGTAATTTTTGTTTTTTTTATGCGTGTTTTATATTTTTTTATTATAAGATGGGTTAACTCTTGACCTCAATCTTAACCATAAAGGTCAAAGATAAGGTCGACGATGGAGCGAGTTAACCCAGAAAATGCCTATAAAGGCACTGGTACTCCCACGCACCGACGGAACACAGCAAGCTGTTTGGCGTCGAACTTCGGTAGGAGGGTGGTCGCGAACCAGACGGCCCTTTACAGAGCCTACCACACCGCTTGAGACCATAGGACGACACCTCAGATTCAGAAAAAAAATGAAGTGTCGTTGCCTGGGATGGATTACTAGGAGGCAGGTCTCATTTGTGTTTCCTTAGTCGCCTCTTACGACACCCACGGAAAGAGATGGAGTGGTGTTATTCTCAACCGATCACCACACGGCAAAAAATATTATTATTATATTATAGAAGGGTATTATATTTTACTTTCTGTAAAATATATTATAGATTATTATACCCTCCTATGTAGAATATCCTAATATGTATCATCTTATGTTTACCATATTTATTACTAGCTTAACTGTGGATAAAATGTAACCTATAAATGAAAAATGTTCCCAGGGTCTAATTCATCTCTGTACCAAATTTTATCAAAATCGGTTCAGTAGTTTAGGCGTGGAAGCGTAACAGACAGACAAAAAGAGTTATTTCGCATTTATAATATTAGTAGGGGTTAAACAACGTACATAATATTTTATTTTATTTGATTTTATTGTAGAACAAACAGTCTTATACTAACACTTACACTTATCTGTAGCTCTCATAAAGAAGTACGTTAACATAAAAGCAGTATCAGTTGGTAATGAGCCAGACTTGTGATCCGAAGGTCGTGGGTTCAAATCCTGGTGCGGGCCTGTACCACTAAATTCGTCTTTTCGGATTTATGTAATACGGATTTCTAGTTATCACTTGCTCAACGGTGAAGGAAAAAATCGTGATGAAACCAAAGACATTTTTTGAAAGAGGAGTGGTCCACCTACCCGCATTGGGCCAGCGTAGTTGACTATGGCCTAAATCCCAAAAAAGTAACGCAAGAAAATACAAAAATATTGCTGATAGTTACACATAACTTTTGAATTCAGGCTTTCTTGAATTACAATGTTCGTAATTACAATATTACAATGGTTGTCGCCGTGTTAGTTAGGTATCTTGTCTTGTTAACTAGTGGGTACCTACCACGATCGTTTAAATGCATTTCTGTTTAGAATCCAACTTTGAACTGCTTTGCAATTGGAATGTTTTTTAAAATGGTACCATAATGGCGCTGCTTTTGAACTGCTCGGTTGTCTATGGTCCATTTTAAATGTATACATAAATTGACGCTGGTCTGCCTTTGAATCGCAACAGCGCCAACATTTTATCGCTTATAAGCCATCATGGTACGAAAAAGCGTTGCAGACTTGTTTAGGTCCTAAATTGGATCGCGCTAAGCGATCATGGTAAACCTTCTGAATTGACACACTCATTTTATTAACTTTAATGCGTTTGACATTTCTCAAGCATATGTGTTCAAATAAAACTATTAAATTAAATACACTTGTTATGTAATAAGTAAAAGGTATATATGATGTTACGACTACCGAATAGGGCATACTTTTATTATTATTGTGGTATATGTCAGACATAGTAGTGGTCAGTATTGCATATATGTCAATCAATATAAACATATAAGTGCTTTTGAGAGTTTACGAAATAAAACTCGATGTGTTGATTTAAGTAAAGGTAACGTCTGTCGAGTATGTAGAATGATATTTTTGAATAAGATTTTTTTGAAAGTGGGGCTAGAGGTTGAGCGTATAAGTTCTACATTGCACTTGTATATTGGTTGATTATAATTAAGAAGAATTGATACATATTGGGCACGGGTAAACCAAAGAATGGGCACGGCAAGGAAACATTTTAATCACCATTACCTTGCATGTTCCCATCTTCTAGTGTCACTAGTACATAGGAGTCAATGATAATACCATTTTGCCGTGCTGTTTTCGAATTATAAAAAGGCCCAATGTAATCGTCTCGTTTTTTGAAGTTTCGCCAATTCTTGCATATAAAATGCCATGATTTTTCAAAGTTTTTTCTATTTTTTGAACGTTGTAAAAAATGAAACAAATCACACTCAAGTCTGAGGATTAGAAACTTTCCCTGCGTCCATTTTCGTAACCAAAGTTTGGTAACCAGCTACGAAACAAGATTATTTACTATAAAAATATATTGAGAACTGTATATCATAAAATAATTCCTACAATTTATACTAATATTATAAATACGAAAGTAACTCTGTCTGTCTGTTTGTCGGTCTGTCTGTCTGATACGCTTTCACACTTTAACCACTGAACCGATTTTGATAACATTTGGTACAGATATAGATTAGACCTTGGGTAAGGACATAGCGCTAGGCTACATTTACATTTTCCTAACATATAAAGAACATTAGCCGTGTGAGTCCCCGGCAGAATAGAATAGGACCACCCTCTTTCTTACCGAGGTGTCGTACAAGGCGACTAAGGTAAACATGCAAGCAAGTTCATCTGCACACAGAGAAGGAAAACTCTGCAATTATATCAAAACCCTCGCCAACCCGTCTGCCAAGCGTGGTGAGTATGGCATTTACCCCTCATGTTATTGAGGGAGGCCCTCCCCAGCAGTGGGGACGTATATGGGCTGATGATGATGATAAAGAACATACTGACATTAAACCCACTTTACAACATCAACGAATATTTCATTTACATAAAAGAGAGCCAAAGTGACAAACCTGTGAGCTTGTGTAGCTAATTTATGACGTGGTTTGAGCCGATTTTAATATTATTTAAGATAGATCTAACTCAATTTTGTAATTGACATACTACTACTACATACACTACATACTACTACATACTGACTCCACCCCAGGCAACGACACTTAATTTTTTTCTGAATCTGAGGTGTCGTCCTATGATCGGACCAAAGTCCGATGCCAAACAGCTTGCTGTGTTCCGTCGGTGCGTGGGAGCACCAGTGCCTTTATAGGCATTTTCTGAGTTAACTCGCTCCATCGTCGACCTCATCTTTCGACCTTTATGGTCAAGATTGAGGTCAAGAGTTAACCCACCTTATAATTTAAAAAAATGTTGCGTTTTTTGCGACATGGCGAAATAAAACAATAAACATTTTATCCCACAGCTGGGCGCGATATAATCTATAGCCCAGGCGGGCGGAGCCGCGGGTAGAAAGCTAGTTTTCTATAAAACTATATCAAGAATCATAAAATAGTTGAGATTAGCCGAGCAAACGTTACAATCACATTAATGAGCTCAAGTTATGTATTATCTCTTTGATTCAACCGGTTACTACGATAAAGAATTTATATTGACTATGTCTACTGTACTTGTACACACGGCAGCACATCAGACTTGACTTTGACGTCGCAGTTATCTCGCTCGAAATGAGGAGTAGGCGATCAAAACGTCACTTGGACCATTTATATATATATATATATATATTTCAAACACGCAATACTGAACTACGTCAATATAAGTTGTTCAATCTCATCAAAACGTAATATTTACTTAAGAAAATAGACATTAAAAAAAACGTCACGTATTCATCAATTTATTTTTTTTAATTTCAAAAACACAATCGTGACGTTATGCAAACAAAATGCTACTTTTCCAGATTGTATGTAGACTGAGGAATCATGTCTTCATGTTTGATACACAGTTCCTTAATCTCCTCAGAGCAATTTTTTGTAATAATTTTAATATTGAGAGAATACTAAAGTGGCTAATTTGATGAAATACTTGTGTTTTCAAATGTAATATAATGGGTTTCCTTATAGAGCGGGACCCATTCGTAAGAAAGTCTTCAAATAACGATTTTCGTGGGACTCACCTCCGCCATACGAAGTACTGGTATGCACTTATTTGGCATGTTTTCCTGAACTCAAAAAGTGCGGTAGTCACTTTCTGAGGGTATGGAGGGGGTAGCTATGACGTATCAAAGGTGGCGGCCGGTCCTATTTTATTTACGCTATATTTAGATAACTACTGGGCAGATTTACTTAAATAGGGTCTCAAATGAAAGATAATTTAATATACATTGTTTTATTCTAAAGATGTATTAGTGTAAACCTAGTAACAAAATAAATATTTTCAAAAAACGACATTTTGTAAAATTAAACTTTTTTTTACTATGTGAAAAGAACAGAAACCATTATGGTTACAGTAATTTAGCTTATTATAAAAAATAGCTACACTTATCAGCATTCTAATGAATCTAAAAACGTTTAAATCGAGCTGTAAACAACGGAACTGCAGTCGTCTAAGTGAGCGTGGGTAGCGCCGAACTGACTACGGTACTTAGATTTTGGTACGAATAATCTTGAAAATAACGTGATAAAACGAGTAGAATCACAGCAAAATGAAAAAGTATTATGAACAGGCATATTTTTTTTTAACAGGCATAATTTTTTTTGTCAAAAAATTTTCTTCATTAAATAATGATTAAAAAAATTCGTAAAAAAAAGAAAAAATTCGTTCGTAAAAGTTTACGAACTATTTTCAAAAGTTCTCGTAACAAAAATAACGTTTCGTATCATATCGAAATAAAACTCTTCATACTTGCACGTACTTGCGTTATATTTCAAAACAAAGGACTCAATGGTACTGGTCTGTACTGATGGACATAAGAGTGTGAACGTACGCACTCGAGGCAGAGGCAGGTCGCTGACGTGCGAGAGTGTACAGCCGCCGTTATATTTTTTACATCGGAAACACTGAGATTCATTCCGAGGAATCCCTGCACCGTGCTGCGCCGTGAACTTTGGCACTTGTCGCTTCATTCATTTGAAATCATTTGGTCAGGCCTATGACACTGTTAGTACTAATAGCTGCGAAATGGCGCTGCTATCGCCTTTAATTCGCCATCTTGTGACGTCATGCTGTATGTCAAGATAACCTCAAACTTCCATGATGGCGTCTTGTCACTGAGCAAGTACAAGTACGGTATTATGTATGATTGCTCTCATGGTTCGCACAGGCGTTTACTGAAGTGCATTGCTAAATAAATGCAGTACTTATTATCAGTTTTCGTCGCGGAAATGACTTAAATGCATTTATATTTATTTTATTTTATGATTGTCATAAGCATCTTTTGCCATGTGTAACCCGTATTATAACCATTTAGCTTTGGTTCCATATAAAATTTTGTTATTTATTTTGTAGGTACGTGAAAAAAAATATTTTCGAGTGTCAAAACTATCAACAACATTTGGTAACAATTTTATATCTAAAATAAATACATTTGTTTTGCAAATTATATTAGTTTTTTTATGACTACTTTATAATAAATCTAAACAAACAAATGTGAATTACACCTTATTTATTCTATGCCTAAAACTAACGGACTGATTTTGATGGAATGTGCTGCTCTAGATTAATAAATAAGCTACTTTTTATTCTAAAAAAACTAAACCTTATGTTCCAACAAATGGCGCAGTAAGTATTAGTAAATGAAAATATGAACAGTGCTTTCTGCAATTCTTTCTATCGATAAATAGCTAATTCGCTCAGTCGAGCTTTCAGTTTATCTGCAAATCGTGCCATCGGCAAAAAAAAAATTATTTAGAATTAATAATTCGGCGAATTGAGCTGTCGGCACAACAAGGTATCGGCTGAAGCTTTTTCTTTCAGCCGATGGTCGGCGAACAGTGATTTTTATATATAATTTTATCGTTCAAGAGTAATTCTATGAACCCTTGCGAGCTCGAGTTGAGTGCTTGTGTATTTTATGTTAAGTTTGAAGTTGAGATTCTTGTCACAAATCCTCCTCCGTCGACGATTTTTTCATCTTAGGTTATTTTTGCAACCTGCTTTAACATGGAAACGCTTAAGTGTTGTGTTGGTGGTTGCGCTGCAACAGGTGAAACGCTACGGTTTTTTTGTTTCCCGAGAAACAGTTATCTAAGAAGTTTGTGAATGTCTTTTCTCGCGCCAACAAATCCTATACTCCTTGAACTCTCTGAAGAGCAATTGTTGAAACAATGCGTTTGTCAAAAACATTTTGACAAAACGCAATTCGATGAAGAAGGCAAGAGAATTCGCTTTTCTTACACATGTCTCTTCACTGAAAACGGAATTGCTCGGGTGAACCACTGAGTAAAGTAGGTAAGTCCATAAAATCTGTTACGTATTATTCTTAATTGGACACACTATATCTATTATTTTAATTTTCAAATTCAAAACTTTCCATCACGTGGGTCAGCTACAAAGAGCAGAGAGAGTAATGTGTAACCGTGTAATGAACTAATGACACTGGGGTCACCAAAAAAGATAACAATTCAATAATTATAGTAGTCTTTCAAGTTGCCTGACAGCTCCCGCCAAAAAGGTCAGATGTTGATAGTCATTGAAAATTTTTATTTTTTCTTTTACTTTTCCATTGATTATCATTGAACCATTTTGAAAACATGAGAGTGTTAAAGGTGTCACCTGGGTATCACTCAAAAAAGTTCTTATCCACAATTTTTTCACAAAATGGCTGATTGCCATTTATTATAAAGTGAAGTGTTCTGCGCTACATGATATTTACGGAATTGTGGCATCCAACACATATGGGTCTATATTTGAGAATCTATCTATTCACTTTTATTTACTAGTTCTGGAAATTGGTTAAGTCTTTAGCGAAGTACCTATTCAGTTGTACAACAACTCAACTATTAGTACCATAACCTTGCCTCTCGTGAACTGACTAGATGTCTTACCACTTCAATACAGATTTATTCCTAGTGCAGGGTGAGTCGGCTGACAGTCTGTCCCATGAAGAAACCCAATAGGCATATTTATTACTGTACTTTAAAACTGTACCTACTGCTTTTAAGTATTTAAGTAATGTTAGTTATTACTACCCAGCAGCATGTCAAAGATTTATTTGTTTGTTCTCGGGTCATGGGTGTTTGTATTTTTCTTTATGTGTGTTTTAAGGGACCCACGACACAAGGGAAAACCTTAGTGTGGGCCTTTGAGTGTGTAGCGTTTATTTATTTGTTTATTTATAGTTATTTTCGAGAGCAAAATGAGGATGATACCCCATAAATGACTTTGGTGATTGGAAGGGCTGGTACGTATATTTATTATTTAATGAACTATGTATCTAAAAAATCAATCAGGGTCAAAAACATTTGATTCGTGTAATGTAACTTTAACCATAGCATTTCATATTACATAATCTAGTTATCTGAAAAGGAGATGCTTTGCATTTTTATTTAGATTACATTTGAATTTTTATCTATGTCTTTTTAAAGTGCAATCATCCTCCAAGAACAGACAAAAAATTAAACTTAGAGGGCACCAACCTAGTAGCTGTTACGTAGCAACAACATAAAGGCAACAGCTACTCAAGAGTCTGTTTCAACTCATGTATGATTTATTAAAATGGGTCAAATATTCAAATAAAAAAAGCTTTATTAATGCTTTTAAACTAGAAAAATTTAGGGCTCCTTATGAAGCTAAAGAACTTTTTTTAAAGGAACCCATATCAAACATCAACTATTTTTTTAGTTTTAAAAGGCGATAGCAGCGCCATTTCGCAGTTATTGGTACTAACAGTGTCATAGGCCTGACCAAATGATTTCAAATGAATGAAGCGAAAAGTGCCAAAGTTCACGGCGCAGCACGGTGCAGGGATTCCTCGGAATGAATCTCAGTGTTGCCGATGTAAAAAAATATAACGGCGGCTGTACACTCTCGCACGTCAGCGACCTGCCTCTGTCTCGAGTGCGTACGTTTACACTCTTATGTCCATCAGTACAGACCAGTACCATTGAGTCCTTTGTTTTGAAATATAACGCAAGTACGTGCAAGTATGAAGAGTTTTATTTTGATATGATACGAAGCGTTATTTTTGTTACGAGAATTTTTAAAAATAGTTCATAAAAAAATTAAGAAAAATTTTTTGACAAAAAAAATGATGCTTGTTCATAATACTTTTTCATTTTGAATGATGCTTGTTCGTAATACTTTTTAATTTTG
Source organism: Aproaerema taeniolella (assembly GCA_949987775.1). NCBI lineage: Eukaryota > Metazoa > Arthropoda > Insecta > Lepidoptera > Gelechiidae > Aproaerema > Aproaerema taeniolella. The sequence continues at coordinate 2,822,877 of OX465253.1, read as the reverse complement.
CCGTTTTGTCACGTTATTTTCAAGATTATTCGTACCAAAATCTAAGTACCGTAGTCAGTTCGGCGCTACCCACGCTCACTTAGACGACTGCAGTTCTGTTGTTTATAGCTCGATTCAAACGTTTTTAGGTTCATTAGAATGCTGATAAGTGTAGCAATTTTTTATAATAAGCTAAATTACCGTAATCCTAACGTTTCTGTTCTTTTCACACAGTAAAAAAAGTTTAATTTTACAAAATGTAGTTTTTTGAAAATATTTATTTTGTTACTAGGTTTACACTAATGCATCTTCAGAATAAAACAATATATATTAAATTATCTTTCATTTGAGATCCTATTTAAGTAAATCTGCCCAGTAGTTATCTAAATATAGCGTAAATAAAATAGGCCTGGCCGCCATCTTTGTTACGTCATAGCTACCCCCTCCATACTCTCAGAAAGTGACTACCGCACTTTTTGTGTTCAGGAACATATGCCGAATAAGTACATACCAGTAGTTCGTATGGCGGAGGTAAGTCCCACGGAAATGAAGTCATTCTCCTTGGGTCCCGTTCTATTACCAAAATGCAACATTTTCAAACTTGATTCTGTCAAAACGTCACTTTTCTAAATTTGTTTATTTTATTGCTTGATACATTTTAACGATAAAAAATATTTGTAAAGGTTATATTTCGTATAGAATCTATCGGTTTTTTTTCTCTCAAAGTAAATTGTTATAGGTTCAAAAGATATTACGTTTTTGTTGATTTCTCAAAAAATTGTTTTACTGGAAAAGTGACGTTTTGATCGCCTACTCCTCAAATAGCGTCGGCTTTCGTAGTGCATATGGGTCTAACGAGCTGCTGTCTGTACAAAGCTGATAAAAACAACTTATAATACCAGACATTACTAATGTGAGCACAGAATGTATTTAGACGGATTTAAAACTGGCAACTCATTGTTAGACGCATTTTATTTTAAAAGTGTAAACTCATAGTTTGTTTCAAATAAGATAAAAAAATATATATTACAGACATTGAAAGAGCCACGTAAAATGACAAATCAAATCATTGAAATTGATTTGATAAGATATTCGTTACGAAATGACTGTTCAATATAAGTTTCAACGTTTGATAATTTTTAATTGTACGTCAAAGATTGTGACGAACAAAAGTGTTGGAGTTCCTTTAACTTTTAATTTAGTCAGTACTTGTCGATTAATTAATTTACATAACTTGTGTGAGAACGGAATACATTTCTTGTGATATTTTTTTTTATTACATCAGAGAATACTGTACAAAGTGATCGTTTGTTATTATTAACAATGGAAGAATTAAAAACAATTCGTTTGGACCTCTGGAACATTTACTACGTGGTGGTTGGAACAGGGCCTCATGTGGTACTATGTATGCCTGGGACCCTGGGGTCCATATATTCGAATTTTAAGCCCCAGATAGAGGGTTTCAATAGGGAACAATTCACTCTTGTGGTTTGGGATCCCCCAGGGTACGGTCGTAGTTACCCCCCGGCTAAGGAATTCACTCCAGATTTTTACGAGGAGTATGCTGACCATGCGCATCAGTTTATGGAGGTTAGTTCATTTAAACTTTTAAAAATTATTTAAAAAGAATAAAAATTATTTAAACATTTCTGACAATTGCAAAATATACTTACTGTGGCATTGTAATTTAATGTTTTAAATTTATTGTTTAATTAATATATTTTTTTATGGAACTACTAATTATCTTTAATGAATGAAAACTAATTTTTTTTTTAATTCGAATTTATGACATAAAAGAGTAGCAAATCTATGCAAGGCATTTTGAAAAATCGTGGTAAGATTTAAAACTATTTTTTAATTGTGTTTTGTGGTTGAGCAGATATTGCTTTTAACTCATAAATGGCTAAACCAATTTCGATCAAATGTAGCTCAGAACTATTTCGGGTGATTTCGGTTAAGTCCGCTTTTAAGGGAAAAAAAACGGGTTGTTCCACTTTTGCCACGGTTTCCTGTTGCCACGAAAATTTTTGTCTATACAAACGTTCCACTTTTGCCACGATTCTATAATAATAAATAAAAATTAATTTCTTAGGTTTCCTTTTGCCACACTTTTTTTTATTAGATAAAGCAGGTACAGTTAGCAACAGAAACATATAAAGAAAACCACATTTGATCACTATGCAAAAAAATGTTTTGATAAAAAACATCAAATTAAAAAGTAGGTAATGTTAATAAATACTATTAAGACAATCAACATTATAAAGATTTGTTTTAAAGTACAGGAACAACATTATTTTAGTTTGTTTCGCAGGTTCAGTCTCTACGGTGACAACATAACTAAGTATTAAATCACAGACTAGATGAAATCACAGACAGCCGATTAGCTTAACTTAAACGTAGAAAGTTTTAGTAACGTTTCCTTAATTGTGGAACGATGGTTTTCGAAGTCATCCAAGATGCTCAAAATTTCCCGGTCGATAGTAATTGTTCGCCTTTTTCGATTTTTGTTGATCTGAGCACATTGTTTCTGCAGCTCCCAATGAAAATATTCTCCTTCCTTTTCCACCGAAGCACAAAAACACTTAAACTATAAATATTATTAACCACATAGCCACCAGCGATCGGCGTGACGCAGTTTTATAAACTAAAAAATTTCACCTTTTTTTCGAAATGAAGTTTTGAATAGAAATGCACTCCATCTTATGACGTCACAGCTATCTCGATTATGAAACTATGAAAAATTATACGAACTAGAAAAAGACAGTAAAATATTATTCGTCATATTCGCTGATAAGCAACTCAGCCATTGTTCAAAGAATATTAGTTTAATAGTCAATATGCTTGGTTTAGCCATTCTGCGATAATGTGGTTTGACAGCTACCTTAGTGGAAGAACACAGAGAGTAGAACTAAACTGTCTAGATGGCACCACTTTGTCATCAAGCACAATGCCTGTAGTTCGTGGTGTTCCACAGGGGTCGATTCTCGGCCCACTGCTTTTTGTTCTTTATACTGCAGACATGCCAAACTGTATAAATAACTGCCAGTATCATATGTACGCCGATGACGTCCAACTTTTTATATCTTTTGAGCCAAGAGACATAACTCGGGCTGTAACACTGCTGAATGACGATCTGGATAGGATCTCTAAATGGTCTTCAATGAATTCTTTGGCTCTTAATCCTTCTAAGACCAAATTTATGATATTAGGATCCCGCAAACAAATTCAAGACGTCTCTGCGAGAAGTCCACAGATAAAAATTCTTGGTGAGTCAGTTGAGAAAGTGGATGTTGCACGTAATCTGGGTGTCCTCATGGACTCTAACTTGCAGTTTGAGGATCATGTTGCAGATGTCGTGCGTGTTTGTTTTTATAGGCTAAAAGTCATTTACAATATTCGCGACTTCCTAAGTGTCGAGATGCGCATAAAACTGTGTGAAAGTTTGATATTGTCCAAGCTTAGTTATTGTATCACGGCTTTTGGCCCGTGTTTACTTGCCAGAACTCAGAGACTCATACAGAGGGTGCAAAACGCTTGTGCCAGGTACTGTTTCCGGATTCCACCTAGGACGCACCTTACACCTTTCTTAAATAATAGTAACATTCTCAAAATGTCCGCCCGGCTAGATCTTCTGTATGCGTCAATGGTTTTTGACATTATAAAGACTAAGACACCCATTTACTTATATAGTAAATTAACTTGGTCATCTGAAAACTTCAGGAGAAGACCCACACGTGCATGGATTTTAGTTCCTCCTCGGCATAGAACTGCTGCTTTCCGTGGTGGTTTCAAATATAGAGCATCGAAATGTTGGAATAATATTCCACCACCCTTGCGTAAACTTACTTCTAAAGTTTATTTTAAATCAAAAATTAGATCAATGTTGCTAGATCTCCAAAAACAAACATGCTCCTAAAAAACCACCCAATCTACCAATTTACCTATTATACATTATACTTAATTAATACTTATATTGACATACCTAATTTCCATTCTTTCTTACCTTTTTACCCATTAAATATTATAATATCATTCTTATACAACATACCTACTTACTCTACATCACCTCTCTTCTATTTCAAATTTTTACCTTCACTGCCAGTCTTGCTAAAACTATATCAAGGTCCTGACGGAAGATCAGCGCTGTAGTCTTTGTCTGCAGCATAATGCTGAGTCAGCGCCTCTTCACTCCTGTGACACTCAGTGTCGACTGATTTTTAGTATTTTTAATTTTGTTTTTATTTTTTAACTTTTTCTTATTGCTTTGTTTATGTGTTTTGATGTGTGTTATTGGAGTGAATAAAGCTGTTATCTATCTATCTATCTATCTATGCTTATATTAGAAATTGCAGGTCATGATGTAGTTTCCATGTTTTGTTGTATGGTAGATCTTACTTTCAATGTATTTTTAAATTTTGTATAGGTATAGGTTTTTGTATAGGTATTTCAAAAAGCATCTGTAATGTTTATTTTCTAACTGACTGTACTTGTTATATCGTGGCAAGAGGATACTCTCTAAATTAAAAAAATATTAGTTTTAAAAGGATCGTGGCAACAGGAAACTCCTAAAAAGTGTGGCAACAGGAAACCGTGGCAAAAGTGCAACAACCCAAAAAAACGCATCGAAATCTGTTTATTCGTTTAGGAGCTACAATGCCACAGACAGACACACATACTTACAGATACACAGATACGCAAGTTAAACGTATAATATCCTTCTTTTTTGTCTGGGGTTCAAAACGCTTATATTTGCATAGTAAATATTATTATTATTACTCAGTAGTATTATCTTGATTATATCAGATTTATATATTAGAAGTCGCAAATGAACTATATACATAAGGCATCACATGAACTAATAATGACAACTAGTCATCTTCTTCTAAATAAGTATATAAAAGGAGAAACTGACTGACTGACTGACATATCAACGCACAGCCTAAATGGCTAAACGTAGGCACTTGAAATTTGGAAGGGACGTAGCTTAGGTACCGTAGATATGCACTAAGAAAGGAATTCCCGAAATTCCCACGGGAACGGGAATTAGCGGGAAAATCCTTTTGTATGAAAAATCTAAACTGCTTAAGTTAGACGCTTGAAATTTGGCATGCAGGTACCTTAGTAAACTTAAAGCTTAGTTGCAACAGGATATTGCAAAATTCCCACGGGAACGGGAGTTAGCGGGAAAAAACTTTTGTATGTAAAAATCTAAATTAACACGCAAACGAAGTTGCGGGCATCAGCTAGTAGGATGTAGTTATCATTATAATGATAACTAGGCATTTATATAGTTTGTTATCAGTTAAAGATGACGAGAGCGTGACTGTAGTTTGATTAATGGAATGACTAGCGGATTTGACTCTAGATATGTCAGGTTCGATCCCCGGTACCGCTTCATGCTACGCCAATATAAATAATAATTTTAAAAAATGCTGCTATGGTCACCCAGGGCCCCGATTCTGTAACTTCAGTTGTGTGTCGATGGAATGATCGCCATTTTATCCGTACAGGTAGCGAAATTGAGAACTATGTATTCTTTCATACACATAATGACAGCTGCTTTGACCGGTGGCGCCACCGGTCGAATTTTGAGTTGCTGGTAGTTTGCAACATAACGTTCGGTTGACGGTGGCGCTGCTGGTCGGGGTGGTTGTCAACAAGTATATGAAAATTAAATAGTTTTCAATTTCACCACCTGAACAGATAAAAATGGCCTCCATTCCATCGACACACATCATAAGTTTCAGAATCGGGGCCCTGGTCCCGCTTACCGCGTCGTCGCGTCGGTGGTTTTTAAACTTGACCTGTTTGTTTATTTATTTATTTGGGTCAAATCTAGAATTTTTTTGAAATTTGACCCTCTTCCTGTTGATGGAAAATGGCGGATTACATTTTTTATCCCTACTTCCTCAGTATGGGTATCAAATGAATAGGTTTGATTAGTGGAATAGAGATTTCTATTAAAATAAAATAAAAGCCAACAAAACGGTAGGTTCATTTTTCTTTTTAAAACCCCTTCAATATGGTTATCAAATAAAAGGTCTAAACTAGTAGAATAGATAACTATGAAATAAAAAGTCCAATATGGCCGCTAACAAATGGCAGTTGAATTTTTTCACGATATGGGTATTAAATGAAAGGGCTTGAGTAATAGAATATCGTAATATTAGTTTTTAGTTTTCAAAATTAAAGAAAAACTAAAAACTTGAAAATATTTTTTTTTTAAGTTGAACGGTTTTATTGAAAACAAAGTGTACTAAAAGCTAAAAATAACTCGGTAGATCCTGGTTACCAATCATCACACAACTCTCCTCATCAATCTAGAGCAGTCTTTCCCAACGTGGGCGATAACGCCCCCTTGTGGGCGCTGCAGGCCTAAAGGGGGGCGGTAAGAGACCCAGAAAAAAAAGAGGGCGTTGTGTAGGGCTTTGGGGTCGATTTATAATTTCATCTACCTAGCTAGGAAGACTCTTAGATACCGACTGAGCTCTCGACTCTCGACTACATCTTGTGAACATCAACTAATATTAATTAAGATATAGCTCAAACTCGGTTCGATATAATAGACCGTGGGCAATCATGTTTTAACAAGTTTTTGTTAAATAATCCGATTTGTACATTCCTGTATCAATCGGCTGGTTCTATAATACTTGTTCTTGCTTGTCGAGTACGATTGGGCGTCGAATGAGATAAACGAGTTTATGCACGTTTGTCTTATTCCTGTTGGTGCGTGCTGCTTATGCAATCCTATATAAACGACGTAAATTTATTTTATTTTCATTTGCGGTTTCGCGCATAATAGATAAGCAGTACTTCATTATACCACTTACGTATTTCTCAAAACAAAACAATGTCGGAAGTAAAAAAGAAGAGACGGCAATACTCTGCGGAATATATTAAATTCGGATTTATTGAAAATCCCTCAAACCCGTCGTCGCCTTTGTGTCTTCTATGTCTAAAAACATTTTCGAACGAAGCAATAAAGCCTTCAAGACTGCAAGGTCATTTGAATAAAATGCATCCAGATAAGAAAGACAAGAATGTAGCATATTTTCAAGACCTAGAGAAGAAGCATAATACTCAGCCAAGTGTATCAAAACTATTTTCGGCGGCTGCTAAGCAAGATGACGACGGACTTCGAGCTTCGTACAATATCCCTTTGTTAATTGCTCAAAAAGGCAAACCACACAACATCGGAGAAGAGTTAATTTTGCCAGCAATAAAGGAAGTAATAACTACTGTGCTTCATAAACCGGCCGCAGATATTATCCAAAAAATTCCTTTGAGTAATAATTCTGTGCAAAGACGAATTGATGAAATGGCTGAAAACATTGAAGAATCATTGTGCAATCATCTGAGGACTAGTCAATTCTCAATTCAGCTCGATGAGTCCACTTTACCAACTAATGAAGCGTTGTTGCTATCTTACGTGAGGTTTATTAAAGATGAGAAAATACGTGAAGAACTATTGTTTGCCAGAAATTTGGAGACAGATACAAAAGGCGAAACCATATTCAATACATTGGAAAAGTTTTGTGAAGAGAAAGAGATTCCTTTGAAAAATATTATACAAGTTGCTACGGATGGCGCTCCGGCTATGACAGGGCGCCATAAAGGCTTCATAGCGTACCTAAAAAATAAAATTCCAGATGTCCTTGCTATACATTGCGTTATTCATAGACAACATTTGGTTGCTAGAAACTTAAGTGAACGACTATTTCAATCACTGCAATATGTCATCAAAGCATTCAATAAAATCCGTAGCAGCTCTTTGAATGATAGATTATTTCATCAGCTTTGTGTTACTAATGACGAAGATTTCAACCGTTTGTTGCTTCATACTGAAGTTCGTTGGCTGTCAAGAGGCAATTGTCTGATTCGATTTTATAACCTGTTTGACTCTGTGATAGAGTTCTTGGAAACTAAAGATACAGAACTGCGCAACAAGCTCATAACATCAAAGAATGATATAGCTTACATGACAGACCTGTATAAATTGTTCAACGACGTGAACCTCCAACTGCAAGGCGATGAACTAAATTTAATTAAAACAAAAAATGTCGTTGCTGCTTTCGCAGCCAAACTGCTTCTGCACAAAAAGAATATGGGCAGACGTGAGTTTCACAATTTTCCGAATTTATCAGTATCCTGCAGTAACGACGACTTGTTTGCCTACTGCCAACATTTGGAAAACCTCCACATTGACTTCACCGAACGATACCAGGACATTTTAAACTTGGAAATACCAGACTGGGTGTTGGATCCATTTTCAAATGTCAACATAGCAATGTCACCTCAGCTGGAAGAAGAACTTATAGAATTGACAACAAACGAAGAAATAAAAATCAAGTTCAAAAATGGATATCAAGAATTTTGGCTACAAAAACCGATCCTGCAATTGTACCCTGGATTGTGGTCAATTGTTCAACGATTCTTGATAGCATTCCCATCGTCATATTTGTGTGAACGTGGATTTAGTGCTGTGGCAACGCTGCTTACTAAAAAGAGAAATCGTTTGCGTGTTACCGAACGTGGCGACTTGCGGCTGTTTTTGAGTAAATTGGAACCTGATATCAACAAACTTATTGAACAGCATCAGATTCAACCTTCACATTAGTTTTTATATAAGAATTGATTATGTTTGTTTTATTTTCAATAAAAGATACTCTGTCCGAATACTATAAAGTTGCGTTTCAATAATCAGTTATAAGTACTTAGCGGTTTTTAAGTATGTTTAAAAAGGGGGGCGTTAAAAAATAATTTATTCTTAAAGTGGGCAGTAGACAAAAAAAGGTTGGGAACCCCTGATCTAGAGCATTGATCAGACAAAAAAAATGTTGGGCGTATGTTTCTATCAAGTCAACCTATTTACATATTTACGCTGGTTCCGCCCGCCTAACGATTAATATTTCTTTGTCTGGTCAATGCCCTAGATTGATGAGTAGAGTGGTGTGATGATTGGTACCCAAGATTGGTACCAATTTTTTAGTTTTTATTACACTTTGTTTCAAGAAAACAGTTTCACTTAAAAAAAAATTTTATATTTTTTTTATTTAACTCACGACCGAATTTCGCAAACAACCAATATATGTTTCAGCTGCTGGGATACCCTCATTATTCCGTCCTGGGATGGTGCGGGGGTGGCAGAGCTGGTATAATCATGGCTGCTAAGTATCCAAAGTCAATTCGGACCCTGGTGATTTGGAGCACCAATTCCTTCGTCGAGCCTCTTGAAGTAGCCAAGTTCAACCGTGAGTAAAAATAGTGTTCGGGACAAAAACTTTTGTCACCAGAAAATTGTAAAAACTATTTGCAATTTTACTATTGAAATTATTTTTTCCCGCGACATTACAATTTGCCTATTAAAATTACAATTTTACGAAACTTTCAGAACCGCCTGCATAAAATTAGGATATGTTAGGTTAGGTTCATTATCATCATCATATCAGCCAATTACAGTCCACTGCTGAACATAGGCCTCCCCCAAGGTGCGCCACTTTGCACGATCCTCCGCTATTTGCATCCAGCCACTACCCGCTATCTTCTTTAGGTCATCTGACCATCTGGCTAGGTTAGACTTTTTTAATGTTGGTTAGGTGAGGTTGCAATAATGTTATAAAAAATTCACAGATTTCGTGCCTTACACGACTATCGAGCACATTGGAAATGAATCTACGGAATTCGAAAAAAAATAATTTTGAATTATTGATTTTTTTCAAAAAGGTTAGACTACAGGGCAAACTCATAACCCGATCGTCTTTGTTTTACGCTCATTCAAATTTTTCACAAATTCATATCATTCTGTTTCCAAAATATCGAGCGCCAAAATCAAAAAGTGAAAAAAAAACAAAAAGCCATCAAAGTGAAAAAAGTTGAGCCAGTTCACAAAGTACCATCTTACTACGTCAAATTACAATATGACGGGTTACGGTCAATACACACATAAATACCTACACATAAGCTCACGCCTTTGTCCCATTGGGGTAGGCGCTTTCTCTATATTCATAATTTGCTTCATACACAATCGTAACTAAGCATGCACATGGTAGTTTCTTTTTTGTCGTTTATTGAACATAGTATTCCTCTTACAGACTACAAAGACATAAAACTATGGAAGGCAGAAATGCGGGACCCATTAGTCAAAATCTATGGAGAAGAGCTCCTATCTACATACTGGGCAAGTTGGATTGATGGTTTGAATATCATTTTAAAGGAAAGAGGTGGCAACATTTGTTCAGACTTTTTGGAGCGAGTCGAGTGCCCAACGTTTATCATTTATGGAGAAAGAGATGTTTTAATAGAGAGTAAACATGGACCTTGGCTGCATGAAAGGATCAAGAATTCCACGTAAGTAGCAAGGACATAAGTAGTAAGTTCGCCCCACACCTATACCTACACGACAAAAACAAGAAGCAAAGACAAATCATTCATTTTTGGCCCAAAAATCCAATCTGTGTCCTCCTGATTGAGTAGTTCCATTTAAACATCCAGCATCAGCCATCAACCATCTTGGCAGCCATCTTGAAAAAATACAGAATATAAAAATCGACTCCATATTTGGAATCTGTATCCCCAAATTCAGCCAAAAACCGAAATTCATCTGAATTTCAGAATTCGAAACCAGATTTTCAACTTAAAAAAAACAGTTCAAGGAGTAACCGTAAAAGACTCGGCGTCATAGTGAAAAACAGTTGGATGGAACCAAACAATCAGAAGGGCACATTTTTTTCGTTGACCAGTACTTTGAATTTTTGGGCGTATGACCTCTTTTGTAGATTTTTCGTAGTGATTTTATTATAAGCATAATGTTATTTATCGCTGACGTATTTACATTACATGAAACTTTGTAAATCAACAGTGTGGCGTGATTAGTCGATTCAACGTTGGACTAGGTGAAAGATAAGATAAAATATGAAAGAATGATCTAATCGTGACAATCAGAATTTAAATAATCTTAAATTGTTGAACGAATGATTTTGTGAATGATTGTTCTTTGTTGAATAATCCTCTTAATCCATCGTTTTATAGTGTATTTCCGTTCAGATTTTCAGGATAGGATAAATTATTGATTAAATCGATTCAAGTGAAATATTAAATTGCTTATGTATAGTTTAATTGAATTGTTTGAAATCAGGGTTTTATCGATATTTTTACAATTAGGGTTCTTCAGTGAAATAAGTTCAAAAGATGAACAGATTTCGAAACTACTGGACGGTTTTATTTATTTATTTGTATAAATAAAACGGTCCAGTAGTTGCGAAGCCAATTCAATGCAATAAAAGAAAAACAAACAATTAAATCTTTCCTCTTTGTAATATTAATATAGATACAGGGCTTTAGGTATCTCTCTTTCAACCTCTCTGGTGGTATAATCAGTCCATGAAATTGAACAACTTCCCCAAGGAACATAGGTCAAAATACGAAAAAAAAATTTTGATCTCCCATACAAAATGCGCTAAATGCTGATGAAGTCTGTATGGGAACTCAAATTTTTTTTTTCGTTTTTCGACCTATGTTCCTCGGGGAAGTTGTTCAGTTTCATGGACTGATTAACCACCCGAGAGGTTGAAAGAGAGATACCTAAAGCCCTGTAGATATAAAGTACTGCTCTACTTATTGACTTTTCCTTTTATTATCTTTCTATTTTGCAGGCTCCACAAGGCCCCGACTGGCAAGCACGATTTCCATCTAACACAGACGGAAGAATTCAATAAACTCGTCCAGGAATATTTATTGCAACACTGAACATTTACTACCTAGGGGCTTTCAATATACGTCACAAAAAACCGACTTTTCAGATTCCATCAATGTTTTACAGGTCGTTTAAGTGTTATATATATAATAAAGGTTATTATCATATCATATATTTTTTTAAACAAAGTCCCTCGCCGCGTTTGTCTGCCTAAACGCGATAAGCTCACAAACTACTAAACAGATTTCACCGATAGACGGAGTGATTCAAGAGGAATGTTTATGTGCATAATTCACTCCCGAAATATATACGAGAACGAAGTGCCGGGAGGGAAGCTAGTATGCTTATATATTTCTCTTGAAACTTATTAAAAAGTAACTATATGAGTAAAAAATAAGTTATACTTTAATGGAGCCTTCTTATTTAATAAGAGACAATAAGTTATAATGTGACGTCTGCTTTGGTCGAGTGGTAGTGACACGCCCTCTTGATCGACGGGTCCTGATGGGATCGATTGCCAGTCGGGGCAAATAGCTGTAACGTGACCCTGATCGAAAATCCGTAAGGCGGAGGGATGTTTAATAAATATAGGAAATTAAAACTGCATAAGTCAAGATGTCGCGGAGGGGTGTTTGATAAATATAGGAAATTAAAACTGCAAAAGTCAAGATGTCATCCGATGTCAGCATAAAAAAAAATGCACAACGTTAATGTTCTAGTTTTCACTTCTGCCGGCATTCCCGGACCGCAACCCGTTGTTTTTTTTATATATTACTTTATGTACACACCAACTCATCAACGGAATTTGCAAATAAAAATCTTCATTAGTCAGTTAGAAAAAACAATTTAGTTTTTGCGGTCTGTTTTGATTTGCTTTTAGTTCACAATTTTCTTAACTAGTTTTTAACACGAACAAATTCTCCAATCACATTTACAATTGTTGTCTAGACTAGGCCGAGAGCCCGCTGCAATTATAGTGATGTCAACAACTTCGAGATTAAAATACGAAAGTTTTGTTTAGTGACAGTATCTAGTCAAGTCAAGAATAGCTTTATTTCATAGCCCAATTAGACTGTACAATAAAGAATAAATACATACATAGACTGCTACTTAAAATAAGTCAAAGCTAACTATATACCTATTCGCAAAGGTGAACTCTACAGAAGTTAACTCTACACCTATTCGCAAAGGTGCAGTCTTCCTCAGAGAAGATATACATCCTCAAATAATTTTAGGGAAATAAAAATATTCGGCGCGAATGGGACTATAGACTTGAAGGCACGATAGCTCAGTTGGTTAGAGCCCCAGGCGATCTAATCCTGGGGTCGTGGGTTCAAGTCCCATTCGCTTCGAATATTTTTCTTTCCCTAAAAGTTATTGGTGAATATCCTTCACGCGGGAAAGTGTTTAAAAAAAATACTAGATAATATATAATCCTGCCTTCTATTAATCTGGGAGTACTTGGAATAGCCCACTATTAATGGCGGTTGAATGACAATAGTCGCCATTTTATCGGTTTAGGTGGCGAAATTGAGAACTGTCCCTATTCCATTCGAACCTTTGAAGACGGCTGCTTTGACCGCCAACTGAATATTAAGCTGCTAAGTAGTTTGCAACTTAACGTTTAGTTGCGACTTTTCATACCCAAAGGTTACCTGGAAGAAATCGCTTGAAGCGATAAGGTCGCCTATATTGTACCTTTTGTAAAGTTACTTGTAATTGTCTCATCATTGTATTTCTTTTCAAATTGTGCAATAAAGTATATTGTATTGTATTGTATTGTTGGTGGTGACGCTGTTGGTCGGTGTGGCTGTCATCGGGCCTTTTTATAATTCGAACGGCACGGCACGGTATGACAGAATCTGTATTACCATTGCCTTCTATGTTCTCAGCTTCTAGTATCACTAGAGCATAGGAGGCAATGGTAATACAATTTTGCCGTGCCGCTTCTGTATTATAAAAAGGCCCATTAAGTGAGGTTTCTATGGTTCTCAATTTTGCTAACTGAAAGGGTAAAATGGTCACTATTGTTGTATAGGTAAGAACCTATACATTTTCTGTTCAATGTTGATGTTATTTAAGTATATTTAGGTGAGAAATCAAAATAGAAATGTTTCTTAAAAAAGGTCTATTAAAAAGTCCACAATAAATGTTCAATAAATTAAATTAATAAAAAATTAATAAAATGTTTAAGATATTAAAACATGTTTAAAAAAATGTTTTGGTTTGAGATGCGATGTTAATGCGCGATTGTTGCCAACTGGTGAGCGGGTGGGCCCGCGTCACCTATGTTAGAATTATGCATTTTTGCATTTAATAATTTAGGCCACTTTGAGATTCAAAGTTCACTGTGCAGTTGTTGAGCGTACAATTGTCATTCAATCACCATTGATTAGAAAAATAGCTCGACCCCTGGTTCGGGAATCTACGAGGGAAAGTTGATGCTTTTACAAAAATGAAACAGTAATCTCTGTAATTGATTGATAGGTATGCTATATCTATACTAATATTATAAAGAGGAAATATTCGATTGTTTGTTTGTCTGTTTGCATTGAATAGGCTCCGAAACTACTGGACCGATTTAAAAAATATTTCGCCGTTAGAATCCTACATTATCCATGATGAACATAGGGTACATAATTTTCTCGAATTTCCACGAGACGAATTCCCGGGCGGAAAGCTACTTAGTTAAATAAATTTAATCCATTGACCTCTACATTTACATTGGATGACTTGAAAATAGTAAGCGAAACCTTAGGGGGTTGATTCTTCCAATGAAACTGAAAAACTTGCCCATGTGAAATTTTAAAAAAATTCGACTTCCCATAAAAAGGCAATAAGCTGATCGCACAAGTTGTATGGAGGAAAGGTAATTTTTTTTTCATATTCCGACTTATATTCCTTGGGAAAATTCACATTCTCAATTTTCGTTAATTTTTTTAAAGTCATTCTATAATAGAGTTCAGTAGGTCAAACTTTATATTTAACTAAATTTTTCAATCACATCGGCATCATTAAAAAGTTACTGGGTTAATTTGAAAAAAAATAAATAAAAAAAAAGTGATATATACGAGTACGTTAGTATAATGGAATCTGTCTCTACATAATATTAATACAAATGATCAAATCTATTTATTTTTTAAAAGGCACCTTATCAAAGCAAAGAATTCGAATATTTCACTGTTCGAATATTTTCCCAGCACTATCGAAATGTCGATAAATCAGCGCGAACAATGCGCTGGCGCCGCCGTGAGCGGACCGCCCTCTCTTGCGCAACCAGATAACTAGACATTTTTGTGGAAATCGTTTTAAGAATTCCACTGAAACGTACTTATTTTAAACAATGAATCATAGCTTCTGCTAAGAATAGCATCAAAAGTTGACAATAATTTGGGAACTAAGACATAAGGTCACGCTCAGAATGCAGAAACAATAATTTAAGTTAAAAAAAAATTTTCATTGAAAAACTAGAGTTACAATAAATGAAAGTTAAAAATAAACTTATTATTAATAATAACAATAAGACAAATTAATACCTATGCCTGAACAAGGCAATCTCAGGCGATAGAGGTCTAATTAAGTAATAAATAAAACAAGCAAAAGTTGTTTTAATGGATAATAAAGTTACGTTATTATTTTAAACACAAACAAATGAAAACTACCTAAGTATTTAAAAATCCCTGAGGATTATAAAATAAAAGTTATTTGTTAAAGTTTTTTAAAACCTTTCCTGTAGTTTTTGACTTCATAATATTGTAAAAAATGAACTATGTTTTTACCCGACTGCCAAAGAAGGAGGGTAATGTTTTTAGAAGAGTATTCTCCGTGTTTGAAAATACCGTCTTGACCAAATTGTCCCACCCTACGTCGAAAATTCCCTAATAAACATCGACGGGGAAAGTGTGTTTTGAATCAGTAATGTTGTTTTTCAAAGTTGACCTCAATCTTGTGGGTGTTTTTGGGCGACCCTTTTTGTCAATAAACTGAAGACTATTTTTATTTATTAGGTACTTATTGTTTAAATCTGTTTTAGAACATATAAGCTCACGCCTATAAACCCTATCAGGGTAGGCAGAGTATCAGTGATTTTGAAACTACTTGACGCCACGTTTGACATAAATTGATAAGGTTGTTGGATGAGATACGATGTACAGAGGCCAGCGCATCAGGTTAGTCCATTTTCATTGCAAAACCACTCTTATTACTTTTAATAAGTTAGTTAGACAAACGTAAAAGACTGATTCTCCCAATTATCATAAAGTAATTTCCCCTTTTTTTTTTAAATCTTCTTTTCATAATTAACTAGCTTTCCGCCCGCGGCTCCGCCCGCGTCCTAATTTTTTTTAAAATAAAAAGTATCCTATAAACCTCACGGAGCCCGAGACCTTTCCAACAAATGCAAAACCGTGTAAATCGGTTCGTGCGTTCTGGAGTTACAGCGTCAGGAAGGAAAATCCAACTTATTTTTATATAGTAGATTAGGCAACCGACTGATTAGACAAGTTGTATGGGAGAAGATGAAGAATTTTGTTCTATTTGCTGATTAGTTTGAATAAATTTTTAATTTTTTAATATTTCTATATTAAAACCACCACTATAACTTTTATACTGCATCGTACGTAATAAAAATACATAGTACTGAGTAAATTTAGAAAGGATTTAGACTGCTGGCTATTTCAGTAACCATCTAATTGCGCTAAGCGGTAAGTAGGTGGGGAAAGGCAGTCTTTCTTCACAAGCAGGCGAGGCCATCGCATCGACGTTTGCATCCGACCTTCGCTGCCTACACTGCAAAAGCATCTGCGCGGCCTTCGGACTCCTTCACTGCACAACTGCCTCAATTTTATCTTCATGTTTAATGAAACTCTGCATGTTGGTATTACTGTATTGTGTTTCCATGCTGGACTAGGAGTGAAAGAAAAACTTAGAATGTGCCAGCTACCTACTCTTCCCAGGTATACAGTAAGAGTCTGTAAGTGGGATGCGGGGATTTTGCTGTATAATAGGCGAAAGGCTGACCACCTCTCACCATTAATACCATTATACAACTTGTTCCATCTGATAACACTCACAAATTGTGTCAAACGTGGCATCAAGTGGATCGCTAGAACCACTGATGCTCTGCCTACCCTGTTAGTACATGCGTGAGCGTATGTATGTACATACGCGTTCATATATGGAGGCATAGTCAATATAAAACGCAGAAAACAAGTCGCTTGCGGCCGCTCGTGTACTCACACATGGATACAAATGACGTATACCGCATACCCCACTACGCTTGTTGCTCTGATAACAAGCATAATTTCACGAGCCAAATCATAAGCCTTGATGGCGCAGCGGAAACACTGTCTGCCTGCTGTAGCAAGGCGCGGGTTCGAGCCCAACTGCCGCCTAATAGCAGCTACGAAGTTTTGTTAGATATGTTTTAGTTTTCAAACATTTTTATAGTCATAGACCATACCATACAAAAATTGAATGCAATGAAGTTAGTTTAGATCATTCGGTTCGGTGTTCATGAGCAACCTGTTTGTCATTGCTAGATCATAAGCGAAGGTGCTCGTGTGTTCTTACCGTATCGGCAGTTTACTGTGATTTCTTTTTTCGACATGCACAAATACATAATAAGTATGCAGAAGAGGCAGTGTATTGTTGCGCTGCACAATATAGGATATAATATATCCCAAATTGCTAATGAGACAGGTCTTACAGTGAGTATTTTAATGTTTACTTAATATTAACACTGTTTTTAAATTTATAATTTATTTTGAGAACGTAAACATATCATCTAAATGATAAGCTTAACTATTGTAATGCATAGTTTTTGTTCCTTATTATATTAATCTTGTTATTTTGGTTTTCGTGAAGGATGGGTGAATGAGGGTAACGTGTAATCTC
The DNA here is from genome assembly GCA_949987775.1 of Aproaerema taeniolella. Taxonomy (NCBI): domain Eukaryota; kingdom Metazoa; phylum Arthropoda; class Insecta; order Lepidoptera; family Gelechiidae; genus Aproaerema; species Aproaerema taeniolella. The sequence continues at coordinate 2,805,311 of OX465253.1, read as the reverse complement.
GGCCGCGCAGTGGACGATCGCGAATCGCGAGTTATCAATGAATCAACGTGTGGTGCAAATGTATGAAAATAATGGATTCATACGGAAGATAAATGGAGTTCATCGATTCTAAGGCTTAACAAGTTTAATTAAATATTGTTATGTGTAAAATTGTGATATTTATCTATAACTTATTCTTTTGTTATTATAAACTATATATCTACTGCCTTGTAGTGCAAGTTCAATATTATTTTTTGTTGAGGTTTAGCTTCAATACTCTTTTCTTCACGAAAACGAATTCTTAAGCTATAACCTTAATAAAACTGTAAGTGATCAAGTTGCAGAAAAAAAATGTGATTTTGTTAGTAGGAAATAAAATGACCTAGTCGAATTTCATATTTGTTTTATTCAAATACTTTATCACTGATACAATAATGTAACATTATTATTATTAATGTAATATTATGTGTGAAAATAGTTGTTAATGCTTTAATAAACAAAAATAAATTACAAAAAGAAATTACTCGGCTGGGATTAGAACCCGTGAACCTTTCTTCCTGCTAGGACAGTGCTTATCCACTGGACCATACATAACGTTAGTAAGATCGACAAAACAAAGATACACTACGTCATGTTTACATTACCGATTGTTTGATATGACTCAACAGCAGCGGTGAGTGGAGGACAGTGCAATGTCGGGTGAATGCGTCCTACAAAAACTTCACCGAGGAGCCAAGAGATGTCGCTTAGCAAAATTATGTTCTTAGAGGAGGCTACAAGCTTGTGTGCGTGAGAAATCGTTTGAACTATGTTCATAGGAACATAGTCCCTATTGCAACGCGCTAAGTAGTTTAACTATGACTCCATTAAAGAACGCTACTGTACATATGTGTTTTTATGAGTATGTGTAAGGACTAACCGTACATTTTATATTTCAAAAAACAACGGGTTGCACTCCGGGAGTGCCGGCAGAAGTGAAAACTTGAACATTAACGTCGTGCATTAATATATGTAATTTAATTTTTTCTAGGCTGACACCGGATGACATCTTGACTTTTGCAGTTTAATTTCTCCGCCTATTTATTTAACACCCCTCCGCCTTACGGATTTTCGATTTTTTGATTCTTACGGAGTTTAACATTTTTTACCCATACTTCAAAGTGCACAACGCCGCTAAAGAAGTTTTCACTGCAAAAAAATATGTGTTTAGGAAATCTTACAGCATCACATCATGCTGAATATTCTACAAAACACATTCCATTCGACAATTAAAATATTTCTCATTAAATATTTGCAATCTTAGCAAATGGATTTAAGGAATAATAAAAATTAAGAGTGTACACATTATGCGTGTGTGGATGTGTGTTTGAGTGTGCTAAGTTGAAATATAATGTACATCTGTGTCGGTTGACCTGTTTTTACATTACCACCCCGTCTCTATTGATCGTCTCTATTCAGTGGAAGTGGATGCGGATGTTTTACCAGAGAGAACATCGATCACGTAACGTTTATATTTGTGCCGCTTCCAGCAAAATGTATCCAAATGACTTTCTGAATCCATACGGCAGTGTAAATCTTTAGTAAAAAAGTACCATATTATCTTTGAATATAAGTATAAACTAATTTAATTCTGAAATATTTAGCACCGTGATAAAATGTCCAGCCAGACTAGTGGTAAATTCAAGAAAAAAAACCACACCCTAACCTATTGTGATATTTGGTAATTTTTTATCGGGGTTAATTTAATTGTAACAATTAAATCGAACTTAAAGAAAAACAACGGATTGCACTCCGGGAGTGCCGGCAGAAGTGAAAACTTTAACATTAACGCTATGCATTAATATTTAATTTAATTTTTTCTATGCTGATACCGGATGACATCTTGACTTTTGCAGTTTTAATTTCCTATATTTATCAAACACCCCTCCGGACATCTTGACTATTGCAGTTTTAATTTCCTATATTTATTAAACACCCCTCCGCCTTACGGATTTTCGATCAGGGTCACGTGACAGACACATGACCCTGACGCGAGTTTAACATTTTTTACCCATTCTTCAAAGTGCACAACGCCGCTAAAGAAGTACTAACTTCAAAAATAAAAAAATAAATATCATCCCGACATGCGATTGCTTATAACTTTTGAACAACTGAACCAATTTTGATCAAATAGAACCGTCTCGATTACGTCAGCTTTCAAACAACAAAAAAACGCATCGAAATCGGTCCATTCGTTAGGAGCTACGATGCCACAGACAGACACACAGACAGACACACACGAAAAACTTTAAACAACTATCTTTTTTTCGGGGCTTAATAAAACGTCCTAGGTATTAATTTTGGTAGATGAATACCCGAGCCCCTCGGTGGGGACATAAATAGGCTGGTACGCAGAAGATGAATGCAAGGCGGTAACTTTCCCAAAGCTCCGGGTAGTTCAGTCAACATTGGACCGTCACGCGCGAGTCGTGATTTCCCGAAGGATTCCGTACAACAGTATGTTGTACCAAAAGTGATTTATATGGACCGCAATATGTGAGCCACTAAACTGTCGTTTGTTTGACTTGTTTTACCAATTACTTATTTTATTTCCTGGAATTAGAGAAAATATCACAGGACAAACGCTGCATTGTTTTGGTTTTGGAAATTGGGTGTTTCTCAGTCATTTTCTAATTTTTCTTTTTTAATGAAATATTTCATAATTGTTCACAATGAAACAGTGCTTCCATTTTCTTAAGGTGTCTCGGAAACTACATAGTGGCGGACCCGGGAAATGAAAATGTTGGATCGAATTTAGAGAGTGTTTATTGTTCGGTGGTCAAATTATTTAAATTTGATTTTCAAATGACAAGAATGAGAATCACAATGTAAGAATATAGAAGTACTGTACTATAGTTTTGGTTTTTGTTTAAGTATGTAAGAACTGGGTACCTACCACGATCGTTTAAAAGCATTTCTGTTTAGGATACAATTTTGAACTGCTTCGCAATTGGAATGTTTTTTATAATGGTACCATGGTGGCGCTGCTTTTGAACTGCTCGGTTGTCTATAGTCCATTTTAAATGTCTACGTAAATTGTCGCTGGTCTGCCTTTGAATCGCAACAGCGCCAAAATTGAATCGCTTATAAGCCATCATGGTACGAATAAGCGTTGCAGACTTGTTTAGGTCCTAAATTGGATCGCGCTAAGCGATCATGGTAAACCTCCTGTACAATATTCTGAAATGTTCATCAGAAGCTTCCCAAACAGAGGAAGTAAAACAAAATACCATTTAACCCCTCAGCGCACGTGCCAATGGAACCGCAACTGCTTCAACAGAGTTCAACCAAATCCTGGAATTACCCTGTATTTCGATGGATATTTTACACTGGAAACCTCAACTTTATTTAAATGTCAAAAGGTTTATTTTGCATATTTTTTTCGGTTTTATTTACATAGCTTACAGGATTCATGTGTACTATGGGATGGAAGCGAATGCGAAACGCGTACGTTTTTTCTTCCATAACTCTTTAATTTGTTTAATCCTCAACATAGTTCCATCTCTCTTTCTCGCAAGCAATATAGGACACGTGTCCCTCTCCTCACCTTAGCTATTGGTAAAAAAATATTTACAACTAATTTCCGTTAACTGTACCTCTACTCATTCGCGCCGCAACTACTCTGCGATTTTCATTACTATAGGTAATCAGCTATCCGCCCGGGACTTCGTTCCCATGGGAATTCAGGAAAATAATAAATAAACAATAAATAAATAAACGCTACACACTCAAAGGCCCACACTAAGGTTTTCCCTTGTGTCGTGGGTCCCTCGGAACACACATAAAGACAAACACAAACACCCATGACCCGAGAACAAACATCTGCTTTTCACACAAATGTTTGCCCCGACTGGGGATCGAACCCAGGGCCCGCCGATCAAGAGGCAGCGTCACTACCACTCGACCAAACCGGCCGTCATAAGGTATGTTATTCAGAAATAATGTAGCGTTCTAATGGTGAAAGAATTTTTGAAATAGCTCCTTTAGTTTTTGAGTTTATTCGTTACGAATATACAAATATTTCCTCTTTATAATATAAGAATCACCCAATTTTAGTTAGCGAAACTTTAGAGGTGATTCTCCCCATGAAACTGAACAAATTTCCCCAGGGAGACTATAGAAAAAATCTCGAAAGAAAATTTTGACGGCTCATACAAAAGAAAATCAGCTGATCGCACAAGAGTATAGAGAGGTGACATTTCTAGGGTTCCGTACCCAAAGGGTAAACACAGACTACTAAGACTATTACTAAGACTCCGCTGTCCGACCGTCCGTCTGTCCGTCTTTCACCAGACTGTATCTCATGAACCGTGATAGTTAGACAGTTCAAATTTTCACAGATGATGTATGTCTGTCGCTGCTATAACAACAAATACTAAAAACAGAATAAAATAAATATTTAAGGGGGCTCCCATACAACAAACGTGATTTTATTTTGTTCGTTTATTTATATAGATGATGTTACGGAACCCTTCGTGCGCGAGTCCGACACGCACTTGGCCGGTTTTTTTTTCATATTTTGACCTATGTTTCTAGGGGAAAGTTGTGCAGTTTCGTAGGCCGATTCACACCCATATTTGTTGTTAGCTAATTTAAAGTTACCCAATGGATAGATATATGTATATCATACTATATTATAAAACTGTGTGAACGCGATAAACTCAAAAACTACTGAACGGATTTTCATACGGTTTACACCAATGAATGGAGCGATTCAAGAGGAAGGTTTATGTGTTTGATTGATTCCCGAAATTCCCACAGGACCGAAGTCCCCGGCGGAAAGCTAGTATAGATGTACCGGAAATGTATGAAATTTAGGAATTGTATACAAGGCTATCTAGAAAATGTATAAAATATTGTTTAAAATAGGAAATGTGTATGTAAACGGAAATGTGTGAAATCCGTCATTGTTTACAATTCCTAGGAAATGTATACAATTCCTAAAATCGCCCGGAAATGTGTGAAATGAATTATATTTGATACATTTCCTAAATAACAATCGTTTTATTCATTTTATTCACATAAAACATTCGTTTTATACATTCCCGAGAGCAATTTCGGAATTTTATACAATTCCTAGGAAATGTATACATGTATATGTTACCGGAAATGTATGAAATTAAGGAATTGTATACAATTCCTAGGAAATGTATACAAATTCCGAGGCTGTCTAGGAAGTGTATAAAATATTGTTTTAAAGATTTTTTAATACCCACATATCCTAGGAAATGTGTAAATTTTCTAGGAATTGTATAAAATTCCGAAATCGCTCTAGGAAATGTATACAAACTAATAAAACAACCTAACTAAACCTGAATAAGCAACGTGAATTTGTCTTGGCCACATTGTAGATTTGCTCACTTCATGAAATGTTCGAGAATTTTCACTGTCTATTGATCATTTTTCACTGTCTATTGATCACATGCGACAACCGCCTAAATGTAACAACCGCTTAACGCAAACATAGTCGTTTCTGGCACTTCGCCGGCCGCTGCCGCGGCACGCTCGCTCGGCTCGTGCGTTGGGGGTCGCACTTCTAACCTAACCCAACCAACCCTTAACGGGTTGGTTGGATTAGGCTACTAACAAATCTACTTGTCGCAGTTCCGTCTATCACAGTCGAACAAGGAAGTCGAATGACTTATGAACAGAAAAAAATCAAACATTTTATACATTTTCGATTGTTATTTAGGAAATATATCAAATATAATTCATTTCACACATTTCCGGGCGATTTTAGGAATTGTATACAATGACGGATTTCACACATTTCCGTTAACATACACATTTCCTAGATAGCCTTGTATACAATTCCTAGATTTCATACATTTCCGGTAACATATTAAACAGTCATTTCCTCGCTTCGCTCTCTCGGCTCGTGCGTTGGGGGTCGCAGTTCTAACCTAACCTAACCCAACTAACCCTTAACAGGTTTGTTGGGTTAGGCTACTAACAAACCTACTTGTCGCAGTTCCATCTGTCACAATGGTACAAATAAATCGAATGACTTAAATAATTATAAAACAGACAAAATCAAACATTTTACACATTTCCGATTGTTATTAAGAATATTTCCGGTCGATTTTAGGAATCGTATTTAATGATGGATTACATACATTTCCGTTAACATAGATAATAAAATAATCTGCCTAGTACATGGCAGTAGGTATAGCTTAGTTGACACGCTTAATCAACCCGCATAATTCATGTCACGACGCGGGTACTGCATGTTAGTAAAACAAATATATTAAGTTAAAGATCGGTACTTTTTTATTAGAAATAAAATTCATTTTCAGACGAAACGACTCACTAGCAAATAATTTATTTTAAAAAAGTAGATTTTTAAAGTTATGGAAAGAAATTGATGTTCATAGAAATAACTCTGCAAACAAAAAAAAACTGTGTGGTTGTGTATCTGTGTGTCTGTATGTACCAAAGTAGTTCCTAAACGAATGGAATTTGAACGCTGACGTAATCTATATTTTTCTTAGCTATATTTTATCAAAATTGATTCAGTCATATAAGATCCATGAGCGATTGAATGTCAAGTGTGATTATAATTTTACTAGTAGAATTGTAACAATAATATGACCTAAATAATAGGTATACTCAAATGTACTAGATAAGTAAACAAACATATAACACAATCCACTTATTTCACTTAAGAGGTACCTACCTACATTAGAATTCATATAGTTAGCGAAGGCCGGGGTCAACGACCGAATATACGGGCGGAGTTAGTATCCTGCTGCGATGGTAGTGATGGGAACTGCCAAGGTCTCATACGATTAAATGTATTTAGGTAGGTACTGAATGCCGCACATCGGGTTACGTGTTGTTCTTCAGGCGACAACAGCACCCGATCGTTCTTGAGCAAAAGGCGGCACACATAGGAATAGTGCCATCTCCGTCTCTCAACAGGCCTGGGCCGGTAATACAGACAGTGTCGATACACGAAGTTTACGTAGGTACGCACACATGGACTATGAAAGTGTGCGTGCGTAAAAATATGTTCCAAAGTTAGGAATATGAGATTTATGGCAGGTAACAGCTTAAATCGAAAAATGTGTTAACTACTTATCGAGAGTATTCATTCACGAACATTTTGATAGCAAATTCAAGTTCCTGTGTGCATTTTACTATCGTTTTTACTGCTAAAAAGATACGACAATATTAGGTATTTAGAGGTGACTTTGTGGGCTTTTTCTATCGAACCAAAAGTGCTGAATCATGTTTTCAGCAAACTACTTATCTAGTTTATGTCCTGAATATTACCGTAGTATTTTTTTCTTCGATTTAATGCAGTGCGTCATGCTTATCTACGCATCATAAAATCGTAATTTAGGTGCTGTAGTCGCCTTAACTGAGGCTCTACGACCGAAATTTCGAAGCGTCGAATGGCGGTACATCTCTGTCTTGCGCCATACCAGATGACAGTAACTTATTGTGACAACTATCGGCCGTCCGTCGATCGTAGATAAGACAAAGTAGATGGTTCCAATACTTAGGTTTTGTAGACGGCCAAAGCGCTTCAGAGAATAGAGAATGTAAGTATAACAGTGACATTCTTTTTTTTTAACCAGCCCATATATACGTCCCCACTGAAGGGAACAGGAGTCCCTTCGAATCACGAAGATGATTTAGGCCATAGTCCACCACGCTGGCCCAATGTGGGTTGGTGGACAGTGACATGTAGTGACAACAATTATGGGTCGTTTGTCAATTGTCGGTCGCTATTTATCAGCTGTTCAGTTTAATAACCAGTTTTTTATTTTATTTAACAGTCAACAGTCAGTAAATTATGCATCCACAGACTTGATGTCTGTGATTGGCCAGATTTTACAAGTCTCGCTATTAATTTAAAGTTAGGTACCGAATAATATGAAAAAAAACTTGTATCGATATCTCTGCATCCCAACTCTATACTATGGGACTATCGGAAAAACTCCCTAGAGGCGGAAAAATTACCCTAAATGAAGTCGGGTAAACGGAGCGATTTCATGAGCTGCTGTTAGCCTACTTTCTTAATTGTTACTAGAACATTCCAATGGCTTACCAAGAAATCAGGTTGTACACAAACTATCAAATATACAATGTTCAACCCAATTTCTTCCAATTCCATACTGGACTGGGAGTGAATGAAAAACTTAAAATGTCCAACTACTACAATGTCCAACTACTTACTTTTCCCAGGTATAAAGTTTTTTTTTTACACTAACTTAACCTATTTAGAATTTTTTTTCTTCGCCAAACTGCAAAGCAGTTTGTTGGCGATAGCGCTCTTAACATTTATTTTTACATGCATTTTTTAAGTTTATTTTTTAAAACCGGTACGTTTTTAATTTTATTTGATTGTAGTAGAATTACACACTTATTACATATTTTTGGTATTACATATTTTCTTGTTCGTTGCCCATAGTAATTTTTAACCCCTCTGTATTATTTTTCCTTGTTTCTTACCTCTCGTACAATAGCTATAAGTAAAAGTCTGTAAGAGGGACGCGAGGTTTTTGCTGTATAATGGGCGAAAGGCTGACCACTTCTCACCATTATGCAACTCGTTCCATCTGATAACCCTCACAATTTGTGTCAAACGTGGCGTCTAGTGGTTCTAGAACCACTGATGCTCTGCCTACCCCGTTAGGGATTATAGGCGTGAGCGTATGTATGTAGGTATGTTTGTAATTTCTTCCTAGTATCCTATTATTCTTTTATCAAAATTAAACCAGCTAAGATAACGGGTCACATACAAAATCAAAGCTAAATGCTGTCCTCGTGATTAAGTTTTAAAACAGTTTTTCATCATCATCTCAGCCTATTGCAGTCCACTGCTGAACATAGGCCTCCCCCAAGGTGCACCACTTTACACGATCCTCCGCTTTTTTCTTCCAGCCACTACCCGCTATCTTCTTTAGGTCATCTGACCATCTGGCTGGGGGGCGTCCTACACTACGTTTGCCAAGACGTGGTCTCCATTCGAGAACCTGTCTACTCCAACACTCGTCTCGGTTCTGCGACAGTCATGGCCAGCCCACTGCCACTTCAGCTTGCTATTACAGTTTTTATGATCAGTTTTTAGTTCAATTTAATTACAAACATGGCACCTAGTAACTCTAACAAATAACTTTGTGACTCTAACAAATAAAAAACAAAATAAAATTAAGCTCACGTCTCAAGTGAGTTGTCAATGTTGTTCGAAGTAAGTTTAGGAGAGGAAACACGCGTAATGCTCCGCGGTCCTTTGTCAAAATGTCAACATTGACAACGCCAGAGGGCGAGCAAACCTTTGCGCGTGGCCCGCACGCAATCAGAGTAAAGTTTCAGCGTCAGCCGAGTGGCGCGCCGCGCCATCGTGCTCGAGCTGCTGTTTCAATTAAAAGCTAACGGAGTAGATTGGGTTTTAAAGCTGTTAGACGCTACATTTGACACATATTCTAAGGGTTATTGGATGGAACGTAAGTACTGTGGTGATAGGTTGTCAGCCTTTCGCCCATGATAAAGCAAAAACCTGGCGTTCCACTTACTGGCTTCTAGAATATGCCTGGGAAGAGTTGGCAGCTAGCACATTCTAACTTTTTCTTTCATTCCCTGTCCAGCGTGGAAAATGACGTTTTTTTCCTGTGACATTAAGTGAATGCCATTTTAAGTGTCAGAAGACATTAAACGGTAATATGACTATAACAATGGTGATTGTTTTATAATTGCTGAATTATTAGCGATTATGAACTAGTTCACTTAATTAGATGAACAACAGATTGATTACTTCTAGTCTTTGAACAACTCATACATATAATAATGAATCAATAAATATCAAAAGACTGCCATGTCAACTAAGCTTAAATTTAATACTTTTCTTAGCTTCACTTGCATCAAAACTTAACCCTGGGTTACCGTATTTGTAATGTCAGAAATATATGGTATGACGATTTCAAAGCTCAGTTATCCGGCGGTTAACTTTTGGTGCAAGTGGACCTTAGGGGCTTAAGGGAAAATCACACTTTTACTAACAGACTTTAAAATAACTTCCAACGGACTGGGAGAACTTTGAACGTGCATATTGCTAACTCTCTCGGATTTTTTGCACAAAAAAAATACATAGGTAGGTTCCTTCGGAAAAGTTGTTTAGTTTCATGAGAACCGAAGAGAAAATATGGTCTATGAAAGATTTTTTTAAACATTAATGACTGCTATTTTCAGACAAAATTGATTCTTAGAAGCTGACTGCTAAAGACTAAAAACTACTAGAAAGATACAATCTGTCTCTGTAAGTAGTTACCTATAAGTCTTTAGACACGTTTTTTTCTACCCCATTTACTGAACAAAATCGCCATAATTGCGGTCTTATCATTGCAATTACCTACAGACAACAATAGATAGCCATGCACGTGGTATTGTATTATTGTTATTTACTTCAATGCTTATACTGGATTGTTGTATGTCGATGGGGAAAATTCCAAATGAAACTACTATCCATTGAAAGGAAGTTACAAACATTTTATTACACAAAATTGAGTATCACACACGGGAATGTATTATTATTTAATAATTAAGTATATGTTATAAATATATGTATAAATGAAATGTGATTTTTCCGCATTGAATGTAAAAAATACAAGGTGTTAGGAAAAGTACCGACTGTGTACCTTTAAACCAAGTTTTTGTATGAATGGAATAAAGTGGACATACTTAACTGTAGTGGATGCAAGCTACAGCCGGTTTGGTCGAGTGGTAGTGACGCTGCCTCTTGATCGGCGGGTCCTGGGTTCGATCCCCAGTCGGGGCAAACATTTATGTAAAAATCAGATGTTTGTTCTCGGGTCATGGCTGTTTGTGTCTGTCTTTATGTATGTTCCAAGGGACCCACGACACAAGGGAAAACCTTAGTGTGGGCCTTTGAGTGTGTAGCGTTTATTTATTTATTTATTATTTGGGGGGCTGTTAGCTATTAGTTTCCACGAGCTTTTCAATTCAAGGAAACAAGCAAATAACTAAATACATTAATTGTAGCTTTCACATCAAAGACACTTGTTTGCTTTTTATACGTTGAGAGCACCGGGTATGACAATTTTTAAGAACGTGCCTATACGCGTTGATTATATCCATACAAAAGGCCCATGACCCAATTTGCTGCCTTTCTGTCATTTTTTTCTGAATTTACAATTTAAATTTTAAAAATGAAGCGCTCATAGCCCAGTGGCGTTGCTGATCTGAACCGATCAGTTAGGTTAAGCAACGTACAAAGAGGCAAGGAACCTAACGGATGACCAAATTGGAAATTTAATAAGAGCGTTTCCGTGCTTCGGAGGGCACGTTAAGCAGTCACGCCGATTGCCGATTGACTACAGTCGTTAAACCAAGTCAGGAGCCATTTTGCGGTTTGAAAGCTCTGACGCCAGGGATAGTTAAGTTCGCCACACTCTTAATTATATCTACAGGATAAGAAGAAGATTTTGACAATAATGACATCGAATTGATATTTGATGGCAGCAACTCGCATAGGGTAGAACGGCCAGTGACGGTTTTATTTTTATTTTTACACAACAGGTTATAACAATTAGGTGTTGTTACCTAGTTCACAAATATCTGAGCTAGGCTATAATCCTAACACAGCACGACTAATAGGCAATAGTACTAACATGCAAAAGAATGAACAGCTCCCAAAAAGAAAAACAACCAGCCAGCTTTAACCCTTTTAGCGCCAAGAGTTTTCGTCAAAAACGCCCAACACACGCCACGACATCAAAAAATTTTTAAAAAAATAATGTCGTGGCATAAATGGCGAACGCTTGGTGAACGACATTAAATTTAAAAAAAAATTGTCTGATATATCAATCAGACTTTGACGGCGAGGGCACGAAACTTAAACGTCTGATATATCAGACTTTGGCGGTGAAAAGGTTAAAAGAAAGAAAGAAACAGAAATATAAGTACAGGAGACTACGATTGTGGATGTCTCACCACGGAAAAGAATTCATACCACACTACTTAGCACATTCTTGTTTTTATCTCCTTATCTACATAGAAGTAATGGGTCAGAATCGCGATAGAAAAAAAAACAACGGGTTGCACTCCGAGAGTGCCGGCAGAAGTGAAACTTGAACATATATTACCACAGAATAAATAATAGTACTAACGTAATATTACTTCCTTGCGGTCTAAGAAGTTTTCACTTCACCCTCCGTCTTACGAATTTTCGATCAGGGTCATGTGACCCTGACGCGAATTTAACATTTTTTACCCATCCAAAAAGTGCACAACGCCGCTAAAGAAGTTTTCACTTCAAAAAACAAAGTAAAATCCAAACAAAAAAATATCGACAAATAAATCCCCTGTTCTATAAATGAACCAATTTGTCAAACGTCAAATATCTTTGGATTGCCCCTGATCGTCCAGAAATGATGTATGAGTCGGTTGAAAATATATATAAACAATAACTTAATTGGGTCACAGCCACTGAGACTCAAGGGACAGAAGAGAAATGGATATGGAAAACACCAAAATATTTGCGCCGAAAATTTTCTTTTTCAAAAAATTATTTGTGAATGTTCCTCGGCGCGAGAATCATTCAAAAATATTTTAAAAAATTAGAAATAGAATTTCATATAGTAAAACATGGTATCTTCCATCCATTTCGATCAGGCTTCACCAAAGAAAAATGCTGCTATGGCCCGTGCCCCTCCGTGGAGACGTATATAGGCTGATAAAAAAAATGCATAAAATATTTCTTTAACAATATTCAAAAAAGCTGCCTTCTCATTATTCAATTTATTGACCTCAACGCTTTCTACTTGTACTAGTAAAAAAAACTATGATTCAATACAAAAAACCGGCCAAGTACGAGTCGGACTCGCGCACCGAGGGTTCCGTACAAACCTAGCTTAAAGGTATTGTAGACCTGAGTATTTGATATGAATTTCAATTTAATACCTCAACGCGTTCATGAGGAAAGGGGCAGTAAGTTTAAAAATATTAAAAATATTTTTATGATATGATGTAATTAAAAATTTATGGTTTTCGCAATTTTTCCTTTATCTGTGCTATAAGACGTTGCTTCGTACCAAATTTCAAGATTCTGTGTTCACGGGAAGTACCCTGTAGGTTTTGATTCCTTTGCGAGTGTCGAAAATTTGCGGAAATTTGCGGCATAAACGGCTGTATCTTTTGATTGCGTTGGCTTAGAAGTTTGATTTTTTCACAGCTTCAAGGAACAGTAAACCTGAGTAATTGATATAAATTTCAGCTTCATACCTCCACGCGTTCCTGAGAAAAAGGGTCTTGACAGACGGACGGACGGACGGACAGACGGACAACAAAGTGATCCTATAAGGGTTCCGTTTTTTCCTTTTGAGGTACGGAACCCTAAAAATCATAAACATATTGTCAAACCCGTGACATTTGTAACTTGACTTAGCAAGATATAACTCTCGGTACTTGAAGTGCTCCAAACTTTTTTTATGATATTAATTCAACCTAACCTAACCAAACTTAAAAAAGCCTAACCTAACCCAATGTAACGGAACCGTTTATAATTTTAGTAGGCCAATTTTAATACCGCGAGGTCCGAGAGAGATACGGTTTTCATAATTTTTCAGTGACAAATATAACACTCCGTAAGAACAAAACAGAAAAACATTGTCAAAAAAAAAATCATAAATATATTTGTTTGGGATTTTTATTTATACTTTTGTCAAAGAACCCGTAATAATCCGTACATTGACGTGATCGGCTTATTTCTTTGTTGAGCACGATACGCCAAGCCACATACACATTTTTTAAGGGAGGAAAATACTCGTAATTTTCTAAAAAGATATATGTAGTATTACGCAAAAAACGACATTCATTTTCCTTTCTTTCGTGCTGGAATGGAAGTTAAAAAAAATGTAGAATGTACCAGCTGCCAACTCTTTTGCTATCGATGCATACTAATTAAATTGGTGGCCTTAATTTGGCAAAAATAAGACGTATTCCAAAATCTTCATAGCTCTTTACTATGGGTGGTACTGGACAGATTTGGGAGTTGATAAAAATAACCCATCATTCAACCTGACTTTAAAAAAAACAATGAAAAGTCGATCAATGACAGGCCACTGTATATGTATAAAGGGTGTAAAAGATAGCTTAGCAAAAAAATTAAATGGTGGAATCTAACCATAACTATAACTCTCGTCGCCATCTTTATACAGAACTCTTCAGCACAGCGAGCCCTGCGGGCCGCCGGCGACCCGCGCAGTTACTTACCTTAGCAAGCCAAGCAAGCTTGCTCAGCGCTGCTTAAAGCGACTACAGCACCCTATAAAGGCAGCACACATAGGAATAGTGCCATCTCCGTCTCTCAACAGGCCTGGGCCGGCAGTGCGAGTGTCGATACACGAAATTTGCGGACTATGAAAGCGTGCGTGCGTAAAAACATGTTCGAAAGTTAGAAAAATGAGATTTATGGAAAGGTAACAGCTTAAATCGAAAAATGCGTTAACTACTTATCGAGAGTGTTCAATCACGAACAATTTGATAGCAAATTCAAGTTCCTGTGCGCATTTTACTATCGCTTTTACAACTTAAAAGATACAAAATATTGATATTTAGAGGTGACTTTGTGAGCTTTTTCTATCGAACCAAAAGTGCTGAATCATGTTTTCAGCCAACTACTTATCTAGTTTATGTGCTGAATATTACCGTAGTATTTTTTTCTTCGATTTAATGCAGTGTGTCATGCTTATCTACGCATCATAAAATCGTAATTTAGGTGCTGTAGTCGCCTTAAGGTGGCTTGTCATACTCGAAAAGTTACGACCTGCCGGCGGACCGCATGGCGGTGAGAGTGCTATGGTCATGGTCAGCTACAAGTAACTTTTCCCATAAACGTCAAGTTACGGAGTTTTTGTTTTTTTACCTACTTAGAAGCTACGCAACATGTACCACGAAACCGCACCTCGCGAGCGCCTCTGTTAGAATGCGATAAACATACCTGGTTTTCATGTTTTTCATTATTACTAGCATTCCGTTCGTGACTTCGTTACAGTGGGAATCAGGGAGAATTATGTAGATTCTGTTACTCAGGGATAAAGCAGCATCCTAATGGTGAAAGAATTTTTGAAATCGGTCCAGTAGTACTTAAGTTTATTCGTTAGATACAAAAATACAAATCTTTCCTCTTTATAATATTAGTAAAATGTAGATTATTATTGTTTTTTCAATCCTCAGTAACCCAAATATTGTTAATATCCTCAAAGTAGGTACATTAAGTTACATGCATTCCATATTAGCCAACTTCCTCTGGGCCAGGGGTATTAGTGTTCCATTTAACCCGTTTTCCCCGAGGACTAATGGGGATTAAGGTTTCGTCAAAATTTCGTGATTTATTACAAGTAACACTGAAAGCTTAAGTAATGTTCACGTTGTTTATACAGGGCTTTAGGTATCCCTCTTTCAACCTCTCGGGTGCTAAATCAGTCCATGAAACTGAACAACTTCCCCAAGGAACATAGGTCAAAATACGAAAAAAAATTTGATCTCCCATACAAAATGCGCCATGTGCTGATGAAGTTTGTATGGGAACTCAAATTTTTTTTTTCGTATTTTGACCTATGTTCCTCGGAAAAGTTTTTCAGTTTCACGGACTGATTAACCACCCGAGAGGTTGAAAGAAAGATACCTTAAGCCCTGTATATTTACAACAAGTTTAGCACGCTTTATGTTCCTTTGGAAGTAGGCAGGAAATCCACTGAACACAAGACAAAGGCAAATAAACATTAAATAATAATTTATAACATAATTAATATTAATCGCTTATGCCAATTTGATTGGCATAATACAGTAGCAAGGTGTAAAATAGCTAAGCAATTATTTTCTGTTTGTTTGTTTTATTTGTCTATTACTGTATTGTGCTCTTATAAGTCAATTAAGTAAAGTGTCAGTCAATCAATCAATTGTAAAATAAACTCCTTTTTTATGAAGTCGTTAATTAAAATAGATAAAAGAGTGCCAGCTCATCAGTATTTTACTTGACGGCTTAATTACGAAGGTTAAAATGTTTAAGGAAAATAATTAATTTATAAAAGACTAGCTTTTGCCCACGACTTCGCCCGATTGGAATGGTTACTTTGGGCAGCTTTTTAATTTTTTATGCAACTTATTCATCCCTTTACAGGTCGAAATTTCAAAAACGCTAAACACAAAGTCGACAATTATCAACTTCCATACAAATTTTCATCCCCTATCTCACACTCTTTATGCCTTTTTTTCGCGATAAAAGGTAGCCTATGTCCTCTTACAAACTCTAGTCTATCTCTGTGCCAAATTTCATAAAAATAGGTTCATTAGTAAAGGCGTGAAAGCATTACATACTGACGGACAGAGTTACTTTCGCATTTATAACATTAGTAAGGATTTTAATTCTTGTCTTCTTTAATGAAAGTGTTGCTTGGAGTAATTAAAACTGACTTGAAAAGAGGTTAATAACCTGATAAATTAACAATTAGTCTCTTTCAGTAAATTGTAAAGCTAACAAAATGTTTTATCTAAAGAAAAAACAGGTATCTACGCAGAAATAAGGCTAAGATAAGGTATTTTACGGTTTCAGACTGAACACTAATTGAAGTTACGCAGGTTTACGTTTTTGTTAGATGTACAAATAACTTGTTCTTAATTAAAAGGTCTTGAGATAAAGTCTGTTTTGAATTTTAATTTTTTTGGTTGTTTTAATTTAAAAAAAAGTTTTCTTCATAATTTTTCTAGTGTTATTGCAAAGGAAGTAAAAGAGAAGATTGTTCAGGTAAATACTAATACAGATTTTGGGCGACTTGAAATGAAATAAGTTAGCGATTTGAATCAGATCAGGCAACCATTATTATTTCACCGCCATTGAGACGCTATTAATTAGTGGAATAGACGCTCTGAATATAAGTATTCTTAAAGCACCTGAAGTCCCCTAGGTTTTTTGAAGTGAAAAATTTTTTAGCGGCGCTGAGCACTTTTAGTACGGGGGAAAAAATGTTAAATTCGCGATGAACTCGCGCCAGATCGTCAGATGTCACATGACCGTGATCGAAAATGCGTAGGATAGGGTTGCCACCTTTTTTGAAGTGAAAACTTCTTTAGCAGCGATTTCAAAAATTCGTTCAACATTAGGATGCTATAATATCCCTGAGTAACACAGGCTACATAATTTTCCCGAATTCCCACGGGAACGAAGTCCCGAGCGGGATGCTAGTCATTAATAAACTAAACACATCATTAACTTGGAATATTGTTTTAAGACCTAAATAATTTTTGCTTTGCGGCCCTCGACACCATGACTGAAACGTGTTAGTGGCCCTTATAAAAAAAGGTTGCATTATCTGGATTAGAAGAATGGAGACGAGGTGGCGTCCTATGGTATCATGCGGTGTGGTAGGCTCTGTGAAGGGCCGTCTGGTTCGCGACCACCCTGCTCCTACCGAACTCCAACGACAAACAGCTTGCTGTGTTCCGTCGGTTCGTAGGAGTACCAGTGCCATAATAGGCATTTTCTCGGTTAACTCGCTCCATCGTCGACCTCATCTATGACCTTGGTCAAGATTGAGGTCAAGAGTTAACCCATCTTAAAATAATAATAAAAAAATGGACGCCCAGACCTTTTGTTTCTTACTGGGTATTTTTGAAACACCCGGTACCTAATAATTAATTACACAATTTCATCCAAATAGCTCACCCGGGGCTGTTTGAGGGATCGCTGAGTATTTACCTGTAAAGAACAAAATTAATTAAACAAACGAAATAAAAATAGACTTCTTTGTTTAATTTGGCACCGGAAGCCCAGTTTGAGGGAAGATATAATTTTTTGTAATGATTGCTTTTCACAGTTTTTACAGATGACATTTTACTCATGCGTTCATACAAACTAGAACGGAAACTTGAATCCGTCGACTAAAAATATTTCCATTGACAGTCTACCACGCTCCTGTCATAAACATATACCAAAAGAACCCAAATGAGTCTTCACGATTCGTTTGTAGATAGAGATTCCTATAAAGCACTCATGTATCTAATTCGACACAGTTAAGGACGTAATATTATTATTGTTGGCTAGGTCGCGGCGCCGGCGCACTGACCAATTCATAATGTCAATTGTAAAACTTCTACCTATTCAATTTGGTCGGTACAAAAGTCATACAACTCTTGACCTCAATCTTGACCAAGGTAATATATGAGGTCGACGATGGAGCGAGTTAATCCAGAAAACGCCAATTACGGCACTGGTATCACGCACCGACGGAACACAGCAAGCTGTTTGGCGTCGGACTTCGGTAGGAGAGTGATCGCGAACCAGACGGCCCTTCACAGAGCCTACTACACCGCATGAGACCATAGGACGACACCTCAGATTCAGAACAAATTGAGGTGTCATTGCCTGGGGTGGATTAATAGGAGGCAGGTCTCATTTATGTTTCCTTAGTCGCCTCTTACGACACCCACGGAAAGAGATGGGGTGGTGTTATTCCCACCGATCACCACAGGGCACGTTTCCTAAGAAATTTTGGCTGTATGGCTCCGTCATTTGCCTATCCTGATAGATAAAAGATATGACGCGGTTTGAAGGGAATTTAGGCACAGAAATTGTATTTCGTTAGTATGAAAAGTCAACCATTTATTTTGAAAGTATACTTTTTTAAATCTTTATTTATTAAGAGGGTTTTGAGACATGCCACCCTCATCATGGCACTCACAAAAAGACACAAAAATACCATACATAACCAAAACAAAACCTTATCCCTTCCTTCCTTCACATATTTTTTTTTACAAACAAATAAGCATCTTGGCCTTAGCAGACTCTGGGAAGGCCAAAAGTATGGGAATTTTGTGTTTTTTAGAAAAATTTGTTCAGTTAAATAGAGAGAATCACCTCCTAAAATTTCGTTAACTAAGTTACGGGCACCCCATTTATAATAACGATTGTTTATGTCAATTAGTACTCTCGTGCCTTGTCATCCGGGCCCCGTGTAACTTAAGTTGTGTGTCGATTGAATGGTTACCATTTTATCCGTTCAGGTGGCGAAATTAAGAACTATCCAAATCTCATATATCTAATGACAGCTGCTTTGACTGGTGGCGTTACCGCCAACTGAATTTTCAGTTGCTAGGTAGTTTGCAACTTTACGTTCGGTTGGCGGTGGCGCTGCTGGTCGGGGTAGTTGTCAGCAAGTTTATGAAAATTAAATAGTTCTCAATTTTGCCACCTGAACAGATAAAGTCGCCTCCATTCCATCGACACACAACTTAAGTTACAGAATCGGGGCCCTGGTGTGTGAATATGACTCAGTATCGGAAACTGTAGACCTATCTATTAATAATTACCTAGTTACGTAATTACTGCGAAGCTCCTATACTACTATATTATAGATGTCACTGAAGTAATAATTAGCAATATATTGTAACCAGACACTGTAACAATGTGTTATAAATCAAGGGAGAATTGCTTCACCTCGCTATTGGCTAAGCTAAAATAACTGATGCGAAATACCAGGTTCAAGACCTGTTTGCCAGAGAATAACGTAGCTTCTAATCAACGATCCTGGGTTCCAGTCTGTATCAGTCTGTCGCAGCGTAACTTCTAAATAAATGGACCGATAAATGAATGAATGAATGAAAATATTTATTTCAGACCAACAAGTCCATATTTTATTAGTAACAAGAATCTCAAAACTATGTTAGTAGAATTTAAAATTAACATTGTTCAGCACATGTAGGGATGACCAATGCTTCAGTATTGGACCGTCCACTCTGTCCGCACCGCAATGACCCTCAGGAGCCTGTTAGTACTACAATTAATGCGAGACCACAGGGAGGCTACTCGTTTGCGCAGAATGGCCTGGAAGCCAGATAAAACATATACTATTATATTTAAATAACGTTTTGGTTTGCCGTTATCAGCTGGTAGGCATTTTTGGGATCGAAGTCTGTTGGCTCTTACGTTTTTAACGGGGAAAATTATTTAAATTATATCATTTTTTTTTTATTATAAGATGGGTTAACTCTTGACCTCAATCTTGAACATAAGGTCAAAGATGAGGTCAGCGATGTAGCGAGTTAACCCAGAAAATGCCTATAAAGGCACTGGTAGAACACAGCAAGCTGTTTGGCGTCGGACTTAGGTAGGAGGGTGGTCGCGAACCAGACGGCCCTTTACGGAGCCTACCACACCGCATGAGACCATAGGACGACACCTCAGATTCAGAAAAAAATGAAGTGTCGTTGACTGGGATGGATTACTAGTAGGCAGGTCTCATGTGTGTTTCCTTAGTCGCCTCTTGCGACACCTACGGAAAGAGATAGCGTGGTGTTATTCTCAACCGATCGCAACACGGTTAAAAGTCTTTCTCATAGGAACGGACTCAATAGGGGAAAGCTAGTTGATTTAGTTACAGTAACAGTAGTAACAACTACCCAACTTAATTAATTAGATGCTTATGTTAATGACTTACTGTAAATTAGCCTAACACAACGCCAGAAGTACTAAAGCACTATATCTTTTGGCCAATTCGTCAGTTGCCATAACTCGAGTCATTTTGTAATAAACTTACTCGATTCAAATAGCTTTATCGCCCTCGGCAGACATAATTACAAAGTACGTAATTCGGTCTCATATTTTAGTGATGTGAATTTTAAATGAATAAGAGATATATTAGCATATTACATCATATCACAGTAACACTCGTAGTCCAGTGACGCTTGCTGATCTTAACCGATCAGTGAGGTTAAGTAACATACACAGAGGCAGGAAAACTGACGGGTGACCAAAAAGGCAATTTATCACGAGCATTAAGTGCCTCATGTTAAACAGCCGGGGTTTCGATAGATTTTTTTTTTTTTTTCGACAAATACATCAAAAGTAACAATAACTTCAAGAAGACACAATTAAACCACATGTGGTTTGTCTTTGTTATTAAAGTCGTTAAAACCAAGTCATAGCCAAGTTCGCTACACACTTGACTATACCTACACGATAAGAAGAAGAAGAAGCATATCACACGTTTTTATGTAAGACTTGGTTATTAGCTTTGCATATCATAAGTTAGAAATGACGGCTTAGGTAAGGAAAGAGAGAAGTGAGATAAACGATTTAGAACGTGTTAAAAGGTGTTCGGGTACAATGAATTCCTAATTTTTTCACGTGAGTGTTAAGAAATTGTTATAAGCAAAAATGATGTGCGATATCAAATCTAAAAATTAAAATTAAATTTCGATTGCAGATCCTGTGTCAGACATGTATTAATTACTTTTTCGCATTTTTCTCCATAATTGAGCGCGGCTCATGTAAAAATTAAATGTCACCTCAATATAATAAAATAGAATAGAAAATATTTATCCGGCAAAAAACAGAAGTCGAAAAAGATACAAACAAAGTAAAAATTGAAGTACAATTCAAAGTTTCCCCAGACACCAAAGAACAAAGAGTGACCAAAAGATATACCTAATATGGTTTTAGATAAAGAGAACTAGTTCATGATAACAAAATTTCGCAACTCTAGTAATATGCGTATTTGTCAGGCAATCAAATTATACTAGTAATGTTTCGTTTACATGCTAAAACAGTATATTACACAGCAAAATATAATATTATAAGAGAACTGAACGGACATTTGTGGGTTAATAACTTAATTCGTGATGAGTTTCGTGAAAGATTGTGGCTCTGTTTAATCGTAAGCAATCATTATTCAATTATGAATAACAGCGAAGTTTGGAATAAATGTGTTGAAAATACTATTTTTTACGCATCGAAATCGGTCCATGTTTAGGACAGTGGTTCTTATCCGGTGATCCGTGGACCACTGGTGGTCCCTGGAAGCACTTGAAGTGGTCCGCGAAGCCATCCAAAAAATATTGGATGAAATATGACGAGTCGACACAATCACTGAAATCTGGATGCCGGAGCCTTAAAGGACATAATTCAAAACGTACCAAAATTTAAAAGTGGCGGCCAAAAAAGTAGTTATTATTTCAAAAGGACACATTATTCTTAACATTTTTTATTATGACAGCTAAGCTGTACGACCTTTACGAATTTTCCACTTTAAAAAATCTGGATTTTCAAGCTTAAAATTTAGATTTTCAAGCTTAAATGCATTTCTAAATCTAGAATTTAAATGTTTAACCTAATACGAAAAATGTTTTGTATCACAATCTATTGAAACACTATTTTCTATGGCCGGAACATTTAAAATCCAGATTTATAAGTGTCAAAAACAAATCTAGTAATGGTCGTACAGCTTAGCTATCATACTAAAATTTGTTTAGAATTATATGTTCTTTCGATATAAAAACTTAACCTTTTTTGGCCGGCACTTAAAAATTTTGTTATTTTTTGTATGGGCCGTGAATGATGTCCTTTTTTGGCTTTGGCTAGCAGTGAACCAAGAGTAAGTAAGTAAGTAAAGAGATATACAATTATCGTAAAAAAAAAAACACTGTTGAATATGAACAACAGTACGTGTAGGTATAGGGTAACAGTTGGTGATCCGTGGTAAAACAGATATTTTGTAAAATGGTCCCCCATTACTATGTATAAGGTTAAGAACCACTAGTTTAGGAGCTATACGATAAGACAGACAGACACACAGATACACACGTTTCACTTACAACACTCCTTTTTTTGTGTCGGGAGTTAAAAAAGTAAATACCTATCTAATTAAACCGTCAGTGCACAGAGTAGGCCATAGAAAGATCAAGTTATGTCTAAGTTAATCTATTTGCCCTCTACCTACAAATTAATAGCGCCGGTAGCACAACGCTTAACCGAGGTTAACCACTAGGCCTTTTAATCGCCGATTTACATATGTCATTTTTAATAGTAAGAAAATTGCTCCTGTCAGTTATATGTGTAAATTATAGGCGTTTTCATGTTAATTTTTGAATTTTTTGTAGGTGTTTACGTTTGTAATATTTTTCCATGGTCTAGAACAGCCATTCTCAAAGAGTGTGGAACCCTAGAGCTTTGAGGGTCGCTGTGGGGGCTCCGCTAATAACAAAAATTCGTAATGCGTGCATAGAATAAAAATCTTATTTTTCTATTTATCTAAATTGCATATGGAACTGCGTACGCCCGAACCTTCAGCTAGGAACTAGACAAACAGTTCAACTCAACCAGTTATTAATTAGTTAAGGGTTATGCCAAATATTTAGTGTTCCAAAAAGGGTTTCGTCGCCTAAGAAGTTTGAGAACCGCTGGTGGTTGACAACACGTTAGCGTTAACGTGTTAATATATCTTTCATAATATGATAAGACCGTTTTGCAACACCAATTTAACCGATACTGGTGTATCAGTAGGTATCGAGTGTAAGACTTAATCATCTGTATTTATAATTTAACTAGCTTATGCCCGCAACTTCGTTTGCGTTAATTTTTTTTTTAGAATAGACACTACATTGATGGAACTATACATGAAATTGACGTTTTTTTTCAAGCACCATTTAGTTCATATTTTCGTTGATTATTAAACATGTTTTTTTTATTTCAAAACTTGGCCATACTGTATTACATTGGACCTGAAGACAAAGCTCTAACTCGCTTCCAGTTCCCAGGGGAATTTTTAACTTTGCATTCACTAAGGTATATGCATGTCAAATTTCAAGCGTCTAACACAAAAGGATTTTCCCGCTAATTCCCGTACCCGTGGGAATTTTGGGAATTCCTTTCTTAGTGCACCTCTACGGTACCTAAGCTACGTCCCTTCCAAATTTCAAACGCCTACGTTTAGCCGTTTAGGCTGTGCGTTGATATGTCAGTCAGTCAGTCAGTCAATCAGTTTATCCTTTTATATATTTAGATACTAAAACGGGTCTGGATTCGCGTAATATTATTGGTTTAGGTTTACCTTTGTTCCCGGTCTTTGTCCTGGGTCTACCCGTGACCACGGCGCGTGCAACCCCATCGAAACGTCGGGAGCAAGGGTAAAATCATAGTATGTACGCGAATTTAGGACCAGTTTTAGTTTTAAATTATTTGTTCTAATCGAGAAAGTCCAAACCCCTCACCTAAAATCCAAAATCCAGTCTAAAATCCAAAATCCAAGATGGTATAAAGGAAGGCAGATATGTTATTTACGCACAGATTGTGAAGACTCGAAAAACATTCAAATGGATTCTTTTGCAACAGGTCTTTTGAACATCGGCCGATAATTAGCGGAGTTATCACGTAACAATTAACAAACAAAAAAAACATGCCGAATTGAGAAACTCAAACTTTTTTGAAGTCGGTTAAAAATCACATAAACAAGTAAACTTATTGATTTAGTTTAAAACCAAAAGAACGAAATGGCGAATGATAAGAAAAACCGACCAAGTGCGAGTCGGACTCGCGCATGAAGGGTTTCGCACCATTATCTCTATAAAAACGGCAAAAAAATCACGTTTGTTGTATGGGAGCCCCCTTAAATATTTACTTTATTCTATTTTTTTATATTTGTTATTATAGCGGCAAAAGTAATACATCATCTGTAAAAATTTCAACTGTTTAACTATCACGGTTCACGAGATACAGCCTGGGACAGATTTATTTAAAATAACTTTTTTTGTATGGGAGCCCCCTAAAATAATTATTTTATTCTGGTTTTTACTATTTGTTGTTATAGGGCCAATACATCATCTGTGAACATTTGAACTCTCTAACTATCACGGTTCATGAGAAACGGCCTGGTGACAGACGGACGGACGGACGGACAGCGGAGCCTTAGTTATAGGGTCCCGTTTTTACCCTTTGGGTACGGAACCCTAAAAACAGCTTAAAAGCTGTCAAAACTCAAGTGCTGGCGTAAGATAAACTTAAGTTCATAATAACTAAGTAAAGTGTCCGGCACTTAAGTATTTAAGTGTCGTGGGAGTAACGGCATGTGTACTTTAATACCTACTTTACATATTATCCACCCACTCATACGTCGCAAGCCACAATTATGATAGGATAATTTGTAATACGATTAAAAAGAGCACCCTCAGAGTTTCTTGCCTATTCTTCTCTAAAGAAGACTGCACCCTTGCGAATAGGCGTAGAGTCAGTAGGATCAAAAGAACGAATGCGTATGTATGTATTTAAATCCTTTAATGTATGTTTATATGTTTTTAATGTAATCTTGACTTATTTTAAGTGGCATCCTGAATTCCTATAAAATAAAGATTTTTTCTTTTCTATTCTATTCCATTCTGATCCTTTCTTATTGACTTCTCAATCTTGACCATAAAGGTCAAAGATGAAGTCGACGATGGAGCGAGTTAACCCAGAAAATGCCTATAAAGGCACTGGTACTCCCACGCACCGACGGAACACATCAAGCTGTTTGGCGTCGGACTTCGGTAGGAGGGTGTTTGCGAACCAGACGGCCCTTTACAGAGCTTACCACACCGCATGAGACCATAGGACGACACCTCAGATTCAGAAAAAAATGAAGTATCGTTGCCTGGGATGGATTACTAGGAGGCAGGTCTCATTTGTGTTTCATTTGAAAGGGATGGGGTGGTGTTATTCATAACCGATCACCTCACGGCAATATGAGGTGTCTTTAAATTAATAAGCGAACTTAAGTAGGAACCCGCAGCAGTTCTCCAGTTTATCCGTGATCATGGTGCTTGCAACAGCGCCGAAATATCGGATACTCATTTAAAACAAAAATCGCGGTAAGAACCCGTTATAGAATAGAATAGAATAGAAAAAATCTTTATTTTATAGGACATTCAGGATGCCACTGAAAACAAGTCAAGATTACATGAAATACATACACAAACATTATAGGATTTAAATACATACATACGCATTCGTTCTATTGACCCTATACTGATTTAAAATGTTTAAAACTAGTAAAAATAATAATTGCCAAATTAAAGCTACCAAAACTACGCAAAGCTAGTCAACAAACATGAGAGTCCTTGAATTGACATTTATGACTCCCTCAGGAGTAGTCGGGACTCTGAGTATCACGAACGAAAAACAACTACCAATGAAATGTACAAAGATTAGTCAATTACATTAAAAAGGTTTGTTTTGTAGATACGTTACGACGAAACAAATATTTATTAGAAAGAGAGACAGACCATAAACAAATAGAACAGACAAGATCAAACAGTAATACAAGATATACTAGAGAGTAATACAAGATTTACAAGATACACAATGCTATTGTGTTGTAGGGTCCGAGACAAAGGGTCCTCAACTCAGCTTTTATGTTGCGATTTAAGAATCACGATAAGTTATTAAAAAACTGATCAATTTTTAAGTTTTTCTTTACAGTTTTGCTCCCACTATTAAGCAACTATTCATACCTTGGTCAAAAGAAATAGAACGAAACTCCATTGTTCATTTTTCTTCAGTTTACGAAGAGGATGTAGCGAGCTCATCCAGAAGAATCCTTCACTCTTGATTAAGTCAGTTTTCAAACAAAAAAACCTGCATCAAAATCGGTCCAATCGTTAAGAAGCTACTATACACAGAGAGACACATTTTTATGACGTTTTCAAGCAGCACTTGTATGTTCTATGCTCAGATTAATGAAAGCCATGTTCTATGAAATAAATATTTTTGACTTTGACTTTGACACAGATACACGTTTCAAACTTATAAGACCCGTAAATTTGTTTCGGGGGTTAAACAATATCAATGGTACGTTGTTAACGACCGGCGGAGAGCATTTGGTTGCAGTGGTTTTGTGGAGTTTGACTGCAGTTTTGCAGGAACGCCTTTGTGGACTTTGCCGACACGTCTGTGTATTACTTAAATTTGGGTTTTAATGGAGTGTGCCATACGTTCACGCCTAGAATCCCTATCGGCGTAGGCAGGGTATTAGTGGTTCAAGAACCAATTGATGCCACGTTTGACATAACTTCTGAGGGTTATTAGATGAAACATGATGTATAGTGGTGAGAGGTGGTCAGCTTTTTGCCCACGATACAGCAGAACTCTCGATTCCCACTTACAGTCTTTTACAGTATGCCAGGGCCCCGATTCAGTAACTTCAGTTGTGTGTCGACATTTGAACGAGCGAATGGAGGGAAACTGAGAACTATTTAGTTTTCATATACTTGCTGACAACCAACCCTACCAGTAGCGCCACCGCCAACCGAATGTTAAGGTGCAAACTACCTAGCAACTGTAAATTCAGTTGGCGGTGGCGCCACCAGTCAAAGCTGCCGTCATTAGATGTATGAAATTTGGATAGTTCTCAATTTCGCCACCTGAATGGATAAAATGGCGACCATTCCATCGACACACAACTGAAGTTACAGAATCGGGGCCCTGGAAAGAGTTGGCAGCTGGTACATTTTAAGTTTTTCTTTCACTTTTCTTGACTTTTCTATATTCCGCTTCCACTAATCCTCACCCTCCGTAATCCATCGAATTCAATACTATACACATTGACTTGTATAAATAGGTAAGTCATTAAGATGTTTACCGTTCCCGGCGTAAAACCACTTAATATTAATTACCGATAGGCAGATTAATGCCATTTGGCCATTAGGCTTTGACGAAAGACCTTTATTTTATAGTTAATCACTTATGAGGTCCTTCTAATGTGCTGGTGTAGTTAATAGCTAACTTGACTAACTCCAGTATTTTATAACGCTAAACCCGCGTAAGTGATAACCTCACGACGTATGTGCTTAGTAAAAGCATGAGAATTTTTCCCTCCGGCCGCCATGGCGACTAAGTTTCGCAACCAGTTGTCAATAGAGATAAAAACATGTTTCGCCGCTCGACTTAAAGACACGATAGCTCAATTGGTTAGAGGACTAGGAGATCTAATCCTGGGATCGTGGGTTCAGGTCCTATTTGCGCTGAAATTTTTCTTTCCCTAAATTTTATTTGATGTCTAGTTGCCAAACAAAGCTTCAGATAGAAACCAACGGTTTAAAATTATGTCTTCTAAAATTTTAAATTATCACGGTGACCCATCGTGATAAAATGGGCTTAACCTACGTGATCGACAGCTATAGACACGATCCTAAAAATCGATCGTGAGTTAACATTATTTAAATGTGTATATATGTAATGTGTGGTAACCGTGTAACATATGGTCTCTGTCTATCCTAATGGGGCAGTAGTGCGAACTAATGTGTGTATGTGTGGTGTGTTATGTGCAAAACAATAATTTAAAATGAAAACGTTATACCATGTTAATAAATGTGCTACGCTACGCCAACAATTCGTAGCATTCGTAGCATTTCAACTTTAACGCTACGAATCATAAATTCCTGGATACAGTTTAAGGATAATTTCGTATTCTATTTTAAATCGCCTTCACTCATAATACTTTACCATTCCACTGCTGGGCAAAGGGAAATATAATCGCTAAGCATAAGGGTGACAGGAAGCTAGTAAAAGATAAGCTCCAAACCCTAGCTCATAGACGCAAAGTAGCTTGCCTATGTATTTTTTATAAGATGTACTTCGGGGAGTGTGCTCAGGAGCTGCACTCACTCATTCCGCCTGCCCCATTCTTCTATCGGACGTCCAGACGCACCGCGGGGTACCATCCCTATCTTGTTGATATCCCACGGATTCGCACTGAGCGCTTTTCATCATCTTTCGTATTGCGCACTGCTAGGGAATGGAATTCCCTGCCTGCGTCTGTATTTCCGAGTTCATATAACCCGAATCTCTTTAAAGTTCGAGTGAATAGGCTTCTTCTGGGTGAGCTTGCTACATCCTCGACCGCATCTTTGCCCTTGGGCTAGATTGTAGTCAAGAGCGAACCCTTCATTAATAAAACAAAAGAAAAAAAAAGCATAAGGGTTGGCGATGCCTTTATCTACGTCCATCTTGTGGTGACGCGTTAGTTCTCTTCTAGGACACAAGTAACATATAATATCATTGCTAGGACACCTCTTTCAGAAATAGGGTGATGTAATTCGCGGGACGTAAACCAAAGTATCAGTTAAGTTGAATTAAAAAAGTACTGTCAACACCACAAATAAATAAAGGTCTTATTCTCCCGAAATTCAGAAAGAGGAAAAGTATCATTTGAAATTAAAATACAAAGAAATCCCAGTGTCTTTCAGGGATTATTCAAATATCAACTGAAAAGGGTTTTACGGTTGCTAAGCCAGCACAGCCTCGAATAAAGCCTCCTAGACCGATACGATGCTTATAAATCGAAACCTCTTTGTAGAATTCAAAGTTATTTGTTGAAGTAATTCGATATTTTGTGGTCATTCTGAAGTTGATTTAAAATAAAAGTTATTTCTGATTTGTTGTTTATATTAAAGGGACTGAAAGTTGAAGAATATGTACCTATCTCGAAAAGTACTCTAAAGTTATGAACACTTTAAAGGTACTTACGAGTATTCGAGGATAGTTATATTAGATGTATTTTCAACCGACTTCAAAAAGGAGGAGGTTCTCAATTCGACTGATTTTTTTTTTTTTGTATATTTGTTACGCGATTACTCCGGCAATTATAAACCGATTTGAATAATTCTTTATTTGTTCGAAAGATTATACTCCTGAAGAGGTCCCATATAATTTTATCAAAAATGATTCAGCGCTTTAAAAAAAAACAACAAAAACAAAAAATACTACAAACTAGAACATCATCTAAATAAATGAATGACATTTCTGCTTGTAGTTATCTGCTAACAAGCATTGTAGTCCACAAAAAATACTAGATATCTACTTTGTGCGAACTGTTAGGATTGAAGTCGGTGACTCATACGTTTTTAACGTGGAAAATTATTTAAACCATACACATCGTATCGTGAGTACTTCGGAAGATACGTAAGGACAACACGAAAACCCATGGCCCGAGAACAAAACACCTCCTTATCACACAAATATATGCTCTGATTGAGAATCAAACCCAGGACCCGTCGATCAAGAGGCAGCGCCACTACCACTCCACCAAACCGGCTGTCACAATCTCAAGCATTGTCAGAATTTTTTTTTTTTTTGTAAAAACAAGTAATGACAGGTATGGCGAACCTTTATGGATTGACGTGCCATTTTTTAAATAAATGTTGAATGAGACCATAGATACCATCAAACAATGTTGACTTATTGTGAAAATATTAAAATTAAACTTAAACAAAAACGCTTCCCGCCCACCACAGGGCTTTAGGTAAATCTCTTTCAAACGGGACCCTATTTTAAGCTCCGCTGTCCGACCGTCTGTCACCAAGCTGTATCTCATAAACCGTGATAGTAAGAGAGTTGAAATTTTCACAGATGATGTATTTGTATTGGCCCTATAACAACAAATACTAAAAACCAGAATAAAATAAATATTTAAGGGGGCTCCTATACAAAAAACGTGATTTGTTTTGCTCGTTTTTCAGATAAGTCTGTCCGAGGCTGTATCTTATGAGCCGTGATAGTTAGACAGTTTATTTTTTTACAGATGATGTATTTCAGTTGCTACTATAACAAAAAATTCTAAAAAGTAGTATAAAATAAATATTTAAGGGGGCTCCTATACAATAAACGTGTTTTTTTTGCCGTTTTTACAGATAAGTCTGTCCGAGGCTGTATCTCAAGAACCGTGATAGTTTTGAAATTGTCACAGATGATATATTTCTGTTGCCGCTATAATAACAAATACTAAAAAACAGAATAAAATAAATATTTAAGGGGGCTCCTGTACAACAAACATGTTTTTATAGAGATAATGGTACGGAACCCTACGTGTGCGAGTCCGACTCGCACTTGGCCGGTTTTTTTAGTTCATTTCTGCGTAGTGAATTTTGTTAATTTGTCTACTACTCGAAGTATAGTGAGTATTCTATTATCTATGCTTTGTCAATCGGTGGCGTGCCCAACATTTTTGTGGCGTGCCATTGGTTCGCCATCCTTGTACTAAAATATAATACTTTAAATTAGCAAGCGAAACTGTAGAGGATGATTTTCTACATGAGACTGAACAACATGAAATTCTCACAAAGTTTTGTTGACCTTTCTTACCGAGGTAATCAGCTGATCACTCACGTAATTTGAAGAGTCAAAAACCGCCCAAGTGCGAGTCGGACTCGCGCACGAAGGGTTCCGTAACATTATCTAAAAAATTAATTTAAATTATTAAAAAAACAAAATACCCGACTGCACACTAAAAAATATTATTATGTCTTTATCCCGTGGGACTTTTAGGATAAAATGTATCCTATGACACTCCCGTAATCAAGACAAATCTAACGATACCTCATACATCAAAATCCATCAAGCCGTTTAGGCTACAGGAGGTCACAAAGGAAAAGACATACATACATACTTACATACACTCGAAAAACATTACCCTCCTTCTTTGGCAGTCGGGTAAAAAAACGGACAACTGAGAGTCGGACTCGCGCACGAAGGGTTCCGTACCATTATTTATTTATTTATTTATTTAACAATTTATTGCACACATGAAAATTAAACAGATTAGTAGAAGAAAAGATAGACGACACAATAGGTATAGCTTATTTCTATTTAGAAATTTCTTCCAGCAAACCCAAGGATAGGAAATGTGAAACATAAACTAGCAGATAGTCGTGCGCGTAATACGAAAACCAATAAAAAAAAAAACATACTAAGCAAAAATATATACATATATAAACACATATATAAATACATATACAATACTTAAACCTAACAGTCATTACAAGAAGAAAGATAATACTCTTTAACTCTTCTCTTAAACACAGCCAGCGATGGGCTGTCTCGGACAGTGTGAGGGAGAGAGTTCCACAGTCTTGCCGCGTGCACCGTGAAGGAGTAAGAAAAGAAATCCGAGTGGTGCGAAGGGATAGATAGAAGGGTCCTAACATTTGAGCGACACGGTTTATCCTGACAACGTGAAAATTGAAAGCGCTCACGTAGATAACTAGGAGCAAGTGGATTATAAAGAATGTTAAAGAGACAGGACAGTATGTGAGCGTTCCTCCGAAGACGGATGGGGAGCCACTTGAGCTGCTTCCGAAATTCAGAAACACGGTCATACTTCCGTAAGCCGAATATAAATCTGATACACAGGTTTTGAAGCCGCTCAAGCTTGTTCAAGAGCTCCTCAGTGGCATCCAGATAGCAACAATCAGCATAATCAAGAATAGGAAGGAGTAGGGCTTGGACTAGAGAGATTTTGGTGTTATAAGGTAAAAAGTTTTGAAGGCACTTGATGGAATGAAAAGAAAAGTGAAGTTTTCTGCTTACCTCATTGACATGAGCAGTCCACGATAAGTGAGAGTCCAACATAACGCCTAAGTTTTTAGCAGTGTTAGTGAAGGCAATTGGAGTACCGTTGTAAATAATAGAGGGAAGAGAAGTCTCATCCAGTTGCCTGCACATATACCGCCCACCAATAACCATCACTTGCGACTTTTTAGGATTGACTAATAAGCCAAAGGACTTGGCCCAGTCGCCAATGCGTTGTAAGTCGCAATTCATGGCATCAACAGCGGTCGAAACATTATCGATGGTAAAATGACGGTAAAGTTGCAAGTCGTCTGCATAGAGATGGAAATTTGAAGATATCACCGGTGTAACGGTATTAATGAAAATAGAAAACAGCAACGGGGAGAGTACGCCACCCTGCGGTACTCCCGCCACAAGATCACACCAATCAGAGTAGGCCTCGTCAATGCGGATCCGCTGCGAGCGACCACGAAGGTAAGATTCGAACCAGGTTACAGCTGAAGAGGACAAATTAAGGGAACGAAGAACAGCGAGAAGTATTTCAAAGTCTACGGAATTAAAAGCACTACTAAAGTCAAGTAAAGTAAGGATAGTCAAAGACTTGTTTTCCATGGCGAGACGGAAATCATCAGTAACTTTTAAGAGAGCCGTTACAGTACTATGTGCTGGTCGAAAACCTGATTGAAATGAAGAAAGGAGGCAATTCGTAGAAATGAAATCAGCCAGCTGCTTGTGGACAATGTGTTCAAGGATTTTTGAAAGGAAAGGTAAAATGGAGATAGGACGGAACTCGGAGAAGGAGGATGGGTTCGGAGTCTTAGGGAGAGGAATAATATTGGCACGTTTCCATGCCAGCGGAAACGAACTACTTGTCAATGAGAAGTTAATAATGTGGGTGAGTATAGGCAAGAGTTCTGGAAGGATAATGGTGATCATACGGGAACAAAGGTTGTCATCGCCCACAGCAGTGGATGTTATGGATAGTGTATGTTTCTTAACGTCCTCTTCGCTGACATATCTGAAACAGAAGGATGGGCATGCCGGCAATGGCTGGCTCTGGAGACTGGCAATGGTTTTCGCTCTCGCCATGTCGTCAAGAACAACCGGTGGCAGAGAGAAATGCCTATTCAGAGCGTTCAAATCCACATTCCCATCAAATGAGGCTGAGGATTTGCCAATGCCAAGCGTGCCCAGAAACTTCCAGACCCGCAAAGGGTTACAGGAATCAATGGAGAAGTGTATGTGGCGTCTTTTAGCATCCCTACACAAACGACTGCAACGATTTCTCAGGTACTTATAACGAGTCAGATTTGCTTCTGTTGGACACCTTCTATACCGCTTCTTGGCTCTATCACGCCTTCCCATCATGTCCGTTATGGCCGGTGTCAGCCAGGGCGCTGGGGCATGCCTGACTTTCACCCTCCTCACTGGTGCATGAGCATCAAACAGTTTCAAAATAAAATCCCTGAAAAGTTTAACCTTTAAATCCATTTGATCTGCAAAAATAACTGGAGACCAATCGATCTCGGACGCGTCTTTCCTCAAGGCCTCCAAATCAATTCCCTTATAACTACGCAAGAAGAGAAATTTAGGTTTACGGCGAGGCGAACGAATTTTATAAGATAGATAAACCAGGTCATGCCAGGAAAAGTTTGCAGGAAACTGGCCGTGAGTAGCGACATGATCTGGTGAAGAAACAAGAATGAGATCTAAAAGAGAAGGATTACAGTTAGGAGAATGATGGGTAGCGGAAAGAGGTAGAATATGGAGATTAACCGAGGATAACATAGATTTAAGTTTATGAGCACGTATATCATCTTTGATCAAGCACGTATTGAAGTCACCCAACAACAGAGTGTGATCGTAATTTGGACAGTGAGTACACAGTAAGTTTTCTAGCGAATTGAAATAGTCAATGTGCAGAGAAGGGCTGTAGTACACACCAAGCAGGATGCGTTTGTGGTGAAGGCTGACCTCAATAAATAAGTGCTCTGCTGATTTAGTATACTGACTAGGAGATTCACTGACGACACTATGCACAATATCAGCGCGAAGGTAAATAGCCACGCCCCCACCTCCTTTACCCGTGCGGTCATTCCGGATAAGTTTGTAGCCAGGAAGTGGAAATTGAACAGAAGGAAGAGACGGTTTCAAGAAAGATTCGGAAATGAGGATAGCATCTATGCGACTGTTGCTAAATGACGCCAGAAGGTCGGGGTAGTGACAAGGAACGCTCTGAGCATTAATATGCACCACATTAAAGTTGTTGGAGAAATCAGAAAAAACAGAATTCAACTGATCATGTACAGACATGCGAGAGGGGCTACCACTACCGGCACTGACAAAACTGTCAGACAGAGAAGAGCAAGAGAAGTATTCATCATCTATATTCAATAAACTGTCCATAAGAATAAATAAATAAAATATAATAATAAAATACAATAATAAAATATGAAATCTATTTTAGAGGGCTTGACTAAGCAATTAATAACTATACTAAATAAATTACATACTATTTTAGCCTTCACACTCCCCACCTGTAAAGATAAGATGAAAGAAATTTATAACTTACACAAGATAAAACACAATTAAAAACGAACCAAAATGAAGACAGAAAAAAAAAGAAAATCAAAATGTGAGTCGCTTCCAGCCAATCCAAAAAAAAAGAAACAAAAACCGTAGAAACTTAACAAAAGGCTGTATGGTCGCAAAGTCATTGCCTATCTATCAGTAAAAGTAAGAATACAATACAGATTAAAACAAAATAGTTGATAACCTACAAAAGTAAACTAAGCAGCGAGTAAACAGATTACAAAAAAAAAATAAAAAAAATAAGTTGTAACTACCTTATACCTAACAAGGACAATACAATATGATATGACCAAATTTGGAAGCGACTTTGTATAGTAAACAAACAAGAGATATTGACTACTTAGGAGTATTTTTCCTCGGACGGGGACCGAATGGCGGCGCGATGGGCACTTGTTTCCTACCAGCTTTCTTGGCCGCAGCAGCTGCAATCAAAGGCGGTGTAGATTTGGAGGCTTCGTTACGGCCGGCTGCTTTATCGGCAGGGAACAGCCTTATAAGTTCCTGCAGCTCCGCATACGACTCGATCTTCCTACGTGACTTGTCAGGCAGCTTTATAACCACCTTACCATCCGAACTCCAACAGTTCAGGATCCCAAAATGATTGCGACCATCAACAAATACCTTGTGCCGAGACTTAGTGAGGAATTCAGATATGGTTATTCCCGAATTCTTGAGCTGAGTTTTCGAGTCCCAGACAAGGCGTCGGTGCTCAAGTTCGCGAAACCGGATTAGAATCGAGCGAGGCTTCTTAGATGAAGCTCCCAATCGATGACAAACTTGGATATCATCTGAGGTGAGTTCAGTCAACTTCATTTGGTCGGTTAGTAATTTCGTTATTACCTCATATAACTTCTCATCTTCTTTTTCAGCAATGCCATGGACTAGAAGTACCTTGCGCCGCAGGAATGCTTCGTGACGATCGAGGCCAAGAGTCAGCAAATCAGTCTGGGCCTTGAGTTTGAAGAGAGCCTGGCAGACAAAAGTCTTGAACTGCGCGAAGTCCTTAGCAAGGGCAGGAAGATCAGGGCGCTCTGCTGTCGTCGGCGAAGATATGGCTTTCTGGAGTCGATCTTCAAAGTCATTCAGCTGCATAAACAGCTTAGTGAGGTCTTCGCTTTGAAGTGACAGCTTGCCAGATGCATCCATAG
Source organism: Aproaerema taeniolella (assembly GCA_949987775.1). Classification (NCBI taxonomy): domain Eukaryota; kingdom Metazoa; phylum Arthropoda; class Insecta; order Lepidoptera; family Gelechiidae; genus Aproaerema; species Aproaerema taeniolella. The sequence goes on along the minus strand of OX465253.1, from coordinate 2,769,437 downwards.
TTGTTGTTGTGAAGAAACAGTGTGACAGTGACTCCAAAGTGTATGAGGTGTTGTGATTTCAATAGTGGCGAGGGGCGAGAGGCTAATATATATTTTAAGCTAGAACCATAAGTTAATTTCAATTGGTAAGTAATTTTAATTTGATTAAAATTGTACACCACAAAAAAAAGCGTATCGTTGCGACGCCTACCCGCACATTATCTATGAAAACGGCAAAAAAATCTCGTTTGTTGTATGTGAGCCCCCTTAAATAAATATTTTATTCTGTTTTTTAATATTTGTTGTTATAGCGGCAACATAATTACATCATACAATCATACTAAGCCATAAGCGCTTCTATGTGAGCTTTAAAGTTGAGGTGATTTTCAATTATGATGCCTAGATACAGTGTTAGTATTTTTAAGATCTGGACAATAGCAGCTCCCGTGTGTTGAATTAGAGCATTAATGTGCTACCAGGGAGAAGGAGTTCAGAGGGGGCGGAGTGGAGGTGTAGGAGAATGTCATGTATTTTGTTTTGTCAGTATTCAGCGTCAGCAAAGTTTGTCTCAGCCATCGAGACACACTGTTTTGAATCCTGCTTGTGCCTGTTCAAATGTTTCGGTCCAGGTTTGGGTGCTAAAGATTAGAGCCGTATCATCAGCGTAGGATATGGTTTTACCATTAGACAGAGGTCGTTGATGTATACAAGGAATGGTAATGGGCCTAATATGCTTCCCTGAGGAACACCATATTCGATAGGTAACTCATCACATTTTCAATCTTTTCTCTTAGTGTTCTGTTGGTAAAGAAGTCTTTTATGAGTTTATGAGGTATAACCACGGATTCAAAGGGCTTAGAACTTGTCAAGTAGTATACATCATACTAAAATAACAAGTAAACATTTTACTTTGTTTAGGTATCATAATATAGCATACCTGACCTACTAACCCTTTTGTAATAAAAATTTAACATGTAGCATTATTTAATAAGCATTTGGACTACTTAATTAAGTTGATAATTTAATTTTATCATCATACATTTTTATATTTAGGCTTAAGTTTTTATAAAATAAATATTTTATCATCTATGTATCATCTGTAAAAATTTCAACTGTCTAACTATCACGGTTCATGAAATACAGCCTGGTGACAGACGGACGGACAGACGGACAGCGGAGCCTTAGTAAAAGGGTCCCATTTTTACCCTTTGGGTACGGAACCCTAAAAAAGGCTCAACGTGTTGTTGTGGCAGAACGATCAGCAGCTGATATTCTATCCTGGCTTAATCCATATATTTTTAATTCGTTAGCGAACATAAATACATACATAAGCTCACGCGTTTGCCTCTCTTGATCGACGGGTCCTGGGTTCGATTCCCAGTCGGGGCAAATATTTGTAAAAAGCAGAGATTTGTTCTCGGGTCATGGGTGTTTGTGTCTGTCTTTATGTGTGTTCCAAGGGACCTTTGAGTGTATGGCGTTTTATTATTATTTTATTATTATTATTGGGGTAGTCGGACACCACAGATAAACTTCTAGCGAAAAGAAACTTCTCAAAATGTAGGTACCTGAGTAAAATTCCACTACTAAACCATTCAGGGCCCCGATTCTGTCAGTTGGGTGTCGACGGAATTGTCGCCATTTTATCTGTTCAGATGGCGAAATTAAGAACTGTATAAATGAGATTCCATCGATACACAACTGAAGTTAAAGAATCGAGGGTTTCAGTTTTTGCTAAGCTACTCTTTACTTACACCCTGTATAAAACAATAATAAAACTCTGTTATCGCCCGCCACCCACTTTCCGCACCAATTATTAATCGGCACTTGTTGAACACGACTACGTATGTATTTAGGCAAATAACATCCATGAATTTTCCGCCTGTGACGCGGTACAAAGAATGTTTCTAAAGTATGCAACCTTCGTGGTCTAATGGTGTTAACGGGTTAAACTCTTAAGTGAGAGGTACCGAGAAGACCATAATAACTCACTTTTAACTGACTTCAAAAACGGAGTAGGTTCTATGTTCGTCTGTATGTTTCTTTTTTTATCACCGATTTCTCTGCTACTAGTGGACTGATTTTAAAAATTATTTTATTGTGCGTAAGTGTACCCATTTTTTGGTTGTTTTTTGTTTTGTTTTCTGAGTTATATATACATTAACCGATGCACCTACGGCGGGGGAAAACATCGGAAGGCAACCTGCACAATCAGACACTAAAATGTGTAACCGTGATCCAATCCGGTAAGCTTCCCCTGTTAGCAGGATCACGGAGGTCAAATGGCAATCGCTCTGTAATGACTTGACCTGCCAAATCGTGAGCCATTGTCAAGCGTACCCCGAATGAGCAAAGGGACTAAGCGATAGGAAGATGATAGAAGCATTGTGGGACAAATACAAACGTCACGTCACTTTTTATTTGTCCCCTAATGCCTCGACTGTCACGAAGGTCGAAGGAGGATACATTTGAAATCTTTTTTTTTTGAAACCCCTGTCATAGTATATCGGGACACTTGGCTAGGAGAGACGACGCACGATGGACCAACACAGTCACAGAATGGTGGCCAAGGGGAGTGACAATGCCAGTGGGCAGACCTCCAGCCCTATAGTAGGACGATCTTGGCGCTTTGACAAGATCTCAATGAATGAGGTTGGTACAGAACCTTGACGAGTGGCACTAAGGAAAAGAGGCCTTTATACAGGGCTTTAGGTAAATCTGTTTTAACCTCTTGGGTGCTAAATCAGTCCATGAAACTGAACAACTTTCCCAAGGAACATAGGTTAAAATACGAAAAAAAACTTTTGATCTCCCATACAAAATGCGCTATGTGCTGATGAAGTTTGTATAGGAACTCATTTTTTTTTTCGTATTGTGACCTATGTTCCTTGGGGAAGTTGTTCAGTTTCATGGACTGATAAACCACCCGAGAGGTTGAAAGAGATTTACCTTAAGCCCTGTATAGCAAGCCGCGGGTGTATACTGGCTGAAAATGTTGATAAGATACGTCACTGCTCGCGCAATATCTCGTCCCTATCTCCAAATGGTGTGGGTAGAATGGACGAAGCATAAATTACTCTCGACCTCGGTTTGCGACAATTTTAGCCCCTTGTTTACGCAAATAATTATAATAGACTACAAAGTTGATAGCTTGGAAAACCAGTCTAGAAAGGTTTAAATTTAGGCCAATATTTTTATTTGTGGTTGGAAACCTGTGAATGTTTGAATTTTCTTGAGTTAAAGTCACGAGGCAATAAAATTGTTTGCAAAGTTTTTTTTTCATGGATTTACAAAAACAATTTCATATTGCTTTCAGTTTATTTCTAAATCCGTAAAAATACTGTGATCAATGAGTAAACATAATGTTATTTGGATGAACATAGGGCATTTAAAATAACCGCGACGCGAGAATTTGTTAGATATCTCAATTTCATGTCTATGTGTTTGTATGACATTACTGTACCTAATTAGATACTCATATTGTATTTCCCTAAATGCTAAAAACACATAACCCTCCATTAGGCTTCGCTGTAATCGGGTAATACACGATCGTCGTCACGAAACGAACTGATTAATATTTTTTTTTTTTTTAATATAAGATGGGTTAACTGTTGACCTCAATCTTGACCATAAAGGTCAAAGATGAGGTCGACGATGAAGCGAGTTAACCCAGAAAATGCCTATAAAGGCACTGGTACTCCCACGAAAACAGGAAGCTGTTTGGCATCGGACTTCGGTAGGAGGGTGGTCGCGAACCAGACGGCCCTTTACAGAGCCTACCACACCGCAGAGACCATAGGACGCCACCTCAGATTCAGAAAAAAATGAAGTGTCGTTGCCTGGGATGGATTACTAAGAGGCAGGTCTCATTTGTGTTTCCTTAGTCGCCTCTTACGCCACCCACGGAAAGAGATGGGGTGGTGTTATTCTCAACCGATCATCACACAGCAAAGATACCAGCGCTCTTCCTTCAAGATAGAGCACCAATGCTGAGTTAGAACCATTTTTTGTCACTGCAGCACACATCGCTATTGTTATACCTTCGAAACTCATAATTTCCCTCGGTAAAGTGTAGCATATGTGTTGAAGAAACAAAAATTAATTATGTGTCTATGATGTCTAATAATATTTTTTTATTAGCCATCTAGTTCAGCGTCTATAGACGCCGGGGCAGACCCAAAAAGAGATGGCGTGACGATTTGGATGCTTACTATTCCAGATGGCCGGAACTTGCACAAGATCGCAAGAAATGGAAGGATGCGGGGGAGGCCTTTGCCCAGCAGTGGGATCTTGTAGGCTAGATAAAAAAATAAAAATAAAATCTAGTTCAGCGCAGACTACAACACTATCTGAGCATATACGAGTAATATATACATACGTACATACATACATACGCTCACGCTTATAACCCCCATTGGGGTAGGCAGAGCATAACGGTTTTAAAACCACTTGATCCCACGTCTGAGTCTGACATACATTCAGAGTATAAATAAGATAAAATATGATGTATGTGGTGAGAGGTTGTCAGCCTTTCGCCTACAATAGAGCAAAACCCTCGCGTCTGATTAACTGACTTTTACAGTATGCCTGAGAAGAGTAGGCAGCTGGCACATTCTATGTTTTTCTTTTACTCCCAGTCCAGCATGGTGTAACAATAGCCTTAAAAAATGTTGGAAAATGTCTATTTAGAAAAATGTTGCATTTATAATTTTCCACGTTAAAAACGTATGAGTCACCGACTTCAATCCCAACAACAGTTCGCACAAAGTAGATATCTAGTTTTTTGCGGACTACAATGCCTATTAGCAAATAACTACAAACAGAAATGTCATTCATTTATTTAGATGATGTTCTAGTTTGTAGTATATTTTGTTTTTGTTGATTTTTTTTAAAAGCGCTGAATCATTTTCGATAAAATTTATATGGGACCTCTTCAGGAGTATACTCTTTCGAACAAATAAAGAATTTTGAAAATCGGACAACAGTTGCCGGAGTAATCGCGTAACAAATATACAAAAAAAAATACAGTCGAATTGAGAACCTCCTCCTTTTTTGAAGTCGGTTGAAAATAGAGCCTCTGGATAGCAACATAAAGTCAACATATATGTCAGAATCTAGACCGGGAGGCTGGTTACTAGGCTCGGCCTGCGTCAGCGGCGGCGCGGCCTGTAATCAGGGCTCCGTCAGAGCGGCGCCTTCGCCCCCGTCATTCAGGGCTGCTACAGCGCAGAGAAGCGTTCGAAGCTCCGTGGCGCTATCATAATACCCCAAACAGAGAGAAAGTAGCCTATGTCACTCTCGGGACCCCACCAATCTTTGTGTGAAAATTCAGGTTGATCCGTCGCTCCGTTCAGACTGGATTAAGGACAAACAAACATATTTTCATTTTTCATCGACTTAAAAAAAGGATAAGGAAAATTGTATAATTTTTTAATGTATGTTTACCGATTTTTCCGCCATTTGTGAACCGATTTTCAAAATATATTTTTTGTTCAAAAGAGTACTTCAGACCACATTGTCACCAAGCCAGATGTAAGACAATGTTTCTCGTGTATTTACACAAAAAAAATATAAAAAAATTAACTTAAAAAAACTAAACCTTCTTCAAAAAATCGAAAAATTAAGACAACATCATTTAATGTGCTACATATCTGTATAAAGTCGGTAAATTACGTAAGTTAAGCCAAATCAAAAGCCCGGGTAAAGGCGCGGACCCACCGCGGCGCACGGAGAGGCTACGCACGTGGGTTAAGCTTCGTGGGTTTTGCAAGAAAATGTATGTGATTGTGTCCACTGCGACCCACGACCACGCTACGAATGAAATGACGTCATCGATACACGCGTGACTTGCTGGAGTATGTTGCCCACGTAGCTCAACGCCATGCACGCTGTGCATGCGGCACACGGTTGGCACGCGGCGCAATTTAACTGCTGTGCTGTGAATATCTACTCAGTGAGTTTGACATTAAGGCTCAAATTAAATTTTGATCTAATCCACGTAGCTAAAATCGTGGGTTTCAATTCGTGTATGGCGTGTACTGCAGTGGAAACGTAGACCCACGTTGTCAAACAAATGAATCCACGCAGCTAAAATGCGCCGCGTGGCCGTGCACATCCTGCGCCGCGGTGGGTCTGCTAAAGTTAAAGTTTCTTTGTAAACTTTACAAAGTTGCCAGCCCTACTGAGTATGTCTAGTCGACAACACCCTACCATTATTCGAGGATGATAACAACTTTTTTAGCTTGTTAGATGTTAATTGGTAGCTTGGCAAATTTCACTTTGAGGACTTTTCCATACAACTTACTTTTTTACATTTTAGGACCTTCATTGGTAAAACTTACGTTCCTGAGATTTTTATACGTTATTTTCTTTGATCGAAGTCTTTTGTTCCCACTAGTCCTATATAGCACTGTCCCCCAATGACAGTTGGGATTGAAATTTTTCCCTGTCCACTCCTGACATTTAAATTTATTGACATGTAATTTCAATCATAATTGTAACTTATATTATTATTGTACATCGTTCAATATGATTAAATATGTTTTTTTTTTATATTATAAAATGGGTTAACTCTTGACCTCAATCTTGACCATAAGGTCAAAGATGAGGTCGACGATGGAGCGAGTTAACCCAGAAAATGCCTATAAAGGCACTGGTACTCCCACACACCGACGGAACACAGCAAGCTGTTTGGCGTCGGACTTCGGTAGGAGAGTGGTCACGAACCAGACGGCCCTTTACAGAGCCTACCACACCGCATGAGACCATAGGACGACACCTCAGATTCAGAAAAAAATGAAGTGTCGTTGCCTGGGATGGTTTACTAGGAGGCAGGTCTCATTTGTGTTTCCTTAGTCGCCTCTTACGACACCCACGGAAAGAGATGGGGTGGTGTTATTCTCAACCGATCACCACACGGCTAAAAGTTTATGTATGTAGTTTATGTATGTAAGACAATTCACCTTAATATTTTTCGCAATATTTAACATTTATATTATACATATTTTCCCTTTTACTCGTAATGTAACATAGCAATACAAATGGCAGTACATAAAAATGGGGAAGTACCCCACATTTAGGGTAATTTTGTCATATATTCACATCTAGGAAAATTTGTTATGAGTGTGATGAAAGGAATAAAATATAATCTTATTCCTGAAACGAAATTACATGATGTTAGACTTAGATTTGTGATCTAATTTAAAACAGAAATGTGTTCCTAAAATAGTTTCGTGGTTAGGGGTTTAGTTTAATTAATGTTAAGTGAAGCTTAGAAGCGATGATAGCCCAGTTGGTAATGAGCCAGACTTGTAATCCGAAGTTCGTGAGTTCAAATCCTGGTGCGGGCCTGTACCACTAAATTCGTCTTTTCGGATTTATGTACGGATTTCTAATTATCACTTGCTCAACGGTGAAGTAAACATCGTGATGAAACCCGTCCAAGAAAATGTTCGAAAGACGAGTGGTCCACCAACCCGTATTGGGCCAGCGTGGTGTACTATGGCCTAAATCCCCTTCGTGTTTCGAAGGGAGGCCCGTGCCCCTCGGTGGACGTATATGGGTAAAAAAAAGGGAAGCTTTGTCAATATTTATGCGAGTTGTGATCATTGAAGGATCACTTCGAACATGTTCTAAGTAGATAACTCTAAAATTAAAAAAAAAAACTAGTATCACCCTCGACATTCGTAACCTGTAACTTTTACTTCACCTGTTTTCCACAAGGCAATTGAAAAACTCCTGACTAATCTCTAGAAGTCTGAGGCAGCTTTCCTTGAGTACCTAATCCCTATAGCTGAGCGGTTGAATCAGATACACAGATGTATACGTCTAGCAAGCTCTTTTTTGTCGGGGTTTGAAATCTTCTTCTATAGAGGAAAAGAAGAGGAAAGATTATAGACATTTTAGAGGAAAGATTTATATTTTTGTATTTAAGATTTGTATTTTTGTAATTACGTAAAAACTACTGGACCGATTTCAAATTTTTTCACTATTAGGATGCTACATTATCCCTGAGTAACATAGGCTACATAATTTTCCCGAATCCCCACGGGAACGAAGTCCCGAGCGGAATGCTAGTCTTCTTATATATAAAAATGAATTGCTGTTCGTTAGTCTCGCTAAAACTCGAGAACGGCTGAACCGATTTGGCTAATTTTAGTCTTGAAATATTCGTGGAAGTCCAGGGAAGGTTTAAAAGGTAAGAAAATATGGAAAAAAGGCGTAACGAAGTTGGCCGGGTCAGCTAGTAATAAATAAAACAAAGTCAGGTTTGCTTGAACACTTATATTATAACTCCAGAACGGCTGCACCGATTGTCATGGTTTTTGATTTGTTGAATTTGTCTCCGTCCCGAATAGCAGAATAACTTTTAAAAACATTGGAAAATTGACGAAAAATTTCCACGAGAACAAAGACCCGGGCGAAAAGCTAGTTAAGTATAATTGCTACACGTCAGGATGCCTTTGACATATAGGTCGGTACAGCCTTTAACATGTCAAGTTTTCCCCTAAATACATTTAAAAAATCGAACAAAACTGTGCTAAATAACCCACTCAAGCGCCGTATCTAATCAACCGACCCGACCTACTGGCGATAGGTACTGTCATCTTCGCGTGGGAGGCAGACAATTGACGATCGCACCATCAATTCGCCCCATGCTGCTATGACGTCGTCACTTGAGCTGGTGAAGGGTTAACGTCACCAGCCCACTTGGTTGGCTTTACTGTTGTGGGGAAATTGTAAGAAATTACTTTTTAATTGGTAAAATAGGTTAATTGTTAAAAAAACAGTCTAAAATGTATGGTTTTTTTCGTTTTTTTTTTCAGTAAACTCTTTTATTTAATTACTGCCAGTGAAAAATGAAATATCCAGTTCGCAATCTGGGCAGTCCGCCATATTTGATTTAGGAAGTCACGTTGCTAACCATGCATTGCCATCCAAAAAAAACGTGTTTTGCAAAAGTTCAGCTCAATCGGTTGAGGATAACTGTATAAAAATTCAGTTGCAAGATTTGACACGAACAAAAATGCTTACATACAAAAACATACATATATTACAAGTTAATATACTTATAGCTTGTAAAAACTTGATACTTCATCCTTTAAATCTATCTTTTTTATTGCTCTTTTTTTTGTTTTTATTGATATTATAGTACATTCAGGATGCCACTTAAAACAAGTCAAGATTACAATGAAATACATACAAATACATTAAACGATTTAAATACATACATACGCATTCGTTATTTTGACCCTACTGACTCTACGCCTATTGGCAAAGGTGGAGTATTCCTCAGAAAAAACAGGCAAGAAACTCTCGAGGTTCCGTACACATACATCATTACAATTACACTTAGATACTCCAAAACATCTTATGCCTGCTAACCAGTCTAGTCTGTAAGAATGACCTCAACATTTAGTATTTTGAAAACACTTAACCGCGTAAGGGATATTTTTAAATAATTTTAGGGAAAGAAAAATCTTCAGCGCAAATGGGACTTGAACTCATGACCCCAGAATTTAGATCTCCTGGAGCTCTAACCAACTGACACAGATGTCTTTATACGAGACACGCGGCGCTGGCATACACGCACGACGTAATGTACAGTATGTATGTAATGTATGTATGTAAACTCTTTATTGCTCAAAAACAGTGTTATACAAAACATTTTATAGGTAATTTAATAGCAAAGGTGGACTTATCCCTGGAGGGATCTCTTCCAGTCTACCTTAGAGTAGTTGAGAGAAGACACAGGTGACGCGGGTGACGATGCAATTAAAAAGATTAAAAAAAAAAAAAAAGATAGTATTGTAGTCAGAATTACTATTCTAAAGCGGAACAAAACAGGTAAATACCTAGTAATAAATCAAGATAAATACAATAGATCTAAAAAATATATAAATAAGCATAAACAGCACATCAGGTTACCACAAACCGTAAAATTTCCCCAATTGATAGTAAATTCTAATGCTTGGAGATAAAATTGAAAATCGATTAAAGAAATTGACAGTTTTGGATAGCATAATGTGCTGTTGACCCTGTACTTAGTAAGGGAATGAGAAATAGGTATCGCCGCTTGACTCGAAGGCACCATAGTTCAGTTGGTCAGGGTTAGTGATCTAAGCCTGAGGTGGGGTCGTGGGTACTTTCTCTAAAATTATTAATTAAAAAATTATCTAACGCATGTATACTAGACCTGCAGGAGAGTAACAAGACAGACTTATCTATGTGCCATTTTAATACAATTATTACCAAAATTTATCACGTACATTTGTTGTTTTTATAAATGATCAAGAAAAAAACACCGGGTCACCTTGGATTATCATTGTGCGCAATTGTGCGCAAATATTAGCGCAAGTGTGCGAATAATCGTGCATAAACACGATCATCAGGCAAATAGAGCGTCTATATCTGTTAAAATTAATATTAAATAAGTATAAATAATAAACTGTCACCGACTATGACTCCGGTCGATGTAGGTATTGCATCTTGCATGTTTGTATGTATGTATTTATTTATTCTTTATTGTACATGATCAAAAGTTACACAAGACAAATAAGAAACACAGTACAAAGGCGGACTTATCCCACAAGGGGATTTCTTCCAGTCAACCCATTAAGTGTTTGAGAGGAAGGAGTACTCGGCAGGTAGCATTCAATGTACAAAGGTATAATATACAAATAATGTAAAGGTATAGTATGTTATAATGTATAAATATACAAATAATTTATTACATAAACATAAGACATGTACATATATATAAATACATAATTATATACTTATATAAATATTTATAAACAAACAACCAATGAGTTTGTCTACTCATGGCATCACGTCTTATAGTTATTAATGGGAATAAATAAAATGACAAAATACAATAGCCATACTCTGAAAGTCAATTGAATGTTAAAGTTTTAACATTCAATAAACCTACTTCAGACTTTGCTGAACGTCTATAGTAAATCGACAACGTCTGGGTGCGTGGCTGATGAGCTGCACCAGCTCGTTCCGCCTGCCCCTTTCTTCTACCAACGTCCAGAAGCATCGGCATCGCAGGGTACTACCCTTACCTTTTCGAGATTCCTCGAATGTGTAATAAGTGCTTCGCTTCATCTTTAAAATTGCGCACCGCGGAATTGATTTTTGGACCTGGGTACCTACCACGATCGTTTAAAAGCATTTCTGTTTAGGAACCAACTTTGAACTACTTCGCAATTGGAATGTTTTTTAAAATGGTACCATGATGGCGCTGCTTTTGAACTGCTCGGTTGTCTATGGTCCACTTTAAATGTCTACATAAATTGTAGCTGGTCTGCCTTTGAATCGCAACAGCGCCAAAATTGAATCGCTTATAAGCCATCATGGTACGAATAAGCGTTGCAGACTTGTTTAGGTCCTAAATTGGATCGTGCTAAGCGATCATGGTAAACCTGTACCTTTATTTCCATGCTCATTAATCCAGTGAATGGGCATCTTCTGGCTGAGCTTTTTTTTATTATTATTATAAGATGGTTTAACTCTTGACCTCAATCTTGACCATAAGGTCAAAGATGAGGTCGACGATGGAGCGAGTTAACCCAGAAAATGCCTATAAAGGCACTGGTACTCTCACGCACCGACGGAACACAGCAAGCTGTTTGGCGTCGGACTTCGGTAGGAGGGTGGTCGCGAACCAGACGGCCCTTTACAAAGCCTACCACACCGCATGAGACCAAAGGACGACACCTCAGATTCAGAAAAAAATGAAGTGTCGTTGCCTGGGATGGATTACTAGGAGGCAGGTCTCATTTGTGTTTCCTTAGTCGCCTCTTACGACACCCACGGAAAGAGATGGGGTGGTGTTATTCTCAACCGATCACCACACGGTTCAAAAATCCTCGCTTGCTACATCCTCGACCACATCTTCGCCCCTGAGCCAGATTGTGGTTAAGAGCTGACCCATTTACCCTCGCGTAAGTCTTGCAAACCCGTGTGAGCAGGATTTGTATCGCACGCGCCGTAAAAACAAGCGCGCGACGGGTTAATAAAATAAATTGTTTAAAACCGCTAAATGATCTCAACCAATCTTTGATTTTAAGCAACTTACAAAGAGACAGGCAACCTGTTGGGTGACCAAAGTGGATAATATATCACGAGTTTTTACATGCTTTGGAGGGCAGCACGTTAAGATAATGGTCCCGGCAGTTGTCGATTGACCACAGTCCTAAAACGAAGTCAGAGGCCATTTGGCGGTTAATATGTGGATTGAAGCGGTGATAGCCCAGTTGGTAACGAGCCAGACTTGTAATCTGAGGGTTGCAGGTTCAAATCCTGGTGCGGTCCTGTACCACTAAATTTGTCTTTTCGGATTTATGTACGGATTTCTAATTATCACTTGCTCAACGGTGAAGGAAAACATCGTGGTGAAACCCGCCCGTCCAAGAAAATTTATTTTCGAAAGACGAGCGGTCCACCAACCCGCAATGGGCCAGCGTGGTGGACTATGGCCTAATCCCCTTCGTGTTACGAAAGTGGAGGCCCGTGCCCCTCGTTGGGGCCGTATATGGGCTGTTAAAGAAGAAAAAAGATGTGGAAAGTTCCAAAAGCGGTGGTGTTGCAAGTCTAAGCATCTGTTATTAAATGTTTGAAATTTCGTTAGTTCGCAATTATGCCACATGGATAAAATAGTCACCGTCATTATTGTTGCCAATGGGCCTTTTTATAATTCGGACGGCACGGCACGGCACTTCGAAATTTTAACTACCATTTCCTCCTATGTTCTCAGCTTCTAATAATACCATTACATAGGAGGCAATGGTAATACAATTTTGCAGTGCCGTTTTCGAATTATAAAAAGGCCCATTGAAACGCGGAAAAGCCGCCCAGTACAATTCTTTTGAAGTCTGTTGAAATGTGACAGAATAAAATATTCGTTTAAATTGAGTAAAAGCTCACAGTCATAGCAAACAGGTGCTTCATATTGGACCCGAGGGAAATAAATGAATATGTACGAAAAAAAAACAAATTGGACGATGAATTACTTTTACTGCAAAATTAAGATAATACCAGCTATTTGTTCGCGACTTTGTGTGGAAATTGTTAAAACTTAAAATATTTTGATTTCATGATTTTATAACGTGTTTTGTTGTATGGAATTGTACCAGCATAATATTCCTTTGTTTACCGCATTTATTAAATTGGACTGCCATGTTTTTTTAAATGTTTGTTTCGCATTAGCTCCGTTACAATTTTTTTTGGTTATTTTATCGAAATAATTCAGAGCTTTAAAAAACACAACAAATCCAAGAAAAACATAAATACATTTTTCATTTCTCATACTCGGAAAGTGGTGTTATTTTGATCTGATTATTGGGTGGAAAATGCTGCTTCCCTCCATAGGGAGGGAAAAACTCATACAAATTACTTCTCACCTAAGGGCCGGAATGAACTATAAAAATAGAACTGCTTTCAGCTGTGAAGAGTTTTATGTAAAAACAAAACTAATTCAAAAAAAATGCTGCGGCCATGTGAGTTTCTAAACAGCCAGTGTGATATGAACTTAGCGCAAACTTCTTTGAGCGGAATAAGCCGCAACAATTACGCGGTGAGTTCCATATTTAAAATTTAAAAAGTCGACATAAATTGGCGGGTTACTAATCTGTTATGTATCTGTGACGGAATTCAAAAAAATAGATACTACTAATATTATTATATACTATCAATAAATAGTTTAGATAAACAACTATTTTTATTTTCCTCATATTATTCGAAATGAAAAGTAGAGTGTTCAACACGGGTAAAAGAAACAATTCCTACACGGACTATAGCCGCCCTCGCTGCGCTCGGGCGTTTAAATACCTCGGGAATTGATTCTTTCCACCCTCGATTAACAATAGCCGACGTTTTGGTTAGTGGTTACCTTCTTATAGGCACTGTTTGGATTGACGTTTTTAATGCGGACAAGTTTAATTAATAAAATTTTATTAAAAAAAAATAAAGTTTGGTGTGGAATGTGAATGTGAGCACAAAGATTTTTTCTCACGCACATAGATAAAGACTGCCATTCTTTAAAGCGAATTGGTAAATCAATACATAATACAGATACGACTTGAAGCAAAATTAGAAAAAAAGAGATTTTATTAAACCTAGATTTTTATCTCTTAAGTCGACTTCACTTTGATGTTTTTTGATATTTGACGTTTAATTAAAATTGAGTTTTAAGCTTAATTGACGGTGTGCGAGACATTAAATCGGGTTTAGAGCCAAGTTTAATCTCACTAAATCAATATATCAAATACCTATGTTGCATGTCGCCCTTAGAAATAATTTAAACCTACGTCAAACAAACATACGTACCTAAACAACTACTAGCATAGAGTAAGTGAGTAAATAGTAAAATGATATTTTGCACAATACAAGCATAATAGAGACATAAATATCACACACACGTTCTTTTGTTGAGAAACGGAACAATAACCACCGTTTAACAAAAAAAAACTTTTCACAGTGGCCGACTGGCAATAGTTATGGCGAAACCTGACTGAAAGTACCCAGTAATGATATAAACGTAAGTATTATACACCACACACTCAAATCCATTATAATTTTTTTTTACCAGTCCTACCGAGAGGCATGGGCCTCCCTTCGAAAGACGAAGGAGGTTTAGGCTATAGTCCACTACGCTGATTGGTGGCTATAATCAATGCGGGTTGGTGGACCCGAATTTTCTTAGACAGATCCGCACCAGGATTTGAGCCCGCAATCTTCCGGTTAAAATTCTGGCTCATTACAAACTGGGGCTATCACCGCTCATTAAATCAAGATTTACCTTGAAGCAAATAAACGGACACGTGTTTCGCGATTTTTAGAAAATCATCCCCTAACTAAGGGGTCAAGAATGAATTGGGTGACTAAAAGAGTTCTTTGCGCGAACGAAGCAAAAGCTAGTTACTACTAAATATTATATTAGGGTGACTGACTGAATACGGCATCACTTTTCCCAAAGAATCTTGGTCCAAAAACGAAAACTTGTGCGATCAACGGGAACGAAGTCCCGCGCGGGAAGCTAGTTAATATTATAAAGAGAAAAGATATTTTTGTAGTTTTGTATGTAACGAATAGGCTCCGAAACTACTGGACCGATTTCAAAAATTCTTTCACCATTAGGATGCTACATTATCCCTGCGTAACATAAGCTACAGTCAACAGCACATCAGGTAACCACAAACTGTCAAATTTCCCCAATGGATAGTAAACTCTAATGCTTGGAGATAAAAATGAAAATCGATTGAAGAAATTTGTCAGTTTTGGATAGCATGATGTGCCGTAGTCCCTGTACATAATTTTCCCGAACTCCCACGAGAACGAAGTCCTGAGCGGGATGCTAGTATATTTATTAGATTAAATAGATTGTCTAATTTATCTCTCGCTAGTGAATTTGAGTGTGAATATGTTAATATACTCGGCGCCTTTGCTAAATATGGCGAAAGTAATTCCTGTTGAATTACCATATAAAATACTTTTTCCACTCAATTTGATCGGACGAACGAAAAATGTACTAGACTAGAGGATTCATTCATATAGGAAGCAGAATAAATATAATATGTATATAAGGAAACACAACAAAAATAACAAAAATATTTTTTTTTCTAAATTCAGACCATATACGTCCCACTCCAACCAAGAAGAGCGGACCTCCCTTCGAAACACGAAGGGGATTTAGGCCATAGACCACCACGCTGGCCCAACACACATACATATTGGGTATCATTAAATAAGAAAAAAAAATAAAGCTTGTGAATTAGCCTATGTAACAGAATAACTTTCCCCAAGAAACATAGATCGAAATATGAAAAAAAATATATAGTTTTAAGATTATTATTAGTCTATTGGTGATATGTTGCCAGCCTTTCGCCACTTTAGTTGCTTTTGCAGTAAGCCTGGAAAGAGTCGGTGGCTGGCATATGCTAAGCTTTTCTTTCTCTCTCAATCCAGCGTGGAAAATAAAATTGTATACCCTTGTAAAAATACTCCTGAGAATGTCAGTATGTTCTCTATTCCAAGCCCGGAGCGTTATTGCGCTAGTCCCTTAGAGGAATCAATTTATTTTCATTTGCACATGTCTTAGTCAATAAAGATGGTTTATTGTTCACCCTGAACAAAATGTACAACTGAACTAGGTTTTATTTCATTAAGCAGCCTTTGATAGATAGTATAGTATACTATAGATACGAGTAATATAGTATAGATAGAACTATTGTACTTTATTACTTGTAGTTTAATTTTTCCCTTTCGGGAAAGGCAAAGGAATGTGTCCATACAGCCATTTTTAAACACTATCAAGTTTTATTTTTATGGTAAGGCCCGGCCCCTAATGTCAGGGTTAGATAATTTATTAAATTGTAGAGTTATTAAAGTATGTTTAAGTGTCAGGTATAATTTTTTTTTAAGTTCTTAATTCTTTAGCTTTATACATGGATGGCACGCGGTCCACCAACCCGCATTGGGCCAGCGTGGTGGGCTATAGCCTAAACCCCCTTCCATTCCATGTTTCAAAGGGTGGACTGGTCCATGCCCTTTGGTGGGGAGTAGGGATGGGCGTTGAATCAACGGACTAGTTAAATCAACCGTCTATGAACACTAAACGTTTCTACTAGTCCATCGCTCACCAATGGACTAGTTGAATTCAACGGCTAAACAAAGAGTCATAAGTTCATATCAACTTGCGACGCGACGGTTAACGCTTCAACGTGGCCGTATAAATAGTTTTTTTTTTTTTTTTTTTTTAAACGCTACACACTCAAAGACCCACACTAAGGTTTTCCCTTGTGTCGTGGGTCCCTTGGAACACACATAAAGACAAACACAAACACCCATGACCCGAGAACAAACATCTGCTTTTTGCACAAATGTTTGCCCCGACTGGGGATCGAACCCAGGACCCGCCGATCAAGAAGCAGCGTCGCTACCACTCGACCAAACCGGCCGTCATCGTTCACTAATCGACTAGTTGTATTCGTAGACGGCTAAACAAAAGCGTAGACACGTTTGTATCAACTTGCGATGCGACGGTTAACGCATCAACGTGGCTGTATAATACTTATCGACCTCGTTATTCGACGGTCTAACAAATTTCAACTCTACTGGAAAAGTATGAAGGGAAGATTTAAACAATTAATATATAGTTGTAGATTTTTTCGTAGATTTGCAACGAACGTTCGACTACTATATACCGTCGATCGACCGTCTCAATCGTCGTCAATTCGTCTCAGTTTACACATCGACTAGTCGAAGATTTCAACTAGTTGATCGACTAGTTGATGAACGATATTTAACGGTCTAGTCTCGTTGACGAAAAATACGTCGACGACCCATCCCTAGTGGGGAGTTGGGGACGTATATGGGTTAATATAATGCACATGCTTTGATCTTTAAACAGGTATCGTCTTACGGGACGACTGCAAAAATTGTTAAATTAAAACGCAGACGAAGTTACAGGCTAATGCCTGCTTGTCTGTTTGTCTGTACCTAAACTGCCGTTAACTCGGGGCCTTATGATAACGCGTGAACCAAACGATACCGCGTTTCAGAATACAGGCCCCGCCATCTAGCGGCGGTTTAACGGAACTAATTGATGTAAGGAATGTACGCTTACGCTTTGTGGTTTTTTTTGATAATTTTTGGGTTCAAATTAGGTAGTTTGACAATTACTTACTTACATAATCCATGTTTTCATTGCAATGCGATTAAAAAATTCTCGCAGCAAAATGCTTCATTATTATTAAAAATGGATTCGCTTTTAGCCACAATCATTTTTCAAATTCCTTTGACGGCTGGTTTGGTCAAGTGGTAGTGTCGCTGCCTCTTGATCGGCGGGTCCTGGGTTCGATTCCCAGTCGGGGCAAATATTTGTATAAAAAGCAGATGTTTGATCTCGGGTCATGGGTGTTTGTGTCTGTCTTTGTGTGTTCCAAGGGACCCACGACACAAGGAAAAACCTTAATGTGGGCCTTTGAGTGTGAAGCGTTTATTTTTTTAACATTTAAAACTGTGTAAACAAAGAAGCAGTGGTAGTGGTAGTAAAAAAAGAAGCAGTGGATTTTATTTGTCATGTTATACTACTAATCCGTTCCATTTTATGTTTGCAAACTCTGCTTCTTTAGGTCTTTTGTAGGGTTAACTTTTCTAAATGAATTGTTCATTTGTATTAAATTAAGTTTCGGAGTTGAAATTGAAATACACAATAAAAGACGGAAAACTCATTTGTAATGCTGCAGAAAAAGAAGTATAGCTCAGGGCAAACGAGCTTAGTATAGCTCGAGGATGTAACACACCCATAGATCTTTGGCGGGAACTCGGCGTGGGTTGGTTGCTGTGCCGATTGAATTTTGGTTTTCTATGTTGAAATTAAATGAAATGAAATGAAATGTCTTTATTTGCACGGATAATGGTAATTACAATGATAATATATTAAAAGAAATGCGTCTCATAATCCACCAATCGTATGGCATGCAAATATTCAAAATTTACAAATAATTCAATTAATAATATGTTTTATAAACCTTATAGTCATATAATTCCTTAAGGGAATAAAAACACCTATCACACAGCCAGTTAAATAGTCTTCTCTTAAATATCGCGAAAGGTAAATCTGTTACGTCGTTTGGTAAAATATTATATATTCTTACCGCCATTCTAGGACAGTTTTTGTCATATAAGGAGCTTTTTCCGCTTGGTAGCACCAGTTTTATTTGGATACCTAGAGTTGAATTTATTGACCTGCATGTTCAAGAGTTGTTTACTGTACAATAGCGATAGATTGTATTGTTCAGTAAACTAATTTAGAACAGGCGTGATGATAAAAGAATTCAAGGTGATACAGTGTATCCGCTCCGTTTGGTACCGACAAAGATCCAGTGGCAAGCTTTTCGCCGCCGCCATAGTTCTCCTTAAACAAAACACTATCGGCTTACGGAGAATGAGAGGAGCTTACTTATTGTTTTATATTTGCTTTTAAGCTGATGGTCTTCTTGCTAAAGCTATAATAAAAAAATTAAAAAAAAAAGGGTTGCACTCCGGGAGTGCCGGCAGAAGTGAAAACTTGAACATTAACGTTGTGCATTAATATGGAAATAAAACAAAATACACAAAAAGAGTCCGTTATTTTCTCAGGATTCGAATCCTCGACCTGTTGCTTACAATCTGGCAACTTTTCCACTCGACCAAACTGTCTACTTTCAATTCAGTAAAATAGTCTATCGGTATTGACATCAGTTCTGTCATACCGTCTTACGGTTTTTCGATCAGCGTGACCTGACGCGAGTTTCACAGTTTTTACCCATCCCACAAAAGTGCTCAACGCCGCTAAAGAAGTTTTCACTTCAAAATGTAACAAATCCACCCAGAAGAAGACTGGTAGTGAAAAGCCTAATATCTAAAAGCTTTAGCGGTTTTCGTCTTGCTTCGCTCATGTTTCAAGTGAGCTCGCGTTAAACATATAACGTTTTTTAATAGCCCATATACGTCCCCACACCGAGGGGCACGGGACATAGTCCACTACGCTGGCCCAATGCGGTTTGGTGGAAACTAATTTTCTGAGACGTGCGGGTTTTTCCTTCACCGCTGAAAAAGTGATGAAATTAATGAAAAATGCGTAAGGCAACCAGCTGACCCTTCAATGTGTATGAACAGGCGTGATCTTTCTCTACTTCAGTTGTTACTACATTTTCAATGCAGTGCTCGGAAATGGCTCCACAATTATGGATGTAAACTGTTATGTAGCGCAAAATCACATGTGCTGTAAGTAATTATATAGATTAGACCTTGGGAAAGGACATCGGCTACATTTTATCACACAGCTGGGCACGATATAACCTGTATACGATATAATGGTACAGAACCCTTCGTTCGCGAGTCCGACTCGCACTTGGCCAGTTTTTGTTTTTTCCTCGGCTACTGCATTTTAAAACGTTTAACGCACTTATTTTTACAATGTATGTCTATGGTTTAACGATATAAGTCACTTGTATCATTTATTTACGTTGATTGATCCATCGTCCCATAGGACGACTGCAAAAATAGTTCTTTGCGAAGCCACGGGCGGATTTTTCTGCCTGTCTGTCTAATTAAACTGAGGTTAACTCGGCCGCCTTAAGATATCGCGTGCACCAAACGATACCGCGTTTTAGAATACACGCCCCGCCATCTAGCGGCGGTTTTGGAGAACTAATTGTTGTAAGGACGCTTTGATTTTTTTTTTATAGGTTTTGGGCACAAATTAGGTAGTTTGACAATTACTTAGTTACTTACATAGGAGAAACTATTTGTTGTAAGGATAAAATAACATTTTCACTGAAACTTGCAGCAAAATTGCATTTTTTTTAAAGGCTAGGTTCGCTCTTGACCACAATCTATTCATGGTTCAGGGCAAAGATGAGGTCGATGTTGTAGCGGCGTTTAGTAAAAAAAAATATAGCATATGGGAAAATAAATTAACTTTTTTTCGAGAAGAGAAACATATTATGATAAATCTGTGTGATAAATAAATATTCCTTGAAAACCAATGCGGGAGAAAAAGATAATAGAAATTGAAATCTATACAAGAAGCAAAGGTACAGTCAACAGCACATCAGGTTACCACAAATTGGCAAATTTCCCCAATGGATAGACAAGGTAAGGGGTACCACGCGGGGAATCTGGACGTCCGGTAGAATGAAGGGGCAGGCGGAATGAGCTCGTGCAGCTCATCAGCACACTCCCCGAAGTACATCTTGTAAAAAACACATTAGCATGTTTGATCGACATGAATGAAAATAATATTCGATTTTTAAGCGTATAATTCTCCAACTAGATTGAAAGTAATAGTCGCGTGAAAGGCATTCACAGAAAAACTGATTTCTCCCGTAATTTGGGGAGAACTTGCCAACTTCGTGAAAACTCTCCCGAAGTTTTCAAGTCAATAGGGTTGTTACGACAAAGTATCGGTAATAGTTTTGCCAAAATTACCAAAATCACGTATCCAGTTGACAAAGTTGGAAATAAAGGTTTTGTGACGTAAAACGTGGTACACACGGCAGCAAGTCAGGCTATACATGTTGACCTTGACGTCGCCTTTATCTCGCTCGTATCTCGCTCTTTATGTCGGCTTTCGTACTGCAAATGGGTAACCTGACGTACTGCTATCTGTATATAACAGTTTAGCTGTTCCACTGAAAGATTAAACATATTTTTGGATGGTTATAAATTAATACTTTTAGGGGCCATCCATAAATTACGTCACATGTTAAGGGGGAGGGAGGGGGTCGACGAAGTGTGAGATTGTGTGATAATGGGGTGGGAGGGGTCCTACATTTCGTGACGTCACATTTCAAAATCTATTATAATCTAAGTTAAAACACTAACTTTGAACTATTATGGAAAAACTCAAAAACACTTGCAAATCTATATGTATAAACATAATTTAGATGGAAATAAAACTAATTTCGGAACTGCTGTTTTAATTTAATAATACCTGGATGTCATCAGCCCATATACTTTACGTCCCCACCGAGGGGCACGGGCCTCCCTTTGAAACACGAAGGGGTTTTTAGGCCATAGTCCACCACGCTGGCCCAATGCGGGTTGGTGGACCGCTCGTCTTTTGAAAATGAATTTTCTTGGACAGGCGGGTTTCATCACGATATTTTCCTTCACCGTTAAGCAAGTGATAATTAGAAATCCGGACATAAATTCGAAAAGACAAATTTAGTGGTACAGGCCCGCACCAGGATTTGAACCCGCGACCTTCCGATCACAAGTCTGGCTCATTACCAACTGAGCTATCGCTGCTATACCTGGATGTAATTGGATGTAACCTGGATGTAAAATTGAAAAATATGTGACGTCACACTAGGGAGGGGGGGAGTCTCACAAATGTGACCAGCTGTGACAAGGACAGGGGGGGGGGGGCTTAAAAATCATGAAATTCGTGTGACGTAATTTATGGATGGCCCTTTATGTAGTTTAAGACCCACATGATACTCTGCCTACCCTGACATGGCTATTAAGCTAAGCGTAAATGCATGCATCGGACGACTTTAAACTTGTTAGTGAACATTAAGGATGTGCCTACTTTAAACTGAACAACTTTCCTTGAGAAATATATGACGAATTTGTTTTTTAATTTAATTTTCCAGTCCATATAACAAACTTGCGAGAGGTTTTTTAAGAGAAGTCGAAAATTATTTTGAAGAATTGTTTAACGGTTCTTTGGCGAAAGTTGTTCAGCTTCATGGAGGGAATCACCCCCTGAAAGGTTGCTTTTTAATAAAAATTCACCCCGTCGATTCACGCCCAAATCTTATCTTATTAATAATATGAGAAAGTTTGTGAAGAGGACTGGATGTTAAAAAATCACGAAAAACTGATCGACGGATTTTAACGAAACTTTGCAGTAATACACAAGCTTAGATCGACGACGGCCGGTTTGGTCGACTGGTAGTGACGCTGCCCTTGGTTCGATCCCCAGTCGGGGCAAACATTTGTGTGAAAAGCAGATGTTTGTTCTCGGGTCATGGGTGTTTGTGTTTGTCTTTATGTGTGTTCCGAGGGACCCACGACACAAGGGAAAACCTTAGTGTGGGCCTTTGAGTGTGTGTAGCGTTTATTTAGATATTAGAAATACACAGGTTTCTTGCCTATTCTTCTCTAAGGAAGACTGCACCTTTACGAATAAGCGCAAAGTTGATTTTGACTTATTATAAGTAACACTCTGAACGTTCTATGAAATTATGTTATTTTTAACTTTGACTTTACATAGTTTTCTCGCATTTCTGCAGGGAACAAAGCCCTGGGCGTAAAATTAGTATGTTATAAAGCAAACAGTAGGCGTAACAAGTGACAAAAAGTGTTAATTCGTTAACTACACCGAAAGGTGAAGGTCAGAAGTTACGTTTGGCGTAGGTGAATGTCAAAGTGAACAAGAAAAGTTCAGGTTGTGGGCGTTCTTCTTTTTAACGTGTAGGTATAGTCAAGTGTATGGCAAACTTTTTTTTTGGCTAAACCTGGTGTCAGAGTTTTCAAACTGCACAATGGCCTCTGACTTGGTTTTAATGACTGTAGTCAGTCGACAACAGCTGGGACCGAGAGCTTACGTGCCCTAAGAAGCTAGGAAACGCTCGTGATAAATTGCCATTCATTAGGTTCTCTGCCTTAATGTGGGCGTTAATATACAGGGTGACATTTTAATCACTAGCCATAT
Source organism: Aproaerema taeniolella (assembly GCA_949987775.1). NCBI lineage: Eukaryota > Metazoa > Arthropoda > Insecta > Lepidoptera > Gelechiidae > Aproaerema > Aproaerema taeniolella. Next base: position 2,746,243 of record OX465253.1, on the reverse strand, counting down.
TTTTCTAACGTCTAATTTACCAGTATCGTTGATAGGAAATCCTCGAACTTGCTAAATCCTCGACCACATCTTCGCCCATGAGATAGATTGTGGTCAAAAGCAAACCTATGCCCTTCAAATCAAGAAAAAGTAATTATTTTTTTTATGTTTCTTGTTAAAGCAGGGCAATCGCGCTAAAAAAGTGGATTGAATCGCAATTGAAACATAGCTGGGGAGCTACTACCTTAGCGAAGCTAATGCTGATTGAACGAATGGAATGATGTACATTGCTGTGTTTGGTTCATGGCGTTAATCAAAATCTCCTTATAAAGAAGCAATCGACAACGTTCCATTCGTTTACCCAGCATCAGCTTCGCTTAGGTGGTAGCTCCCCAGCTACGTTTTAATCGCGATTCAATCCACTTTTTTTAGCGCGATTACCCGGGGATGACTTTTTAGAAACGTGAAAATACAGGTCTCACAAATTGGATTGAAAAGCACTGTTACCAAGTTTATAGTTAATTGTTAGGTTAACAACCTACCACCACTATACTCATGTTCCTTCTAATAACCCTCAGAATGAATGTTAAAATGTGGCCTCAAGCGGTTCTAAAACTATATGTTGTTCTACCTATTCCGAATGGGACTACCTATTCCATCTAGTGTAGTTAATGATGGAAGTTAACAGCATCTTATAGTGACGCATATCAATATTAAAATTCTTTAATGTTTTATATAAATATATCGAGACTTGGCCATCGCACTAAATAATTGAATTTACATGTGTTTTCAGGCGATTGAATTTACACGTGTTTTCAGGCGATGGCCAAGTCTCAATATATTTATGTAAAACATTAAATAATTTTAATATTGATATGCGTCACTATAAGATGCTGTTAATTATTATGTAACAACTTAATGCTTCGAGTACGGAGATTCCAGACACAATTGATTTTCAATTGTTATGGACCACGTTCGTGGTCTTAGAGACTGGACGTATTAAGACAGAAAGTCGCTTAAGTAGAGACTAAATAAATTAATAACCGACTTGGTATTACATGGATCTCACAACTTTTTACCGCAGAACAACTGAGTTGCGAGACTTGGTTTTTTTGACAAGTATTGTTTTTGATGGGATCTCATTTCTTTTTGTATTTTGTAGACAGTTCTACTTTTTTCCTTTTTGGTACCTTCTACTTATTGTATATATGTATATCTACCAGCAACGAATTTTCTTAAAGCCCTCTCTCTGACTTATGAACTTTTCTTATTTTTGTAGGTAGCCTTCCGTTTTCTCTTTTCCGGTACTACTTCTTGAGCTTCAGCTACAGTTTTTCTAAGAGCCCACTCCCTGTCTCTATACGTTTTTCTGGGATCCGAACAGCATTGGGTCGCTCGTGCGTATGAGCGCGGCTGCTGCTCGCTCGGCGACATTCACCTTTCCGCGCGCCCCGCCACTGTCCCCGCGCCCCGCGCCCTCGCGCTAGCACCGCGCAGCGCGTAGTAACGGCCCGCGCTCACTCGCTAGCATCGCAGCGCGTGGTATAATAATTAATTTACAACCTTACGCACTCGTAATAAGTACGAATACGCACGTAGGTACGTTTTTTGCATTAAATAATTTAATTTACACGTGTTTTCATGACGGGAATACCCATTTTTTGCTCGATTTGGCAGGGGCACTACCATGCGCCTATATTTATATGGGACTAGCTTAAACCCGCGGCTTCGCACGCAATAATAATAACTGCTGTAAAACATCGTTACGAATAAAGCCAATATTGAAAAATTTAATTGAAGACTTGGCTGTATGGGCTTAATTTTCTTTGCGGTCTTTTCTAGATTTTTTAGTTTTTCCTTGATTCATACACCAAACACTACTTATATTCCAAATTTGAAGCTTCTAGGTCTGCTAGAAGTGCCTTAGAATTTTGATGATCGGTGAGTCAGTGAGTGACAAAATTAAGAAATTTGACCCGTTATAATTCTTAAAATACTGGTTCAAATTGAATGAAATTTGAAATATGCCGTGTCTTTACAATGCCTGCATGGTTACTGAAAATTTCAGTGTTCTAGTTTTATCCACAACGAAGTTACAGGGGGTCGAAAATGGTCTGAATTGCTTCGAGAAAAGGATGGTACGGCCGTGACGCTTTTTTGCTCGACTTGGTGGGGGCACTGCCGTGCCCCCAGATATGTATATTTAAGTCTTATCCACAAGATCATAATGAATTATTTCTTTTCTTCACAACTTTATTTGATTTACTTAAATAAATAACGCAAATCTACTTTACTTACTTTATTATTTTATTAATTTATTGTTTGTTTTCTTAATTACCTACTGTCATTTATTTTTATTTTTTATCTAATAGGGTCAGGCATGTGCTCAATGGTTTTGACAGAATATCAGTGCTGTAGTTTGCTTCAGTGTGTGCTGAGTCATCGCCAATTTGGTAGACACGATACAGCCAGCGCAGCAATCTGTTTCTGTTTGTATGTATTGTGTTTATCAATAAAGAGTTTATCTATCTATCTAATTGGATGATTTTTTCCCATACAAATTTTTTAACGTATTTTATACCTGCAATTTTATACAGTTATATATAATAGTTCGTTGCGGTCTCTGAAGCCCCCGCGATCATTATTTGTGAGCCTCCTGTAACAGTAACGTCAGTGTCCGCCCACGTCTCATTCCGTCGGATTTGACACAAAAAGATGACAGCGTGTCACACCACACGTCAACCCCTGGAAGGATTGCTCTAGGGACTTAGGCCTGGAAACCCGCGGAAAATAATAGGTATTTACATATGAAATTGCCGATTTTTTCCCAACCTTTATTTTGTTAATAGTTTATTTAATTAAACAGCTGTTACTTAAATTGTTTTTTATTTAAAAAACTTGGTCGTATACTGGAGATTTTGAGTAAAATAATACAGTTTACTGCGTCGTATGTTTGAAACTATTCTAATATAAAATCTGCGAAGACTCTACTTGTTAACCTTCAAGAGCCTCCAGCTTTTTTTTTATTATGAGAAGGGTTAACTATTGACCTCAATCTTGACCAAGGTCATAGATCACTACCGTAGTCATCTCTACACGACCGTACTCTTTTTTGGTGCCATATCCGCTAATTAAACCCAATAAAATGAATAAAAATACGCTATTTTCATGGCTCCAAATAATTGCCAAATAATTACATTTCAGGCTGACTCCTTGTGGTCATTTGTCAAGGTACACGTGTCTAGCGTGGTAACACTATGTTATTATTAATTGCGAAACAAGATGCTAACCGACTAACCTATATCTATCTCTCTCATTCTTTAACAGATGATCTATTTCGACCGCCGCCGGCTTGTTCGAGTGGTAGTGACGCTGCCTATTGTTCGACGGGTCCTGAGTTCAAATCCTGGCCAGGGCAAAAATTGTGTAAAAAGCAGATGTTTTTTCTCGGGTCATGGATGTTCGTATCTGTTTTGTGTATGTTTCAAGGGCAGAACCTTACAACACAAGGCAGAACCTTAGTGTGGGCCTTTGAGTGTGTAGCGTTTATTTATTTATTTATTTCACGAAGTTTTATCACGTGGAGCGACAGTCACAAGACTTGTTTATGTTGATTGAATACTTTTTAGATATTGATAATAGCTGATCTTACTGTGCATTTTAGAAGACTACGATAAAGCTCCTATTCATACCTGAAAAAAAAGGTTTTATAAGAGACATTTACTAACACAGCGATATAAAGTGATTATAAGTAAGTATGAAAATGACATTGTCAAATCTCGGATTTGCTGCTCTGATAAATAACTAACAGAGTATGGTGAAATTGGGTCTTAGGGGATGGAATCCCCTGACGTCATTTGTATGGAAAAAAATCTGAGACGATCCTCTTAAGTTAAAGCTAAATGTAATACCATTCTTGATAAGATCTGTAAGACGAAAAGCGACAGTATGATATTTAAAGTAGCATTAAACTTAATAAAAGTTTCTGCAACTGGGTGTGAATCACTTAAACTTATTCTGCTAGAAGATGTTTCTTTTAAAAAACAAGCTGTATCTTTTGTATGTATTTGTATTTCTATTTGTGTGTTTATTATTAACCTGCCCTGTGTATTATTTATCTGTCGTGTAAACTGTTAAATAATGAACTTAAAAAAAAAATCACACTTTCTCATTTACATCAAAAATCCTAAACACGTAATCACCGTTGATAAAATAAGCTAAGAACTGGTTCACAAACATCAATTAAAACGAATCCATTAATTAAAAACGTTGCGAATACATAAAAAAACAACTAAAACTTATTTAATGTCACGTGCATGATAATCAGACCGAACTATATTTGATTTTTATTAAAACTGTAATCAAAAATGTAAAAACAAACACTAGGTAGGTAATTTAGAAACTTAAAAATCCATTTAAACGATTTGTAGAACAGTTCCTGAACAACAACATTTTATGATAAATCAAACTAAGTAAATGTAGAAAAACTTTAGTAAGTATGTGCATATCTTCATGAAACTATACAATTTTCTAAATATGAAATCTTCTAAATAAATAACTTCATAAAACAGCCAGTGAGAACGATAACGACAAATTGTTAAAACTGCTGATACAAAAATAATAATCGAATTCTCGCGCCCTACTGACAAACCCTGTCGCAGTAACGTGAGAACTAATTTGGCTATTCCCTCTCACCGAACTAATTTCTTCTCTTACTCTTTCACTGTCCATGCGGCAAGGTTGTGGAACTCTCTCCCGCCCACTATTCGCGAAAGTCCATCTTTCCCCGTTTTTAAGAAGAGAGTAAAGGAGCACTACCTCTCCCTTAGTTATCCGTATGTGTAGTTATGTATTTGTACAGATATGTATTTATGTATATGTATGTATGTATTAGTATGTATCATGGATATTTATTATTAGGTTACTTCATTGGTTCATGTTTATTTTGTATGTTTGTCTTGTTTTTAATTTAAATTGTATCGTAAGTTTAATTTTCTGTTTTGTTTTCTTCTTCACGTTATTGTGCACGTCGTACTCGCCTCACTTCGTCCAATCTCTCTTGTTAGGTCTGCTGTAAGAAATTTCTTCCTAGAAATAAGTGCCTGTTGTGTCGTATTTATTTTTGTATGTTTCTTTTTATATGTCTATTGTGTACAATGAACAGTAAATAATTTTTATTATTTTTATAGACTAGGTCGACATTTTTTGAACCAACATTTGTAAAGTGCATAGTAGGGAATGTTCTCTACCTTGGACTTCTGGCCTGAAGGGATCTTGAACAAGAGGATGAAGTCTCTACGCGTAAATCTCTTTTGGTATTAGGTAAACTATGGCCGACGGTCCTAGCGGTTGTTGATTAACTACAATATTAAACCAAATCAGAGAGCATTTAACAGTTTGAAAATTTTGACACTAGGGCTACTTGGTTATACCTACACGATACGAAGAAAAACGTAAGTTGGTGGGCCTGATGGACTCCAAATGAACAATCTTAACAAAAATCTTGATCTTCTTCTAATCGTGTAGATCAGAGGTTCCCAAACTTTTTTTTCTCATAGACCACTTCCAAAATTTTGCTAGTTTCGGTGGACCCCCTCCCTGCAGCTACATTTCTATCATATTCCCAAAACTCGACAAAAAAAGTGAAGATTAGATCTAATTAAGAAAATTTGCGTCTCGGCTGAGTTTCAAGTTTCAACCACGAATTAAGTTTTCGAAAAAAAAGCGAGAATTTATTGGTTTATTAATTAATTGATTGTGCTGTAAGTGGATGTCAAAAAAGTAAAGGTGGCCAATCAAAAAAGTTATTCCATCCAACTTTACATTTTTGACATCTCACTCACAGCACAAGGAGCATTTTAGATTTTCACTATTGAAAACAGATAATTTTTTGGTGGACCCCCGCTTATACGAATTGTAAACCCCCATTTTTTTGTCACACCAACGTAGACCCCCTTCGAGTCTCCCGTGGACCCCTGGGGTCCACCTGGACCACTTTGGGAATCAATGGTGTAGATTTATAGTCAAGTATGTGGCGAACTTGGCTCATCCTTTGCTTGTACAAGTAATACAGTCTGTGCGTTATGTAAACCGGCATGATACACAACTCAATTTGTACTCGACTTTTGTTAAAAGCTCCCCAAACATACAAGACTCCAAATCATGATGAATGCGACCACAATAAATAAAATATGACACTACTAATCCCGTAAGACCAAGAATAATGTCGTAAAACTAGTTGATCCACTTTAAAACTGAGTTAGACGCATTAAACAAAGATCAAGGTTTCAAACTCAAGTCTTTTTGTGAAAAACTGTGAAAGAGACCAACGAAATAAAACAATCAGTTAATATTTTTAGACAACTTGTATTAGCTATAACTGTGCCAAGTTATATTGATATGGATGCACGTGAATGAACCTTATGCCAATGAACTACAAACTAGAAAAACGCATAAAAAGTTGGTCATGTTTTAGAAACCTGTTACTAGAGATGAGACGCAGTAGGTATCGAATACATATTTAACTATTATTAATTCACTGCATCAAATTACAGATTTTTACAATAAAATGAATAAAATGCTTCTTGTTTAAAAAATGCACTTAATAAACAAATTTAGAACGATGTCTATCATTCTGCAGCTACCCAAAGACAATAGTTATAATAAAATTTCGTTATTCCTAAGTATCTACAGGGAAACTAATCGAAGGCTATACTTAAATCGTTAGCAAAACTCCGATTTCTTTTCACTTTCTGAATAAAAAACTTGAAGATATCAATTTCAAACCCAAAATAAACGAAATCAATACTTTAGTATTGGAAGTTTGGAAGCTCTATAAACAAAAAAACCGATTGCGTAAGAGCAAACTAAGCCATTAGGACACAAGGTTTGGATAACGGATGCGCTAATAGTAGAGAAAAAAAATAATGTCAGTGATTTGCATTTGAATGAATGGTGTTTATCATAACCGGTGTACCGGATCGAACACGGAGATTAAGGCCCGTATTACAGAAAGAGACGCTACTCTTGATCTAAACTTAAGTGATAATTGTCTCTTTCTCTCACTACCAAAACGACAAAGACGACTACTACTTAAGTATAGATCAGAGTCTGAGTCGCGTTCTGTAATGCGGACATAAGAGAGCAATTTTTTTTTTCCTTTTATTTATAATCAAATTACATAGCATGAGTCACAGATAAAGTAAATGGTGGTCAACATAGTTAACTAAGTAAGACACAAAAATATGAGGAGACTAACTAACAGCAAGTTGATACTATTTAGTTAAACATCGCCCATATATAAAATTTAGTTACAGGTATTTTACAGATATATTCCCTTGTGGTAACTACGTCAAAACGGACTTTGATAGATCACAATATTTAAATTCGTGGTCAACCATAAAACAAAAATAAAATATATATATAAATACTTTAAATTACAATACTAAAATTTAAGTGTCATTCAACTGTTTTAATCTTGATACAATATAAGAGAGAGCTATTAGGTAGTGTTAACATGTCTTGATTTTAATAAGCCCGATTCACGCACGCGTCTATGTCAGAAGAAGAATGGATTTATTGGTAGCTGAATGTTTTCGATGATCGTTCCCTTATAGTAACATCGTGCCAGCGGCGAGACTTATTATTCAAGCTAGAGTCAATGAAATTGTACAACTTTTTGCAAGAAACTTATCAGAAACTCTTAATTAGACTAGACTTTGCTTACAAAAAACAAAATTAGATACCTAATTCTTGTGTACATACTCTTTAGAGTGACTTACTGTTCTGTCTTATCATTTTTTTTATTATACTTTATTAATACAAATAATATAACGAAAGTAACAAGTGGAACCGATCAATCTGCCCACACACAATCCTAAAATACGGAGATATTTGTGTCGACATAAATCCTCGTACAATAGGCATAAGGAAACCTTCACAATAGAAAATAAGCTTACAACACCAAAGAACTACATAGGGAATCTTAGTCAAAAGAGGAACAGGTGGAGAAAATAAAGTTGCTCTGTTTGATTCCCATTTTTATCCTGTCTTTTCAAACGAGATAATCTTGTATATTTTTAGATTTAAACAATGTTTACACTCTAGGTTGTTGCTCGCTTGGCTCACGCTAGCTGAGATTTTTTCTGTGATTTCTAACGATTATATGATCCGTATAAAAGATACTGTTATGTAGGTATAATCAAGTATGTGGCGAACATGACTGAAATTTGTGTCAGAGTTTTCAAACCGCCAAATGGCCTCTGACTAGGTTTAATGACTGTAGTCTATCTATCGACAACAGCTGGAACCGACAGCTTAACGTGCCCTCCGAAGCATGGAAACGCTCGTTATAAATTGCCATTTTGATAACCCATCAGGTTCCCTGCCCCTATGTTGCTTGACCTCACTCATTGATTCAGATCTACGAGCGTTTAGTCCGGCTCGAAGGACCAAAACGTTATGTAGTTTTGTAAGTTCAGCACAAATAGAGGACGTTTTAAACTTTTTGTAATGAAACCCGCACTTTTAGTCACCTAAATTTTATTTTTCAATGAGAGACGTACACTGCACTCTGAAGCCATTTTAGAAGACAGAGAGAGAGAGAGAGAGAGAGAGGGGGGGGGGTTGGGTGCGTTCAAAAACTGCATATTTGAATGCGTTTACAATTTTATTTAATGTTTAACATTTGTTCTGTAAAAGAATGTGGTATAAATCAATGAAATTATCCCGAAATTGTCAGTTCGTCTATACGCCAGTGTAATCTATGCTATGAGCCATCTTTGTAAGATCGAGGGCGGACAAAGAGGGTCGTCTGCAAATATTTGCTCATGTAATTGCGACCAACTTATACTAACCTAAGTGGCCTATATTCTGGGACCTTTATAGACCTAATACTAGAGTTGATAATGTTGACTTTAGTTCTTCTTGAGTATATGGATTTTGACTTAGTAGATAGATACCTTTTCAGTAAAAGCTATGTAAAATCAATTTATCCTTGAACAACAATTACATACATCAACACTGTCTAGGGACAAAACAGGTATATTTGAGAAGCTATAAAAGCATACTCGAGACACAAGAAGGGATACAATTTTCAGATGAGCAAGTTTAAACCTGAATTTTAAATTTTAATTTTGCTTGAAATTTGTGAAAACGTGACGGAAACGAAAACTAAAATGTACTTTTTTCCTGCTTTTTGTATGAAAATGGTGGAATTTGCGCAATTTTTTTTCTTTTTCGTCACACAAATTTCAGGTAAAATAAAATACATTGATTTTAATATAAAATTGAGGTGTACTTATCTGAAAATTTATCCTATTATAGGTTTTCAAACAGACAACTTTTGAATGAAAAATCGTGCAATATCCCTGGACAGTTCAGATATGTAAGCATCGTTCTTTGAAAGAATATCGTCTACATAGTTTGCATTTGCTAATGAGTTAAATTGTTGCTTGCTATGGATGAGATATTACACTAGCCTTTCAATTGTCCTGTCCACCAAGATCACGGGGGTGAGATGTCAATGACTCTGCTGTAATTTTATGATCCTTTAGACTCTTTATCGAAGTCAAGTGTACTCCAAATTAATGCGGAAGGTAAAGTTTTTTTAAAGATTATTTACAAGTGCTTTCGGGAAAATCTGTACAGTTTCAGAGATATATTTGTTACCGTAACGTTGTCAAACCCGTGATATTTTAATTTGACTTAGTAAAATCATAAACTCTCGGTATACAGGGCTTTAGGTAAATCTCTTTCAACCTTTCGGGTGGTTAATCAGTCCATGAAACTGAACAACTTTCCAAGGGACATAGGTCAAAATACGAAAAAAAAAATTTGAGTTCCCAAACAAACTTCATCAGCATATAGCGCATTTTTTATGGGAGATCAATTTTTTTTTTCGTGTTTTGGCCTATGTTCCTTGGGGAGTTGTTTAGTTTCATGGACTGATTAACTACCCGAGAGGTTGAAAGTGAGATACCTAAAGCCCTGTATAAATGTAAAAAAGTGTAACAAATTAAGAATCTCCTCCTATTTCAATTTTAAAATTGTTAAAAAACAATCCTAAAATCGTTTTTTTTTTTTACTTCGCACAATTTCACAAAAATTCAGATTTAAAAGGAAGAAGTAAAACAGCGGAGTTTTCCTTCAAACTCGAAGCGCAATAAACAACAATGACCATAATTCCGTAACTAATTGTTTCCCATTCACGTTCATACTACGTACACGTACACGTAAAATCAACGGATATGAATCACGAAACGGAAAATAGAAAAAACGTAAAATTGCGACTGTTACACGCTATTGGGATAAAATGTGTTGTTGTTTTTTTTTCAATTACTTTATCAATTTAATAACATAACAAAATATACAAGTATTTTACAGAACTATAGAAGAACCATAGGCTCTCTTGTGGGAATAATATTAGAATCAAGTAAGGGACTCGTGAATTTTGCTGTGCTGTGGAATTTGAGTGATAATCCTGTAGGTAGACGAAAGGTATTCTTCTTATCGTGTAGGTATAGTCAAGTGTGCGGCGAACTTATCTAATCCTGGTGTCGGAGTTACGTAAAACGAAAAGTGTAGAAAAGGTTATCCATACACTAAAAAATAAATAAACGCTACACACTCAAAGGCCCACACTAAGGTTTTCCCTTGTGTCGTGGGTCCCTTGGAACACACATAAAGACAAACACAAACACCCATGACCCAAGAACAAACATCTGCTTTTTACACAAATGTTTGCCCCGACTTGGGATCGAACCCAGGACCCGCCGATCAAGAGGCAGCGTCACTACCACTCGACCAAACCGGCCGTCTCACACATTTATGTGCCAATCGGGATAGGCAGAGCATCGTATTATGGTTCTAGATCCACTTGACGTCAATTCTGGTTCTGATGTTGTAGTTATTCTGGTTATTTGATAAAACATGACTAAATCTCGGATAGGTTCTACTTACTGCTTATACGCAATGCGTTGCGGGAAGAGTTACAAATTCTAAGGTTTTCTTTCAGTCACATCCAGGGTGAATATTACGCATTTCTCTACATATCTATACAACCTGTGTACAATAGAAGCCTGTAAGTGGGACGCAAAGGTTCAGCTATATGACAACCGTGTGGTGATCGGTTGAGAATAACACCACCCCATCTCTTTCCGGGGGTGTCGTAAGAGGCGACTAAGGAAACACAAATGAGACCTGCCTTGCGAAAAATTAAATTCTGGAATTAATTTTTTTTGTTTTTTTTTGAAACACTTTGTATATTGATTGATGGCAAAACCGATCCAACAAAAAACTAATATGGTTGTTTACCCACAGGCAGCTCAATAAACCCAAAAATTGGAAAAGCTCTGTTAATATTCCAGATCCCGAACATTGCTTGTGAAAAATGAATCTCATATTACGTTTGACAGACTGATCTTTCGGCCTACCTCATTTAAAATATTACTCTTTCAAAACAAATAGGCTTTGGGATTTGTATAGGAAAATAATGACGATATAAAGTAGATAAATAATTGGCTTTCTGAAAATAACGTCTAAGGGTAGACCGCGGGTATTTTGTCCTTAAACGGCTTCGAAATAATCGCTAAAATATGCAAGGTTTTAAGAAGTTTGTAGACCGAATGTACGCATCAGGTTGCTCCATTTTCATTGCAAAATCGCTCTTTTCGCAACAGTACAGTGCACGCGGGTAACCTGATGTGCGACCATCCGTACCTAAAATCACCTTAATTGGATGTCCACTGCTAGCCACAGGTTTCCTTTATTTACACGAGGAGTTAACTGTCAAACAATTTGTAAAACGAGGTCATTTTGTAAAACTTTTGAGGTCAATTTGTAAAACTTTGCGAAGTTTTCCTACTCTTTGTTGTAGATTTTGTTTTTCTGTATAGCCTGTTGTGCTGCTGTGTGTACCTTTGTTACGATTACAACTTTCAATAAACAAACCCTCGTATTCATAAATATGATTTAAAGGTAACTGACAGTTAAAAGCACGACAAAAATTATTTTAAATGTTTTCCAAACCATCCTACAAAATTTTGTTCAAGGATTTTGCATCCCCGAGAAAAATCCAAAAACGTAAGAAAATAATGATTTTTCTCAAAATGATTTACCTTTTATAAACTTTGTTGAGACTTAAGTAAGTTGACTCAAAACTAAAAATCTCCTTTATGATATACTAGCTTTCCGCCTGGGACTTCGTCCCCGTGGGAATTCGGGAAAATCATGTACCCTATGTACATCACGGATAACGTAGGATTCTAATGGTGAAAGAATTTTTCAAATCGGTCCATTTTTCAATTCAAAAAAACAATCAAATCTTTTCTCTTTAGATATGTAGGTATTTCCAACAAATTGAGCCAACAATATAAATCTAGTGTCTTGAAACTACAGTAGAACGAGACACCAATTTACACTGGCCTCCTCAACTAAAAACCAGTTAACTCTTCATGTTAATTCTAGCGATTATAACCTGCCATTTAAAATCATGTAAACTTTGCCACTGAGTTACAAAGACGTTAGGTTAACATGCGCGCTGAGCACGCACAAAGCATGCGCCGGCGCCGCATCGCGCTATTTCCCGCGTGTCGTGTATCCGATGACTACCGAACTTCTTGCTTGGGAGACATGCTTGTTCCATACATACATACACTCACTCACACCTATAATCCCTGTCGAGGTAGGCAAATCATTGCGTGTTCTAGCACAACTTATAGCCACATTTGATATTTTTAAGAATCTAAATTTTTTATTTTAAATCTAAAGAAAAATTAAAAAAGGTTTCAGCCACCCTACACGGCTGAAACCTTTATTAGAATCTTTATTTTTTAAAGTTCTTAGATTAAAAATAAGTATAGTGATGATAGGCAGAAATCTAAACAGGTATAATGTGCCTTTCGCCTACAATATAGGTAGCATAAATCTAAACAGGTATAATGTGATATCGCTTCTTAGCAATGGGGCCGCCTTTTGTACCCCAACTTTATTACTGTTCATAATGTAACTTTTACTCTGTATCATATTCTGTAATGTTGGTGTGCAATAAAGTATACCTATTTGTATTTGTATTTGTGCCTTTCGCCTACAATATAGCAAAAATCGAAACAGGTATAATGTGCCATTCGCCTACAATATAGATAGCATAAATCTAAACGGGTATAATGTGCCTTCCCTACAATACAGGTAGCATAAATCGAAACAGGTATAATGTGCCATTCGCCTACAATATAGATAGCATAAATCTAAACAGGTATAATGTGCCTTCCCTACAATACAGGTAGCATAAATCTAAACAGGTATAATGTGCCTTCCCTACAATACAGGTAGCATAAATCTAAACAGGTATAATGTGCCTTTCGCCTACAATATAGATAGCATAAATCTAAACGGGTATAATGTGCCTTCCCTACAATACAGGTAGCATAAATCGAAACAGGTATAATGTGCCATTCGCCTACAATATAGATAGCATAAATCTAAACAGGTATAATGTGCCTTCCCTACAATACAGGTAGCATAAATCTAAACAGGTATAATGTGCCTTTCGCCTACAATATAGCAAAAATCGAAACAGGTATAATGTGCCATTCGCCTACAATATAGATAGCATAAATCTAAACAGGTATAATGTGCCTTCCCTACAATACAGGTAGCATAAATCTAAACAGGTATAATGTGCCTTTCGCCTACAATATAGATAGCATATATCTAAACAGGTATAATGTGCCTTCCCTACAATACAGGTAGCATAAATCTAAACAGGTATAATGTGCCTTTCGCCTACAATATAGCAAAAATCGAAACAGGTATAATGTGCCATTCGCCTACAATATAGATAGCATAAATCTAAACAGGTATAATGTGCCTTCCCTACAATACAGGTAGCATAAATCTAAACAGGTATAATGTGCCTTTCGCCTACAATATAGATAGCATATATCTAAACAGGTATAATGTGCCTTCCCTACAATACAGGTAGCATAAATCTAAACAGGTATAATGTGCCTTTCGCCTACAATATAGATAGCATAAATCTAAACAGGTATAATGTGCCTTCCCTACAATACAGGTAGCATAAATCTAAACAGGTATAATGTGCCTTTCGTCTTACATGCTTCTGCTGTATGCCTGGGATCTGGGAAGGGTTGGCAGTTGATTTATACAGAAATACAGAATCCTTTATTCCCCATTTCATTTCGCATAATAAACTCTCGTCACTGATCTTTGGTCGTTTGCTCAGTAACCATTGATTTTATGATCATTGAGTGATTGATTCAAAAACATGTTACCTACGTTAAGTACAACCGCTAGACACAGATAGTGTAAGTATGACCCAGTCTTCCATTATTAGAATTCGAACCTACGGCGATCAAGGCAACGTAAAATAGTTCTCAATAGCTACGGAGCAAAAGCTTTTTTTTTATTATAAGATGTGACTCTTGACCTCAATCTTGACCATAAAGGTCTAAGATGAGGTCGACGATGCGATGGAGCGAGTTAGCCCACAAAATGCCTATAAAGACACTGGTACTCCCAAGCACCGACGGAACACGGCAAGCTGTTTGGCGTCGAACTTCGGTAGGAGGGTGGTCGCGAACCAGATGGCCCTTTACAGAGCCTACCACACCGCATGAGACCATAGGATGTCACCTTTTTCTATGGAAAATAGAAGCACGAAGAAACATCCGTCGCTTGGAGACGAAGCGACGGACGAAATAAACCTTTGTTCCGTAGCAGTTAAGATTCTTTTTACGTTGCTTTGATCTCGGCGTCCCGTCCTCTGTGTAATTAGCGCCTAAGATTAGATAGATAGATAGATAGATAGATAAACTCTTTATTGATAAACACAATACATACAAACAGAAACAAATTGCTGCGCTGGGCCTCGATTCTGTAACTCCAGTTGGATGTCGATAGGGTTTCAGTTGAGTTTCGATAGGGTTAAAGTTGTGTCTCAGAAGTGTGTCAGTGGAGTGTAAGCTGAATGAACACCTTAATGACTTCCAAATGGAAAACTTATCGTTCAAAATCCATTGTCTATGTCAACCGATCGTTTCTCAATGATTTCTCAATGAAACACTGACTTGGTATAAGTTGTATGATAGGTCATTGCCATATAAGTATTATTCCATTTCATAAACATAGAAATAAGTTGAAGTCATGTTAATGCACCACTGACATAAAGATGTCTATGACATGCACAGTTATTTTTTCTATGTCTATGACTACTTTACAACAAATCTTTCGAAACTTCACTGACCTCTATACATGTATATACTTTGTATAGAATTACAGGTCATTGAGGACTTTTGGTTTAGAAAGTGGTATTCAACTTATTTCTATGTCGATGATGTGAATTTTAAAATCTCTAAGGAACACCATTGATGAAAAATTGCGTGCTTGTTTGGTCTTTAGATCAATTCTTGTTTTTGTATACTAAATGAAATTAAACTTAGGTTGGGTTAGGTTCTCACGGGCTGAAAAGAAGCACGATTGGTGTTCTTGAGGAAATAGGGCAGGTCTGCAGATTCTCTTTCTGCATACCGACCCATTTGCCTGCTGGACGAGGCCGGCACTTGGAAAGAATTATTTCTCTGGTTCAGCACGCACTTGTGGAGCGTCGGCCCCGACCTGTCGAATGATTGCGGCAAGTCTTCATATCAACAACGCCTTTAACTTTTTACCCTGGAGGACGATAAGGGAGGTACTGGTTTACCATCAGGTACCTTCCTACCTGTAGCGCCTGGTTGAAAGCTACTTGCAGGACAAGTGCATAAAGTTTAATGGTCGAGATGGAGTTCTTCATCAGAGGAAGATGACGTGTGGGGTACCGTAGCATAAACGTGCTACTGTGGGACTTCGAATATTTTAAAATTACATGATTTATTTCTTCAATTATCGTATTTTCCGCGGACTACAATGCCTATTAGCAAATTACCACAAACCAAAACGTCACTAATTATTTTGATGCCGTTTTGGTTTGTAAGTAATTTTTGTTTTTGTAAAAAAAAAAAAAAGTACTAGTAATTTTCGAAAAGGAGTATATTTTTTTCGAAGAACAAACATTAAATAAAAACTAGTCAAGTGCAAGTCGGACTCGCGCACGAAGGGTTCCGTACTATTACTTATAAAACCGGCCAAGTGCGAGTTGGACTCTATAAACACAATAATCTCTATAAAAGCGGCAAAAAAAATCACGTTTGTTGTATGGGAGCCCCCTTAAATATTTAATTTATTCTAGTTTTTAGTAATTGTTATTATAGCAGCAACCGAAATACATCATCTGTAAAAACTTCAACAGTCTAACTATCACGGTTCATGAGATACAGCCTCAGACAGACTTTCTATAAAATGAGCAAAAAAATCACTTTTTTTGTATGGGAGCCCCCTTAAATATTTATTTTATTCTGGTTTTTAGTATTAAATACTAAAGACAACAAATTTTGTTGTTATAGGGCCAATGAAAAAACATCATCTGCGAAAATTTCAACTGTCTAACTATCACGGTTCACGAGATACAGCCTGGTGACAGACGAACGAACGGACGGACGGACGGACGGACAGCGGAGGCTTAGTAATAGGGTCCCGTTTTTTCCCTTTGGGTACGGAACCCTAAAAAACTTAGTCGTATTGAAAACTTCCTCCTTTTTTTAAGTCGGTTGAAAAGTGGCACTTATGGGATGGTAAAAGCCGAAACATCTCTGACTCTATTTTGGAATTTTATGTTTTAGAAAATTTTATTTTCTGGAGTTTCTACAGAAGTAAGAACGAAGTTACAAGTACTTGCTGAACAGTAAGATTGCATTAAGGTTGTATAATGTTACTAGCAATTGACGGCCGGTTTGGTCGAGTGGTAGTGGCACTGCCTCTTGATCGACGGGTCCTGGGTTCGAATCCCAGTTGGGGCAAATATTTGTGTTAAAAGCAGATGTTTATTGTCGGGTCGTGGGTGTTTGTGTCTGTCTTTATAAGGGGTTCCGAGGGACCCACGACACAAGAGAAAACCTTAACGTGGGCCTTTGAGTGTATGGCGTTTTATTTATTTATAATTTATGAAACCAAGATTATGAAATCAGGTACTGTCTAGAATCCCCAGGGATTGTTTGTATAAAAGCTCTGGAATAGTCAAATAGAGTATGGAATGAGATTATGTAGTATACACTACACATACACAGTGTTTTAGGTATCGTATACAGTCCCGGAACAGCAACCAGCAATGTATGCATGCAGGTTTCCATTGATTGTAAATATAAGGGCAGATAATATTCAGAATACCTAACTACTGGGTGAAAGGAACAGAAAAACGAATAATCCTTATGCTTTGCATGTTTGGAATTTATTAGATTAGGAATCATTATTAAATTACAACTGCAAAACTATGCTCAATCGTACTTTTTGTAGATATTCCGATAATTATTTCATTTTCATGAAAAAAATCAACTTTTTGAATGGCCTCTCCTTGCCTGATGTGCAGATTCAATTCTTGTCCCTATTTACAAGTTTAAACCCTCGGCTCACACCTGGAATAAAAGTTGCAATTTATAAAAGTAATTCATATAAATAATTTACAGCATGCTGAGCTATTTCCAATATGTAAGCCAGCTGGGTCAGATGGTCACTGGTCAGCTAAGACTCTCGTCGTAGTTAGGTATGAAACAGATAAACGCTAAGTGGTCATCACTTCTTCAAGAATTCAAATATAAGAAATGCGAAGCACCTACTTTTTTGCTGTGTTTTCCAAAAAACATAATATTATGTTTTTCTCAAGCGTCACACAGGTTATGAGGGCAAAGAGATAAGCGTGAACCACGAGTAATTCGTGATTTTGTAAAGATAAAGACAAAAAAATTAAAAGAGCAATTTTTGTGATAAAAACCATTGAAGTATTATGTACTATGATAAAAACTAAAAAGCCTGACCTGCAGCAGCTGATACCCGTAATCCGTTCAAAAGTACAATATTTGAAGCCTGTTTCCAAGCTTTTACTTATTTCTGACCTGGTTTTTAAAAGCTTTCGGTACATTTTATGTTAGATATATAACAATAATAAAGAAATTGAAATTCTGACAATTTAAATACTATCCAATTGAAAAACATGTAAAAAGAAGCAAGTCTCGCAATATGCTCGCACTGCGTTTCTCTACTAAAAAAGGTTATGGGATATAATTTTTGAAGTGAAAACTTCTTTAGCGGCGTTGTGCACTTTGAAGTATGGGTAAAAATGTTAAACTCGCGTCAGGACACGTGACTGACACGTGACCCTGATCGAAAATTCGTAAGGCGGAGAATAAATATAGGAAATTAAAACTACAAAAGTCAATATTTCATCCGGTGTCAGCATGGAAAAAATTAAATTAAATATTAATGCACTACGTTAATGTTCAAGTTTTCACTTCTGCCGGCACTCCCGGAGTGCAACCCGTTGTTTTTTTTTATAAAGAATGGGTTCGCTCTTGACTACAATCTAGCTCAGGGCAAAGATGTGGTCGAGGATGTAGCGAACTCACTCAGAAGAAGCCTATTCACTCGTACTTTAAAGATATTCGGGTTGTATGAGCTCAAAAATACAAACGCCGGCAGAGAATTCCACTCCTTGGCAGTGCGCAATACAAAAGATAATCCCTTAGGATAACTATGAAATCTCCTAAGTATATATTTCTTAAATTTTTCTGCTGTAACATTAAATTACTTATTTAAATACACTTCTATTTTTCCAATTAGAAATAAGAATAGCAGCTCAAAATACGAAAATCAGATGAAGTAAGATTTATCATGTTTTGCATTAATATTTATTTTAATACTCAATGAAATGGTTCAGAGTGTAACAAGGAACTTTTTTTACACAAGTTTTTTTTGAGTTATAAAATAAGTTATATTTTCTAAAACAGTTAGCCCACAATACAATACAATACAACACAATAAAATACTTTTTATTGTACACCAAAAAATATAAGTATATCAAAGACTCCATTTATCAGCCGTTTTGATTTATTTCTTCCAGGCAACAAACTGAACCATTACAGATATTTTTAAAAGCTATTCAGTGATACTTTAGGGCAGGTTTAAAAAATGAAGTTCGATACTAGACAGTCGAGTTCAACACGGTGTGTGATAGTTTTTTGACAGGTACTTACGAACACTTATAACCCATATAAAATTTATTGAAGTGGTTAACGTTACATTCGCACTTCGAAAATGTCCTGAATGGGCTCCGAGAAAAAATGGAGTAATAAGCCTTTTTTGTTTGTTTTTGCTCTACTTGGGAAGGACGCACTACCGAGCCCCCAGATGATAATTACATCATGGCAAGTCACTGACAGTGATTACTTCTGAGTGGCATTGACGTTTCGAAAATTTTTACGTATTGTCTCTGAATAACGTGACTCTGGCTGGAAATCGTCACCATTTTCTCAAACTATTGAGAGACGATTGAGATTGCAACGATAATCATTTGGACGGCACTGTGAGACCACTGATCTCATAATGCCGGTAGAGTGTCGATAGGGTTTCGGTGTAATGACAATGACTGATTTTTACAGAATCGCTAGCCTGGCTGTATTGTATCTACCAAATTGGCGCTGACTCAGCACACACTGTAGCAAACCACAGCACTGATATTCTGTCAGAACCATTGAGCACGTGCCTCACCCTATTAGATAAACAATAAAATAGGTAATTTAGAAAACAAACAATAAATTAATAAAATAATAAAGTAAATAAAGTAGTTTTGCGTTATATATTTAAGTAAATCAAACAGTGTTGTTAAGAAAAGAAAAGTAATAATTCACTATGAGCTTGTGGATAAAACTTAAATATACATATAATATTATTCATAGTATAAATGTTACGTTAAACACTTTCATCATTTCATAAACCTTCTGTGCTAATAAATAAATAAATACAGACAAAGGAACAAAAAACGAAGTGACTGTGTCTTTAGAAGCCGTGAATCCAAATTGCGGTAAGTTAGGATGATGTCATAGCGATCAGACGCCATTTTCTGACCTTTACTCCACTGCACATAATGCATTATAAAACAACAACTAAACATACAGGCGATATACTAATGTTTAGGCAATAGACGTC
Organism: Aproaerema taeniolella; assembly: GCA_949987775.1. Classification (NCBI taxonomy): domain Eukaryota; kingdom Metazoa; phylum Arthropoda; class Insecta; order Lepidoptera; family Gelechiidae; genus Aproaerema; species Aproaerema taeniolella. The sequence goes on along the minus strand of OX465253.1, from coordinate 2,726,176 downwards.
ATGAGATCGGCGGGTTTTATTTAAATATCGCTAAATATGAGAAGTTTATATTTGGTAACCATAGATATCTGAGTGGAGTTACCGAAACATTAGGAAGTGATCCACCCTATGAAACTAAACAAATTTCCTTAAAGAAACTTTATGAAATTCTGAAAAAAATGTTGACTTCTCATTCAAAGGTGATCGCAGAAGGTGTATTGGCGAAAAATGTTTTTTTATTTTATTTCAACCTATATGCTCCATGGAAAAACTTTTCAGTTTCGTGGGCTGATTCACTTCCTTAATTTTCGTTAACTTATTTAAAGCCACCTGGGCCGTTTGGGCCGTTTCAAAGTAATTTTATTATTTTTGCTTAGATTTTGTTCACTAAGGGACTGCGTATCAAAGATTCCATATTAAATTAATGCAACCTTTTATCTCTAAAAAATATATTTATTAACCTTAAAAAAACAACTCAACAGCGCTTAACGCAAAAAATGGAAAAGCTTAATTTACAATTTCCTTAGCAAGATTGTTTAATACTTTAAAAGGCCCTTCCTCCATAAACATGCTGCATTTTGGAAATTGAAAATAAGTTCATTGTTAAAAAAAAAATTTAAAATCAAGCAAACCCTTTCATTGAATACCAATATTTTTATGGGAGTGCAAAATAAAATAACATATTGCGCGGTCCGCCATATTGGAATTAGACGTCACTTAGCCAACCATGCAATATCACCTAAACTAAACCTGGCCTGGCTTCCAGGTCCGTATTACAGAACGCGACTCAGACTCTGATCTATACATTAGTAGCAGTCGTCTTTGTCATTTTTATAGTAAAAGAAAGAGTCAATCAATACTTAAGTATAGATCATGACTTGAGTCGCCATCTGTAATACGAGTCTTAGAGCAATTGTTTGATTGTAAGTGTATCAACATTAAATTGTAAGATTTGACCCGAATAAATTGCAATTTTAAATTGCAAGTTTAAAAAATCTTGTAAAATTAAATATACTAATAATGTTAAACAACAGTTTCTTCAAAGGCCTTACACATTTCTAGTCCAGGAAGAGTAAATAATACCTGTATAAAACTATAATGTCAGTGTTTGGTGAGAAGGGTACCAGTTTTAAAAGGATCTGAGTAATCTCCAAATAGCCTATGGCAATGCCCTTTGCTTAAGGAAAATACGACACAAAAAGAGGTAGAGTTCTAAACGTACAGTCAAGAGCAGGTCACGCTTTACACTACCAGTTTAAGTTGAGCTCTGATTTATACTGCGCGCCATACAATGCAGGGCCGGTTCAAAGTCCGAAGTGTCAAGCTTGACGTGCTCTTGACTACAAGATTGTCCGTTAACACAAATATACATAAAGACACAGCTAATAGGCAGAATGCCAGCTGCGTCTGATCTTAGTAATTTTATAATCTTTTGTACTTCTTTGGTTGTTTGAACTAATCTTTCAAAGTCAAAAAACTTTATTTCATAGAACATACAGAAAGTTTCTTAAAATGGGTCAAAATAGTGAATTACATTATCATTTTCGACTTTGCGCCTATTGGCAAAGGTGCAGTCTTCCTCAGGAGCAGAATAGGCAAGAAACTCCGAGGGTCGCTCTTTTTAACTCAATCATATTAAATGAATTAAAACAGAAAAAAACATTTGAATATTCACGTACTCGTAAAAAAAAGTACACATATTCTTATGAGACAGTTATGGTCTTCTCAAAAAAGTAAAATTAGTTAATCATTTTGATGTTTTCCAAAAAACGTATCTTTAGAAAACTATTCTAAACAATCTCAGGTCCGTTATCACAGAACGCGACTCAGACTCTGATATATACACACATCAACGCGGTCTAGGGATATTGCACAATTTTTCATACAAAAGAGGTCTGTTTGAGAAGCTATAAAAGCATACTCGAGATACATGGAGGGCTATAATTTTCAAACAAGCAAGTGCTAAACCTGAATTTTCAATTCTCGTCAATAATTTTTTTTTACTTGAAATTTGTGAAAACGTGATGGAAACGAAAACGAAAATACACTTTTTTCCTGCTTTTTGTATGAAAACAGTCGACTTTACTAATTTTTTTTTTTCATTTTCGTCACGTTTTCACAAATTTCTAGTAAAAAAAAAATATTGATTAGAATGGAAAATTCAGGTATAGTACTTGCTTGTCTGAAAATTATAGCGCTCCATGTATCTCGAGTATGCTTTTATAGCTTCTCAAACAGACCTCTTTTGTATGAAAAATCGTGCAATATCCCTAGACCGCGTTGATGTGTATACTTAAGAATCAGTCGTCTTTGTCATTTGATAGTGAGAGAAAGAGACAACCAACACTTAAGTATAGATCATGACTTGAGTCTCCTTCTGTAATATGAGCCTTAGCATACTATATCTATGAGTCTATAAACAAAGCGCTACCTCATAAAACTGGCTTCGATCTACAAAGCTGCCATTATTGTCATTATCTAAAACAGGGTTTCTTAAACTTTTTGCAGTCACGGACCAGTTTCACAACTTAAACAATTCCACGGACCCCTGTCAATTTTTTTTTTTAAATGGAAGAAAAATCTTATTCATATAATAAAAAATGCTTTTATTGGTACTTTAATTACACTTGCTATTAAGTAAATGAGAAGGATGTTGTTGTTTGGCCTCAATGAGAAACAGTTTACAACACATTTTCCTAATAAATATGTTAACAGACTGACCTGCTGCGGACCCCCGATATACATGCTACGGACCCCTAAGGGATCCGTGGACCCCACTTTAAGAATTCCTGATCTAAAACGTTTTTTGATATTAAAAAAACTATAATTATCTACACTAATATTATAAAGAGGATATATTTGTATTTTTGTATGTAACGAATAAACTTAAAAACCACTGGACCGATTTCAATAGTAGATTACCCAACAAGTGAAAAAAAGGTGAATTCTTTTCGAGGCATTGAGTTGTATCCCGAGAAGAGCGAAGGATTCTAAAGTTGAATCCCGAGCGTAGCGAGGGATTCTAGATTAGAATCCTGAGCGGATCGAGGGATACAAGAGCCGAGATGAATTTTTTTTTCACGTGTTAGGTACTCTGCTTTTTACCATTGACTACGAGAAAAAGAAAATAATTACTCTAAGACAGTATCAACAATAGCTGCTGCTTTAACACGAAATGACTCTGGAACGAGAGGTTCACTTTCATCACTGGATATCGAACTCATTTTATGATTTTGAGACATAAACTTTTAACAGAAACTTTTAATTGCATGAAAATTGCACAGAAAATTACCTGAATTCCTGATTCTAAATTTAAAATTTTTAACCGAGCCATATTCAATACGTTTTTATAGCGAGAGTATGCAACCTCCTTGCACATTTTCTTTTGTTTTCTTACAAAAATCCGTATATTCGCGCATGTTCCACATTCAAAATGTTTTATTCACTCAGTGAAATAAACAGCGTTTTATTCACTGTTTTTGAGGAATAACGGACCCTTTTTCGAGGGGCAATGGTAAAAAAATTATTTCACCATTAGGATGCTACATTATCCCTGAGTAACATAGGCTACATAATTTTCTTGAATTCCCTCGGGAACGACGTCCCGAGCGGAATGCTAGTCTATACATATTATAAAGAGAAAAGATTTGATTGTTTGTTTGTTTGTTTGCATCAAATAGGCTCCGAAACTACTGGACCGATTTGAAAAAATATTTCGCCATTAGAATCCTACATTATCCGGAATGGACATAGGGTACATGATTTTCCCGAATTCCCAGGGGAACGAAGTCCCGCGCGGGAAGCTAGTAATATTATAAAGAGGAAAAATTTGTATTTTTGTATGTAACGAATAAACTTAAAAACTACTGGACCGATTTGAAAAATTCTTTCGACATTAGAATGCTACATTATCCCTGAGTAACATAGGCTACATAATTTTCCCGAATTCCCACGAGAACGAAGTCCCGGGCAAATGCTACTTACGCAATAAATATGTATAAACATGTACTATATACTGTGTCGGTACATACTATGGGCAAAGCTTAAAATAAATGATTTATTTATTATTAGACACAAAAAAGAAAAGTCGTACACAGTTCAAAAGTCAGTAACCTACTTAGAACTTAATAATTTTCCAAGAAAAGTGTGTGTGAACAATTTTTCCTATAACGAGCTAGTATCGGGTAAAATTTCCAATTAACAGGAGTTCAATTGGCCTTAGTCTTTCATTTCCAGTTCCTTTTAGAAAAACCATTACTCAAGAAAAGGGAGTTGGACATTTTATACCGTGTCTTTTAAGGAAAATTAATTTTATAACTTAGTTCAAACTTGCCGTAATATGGGTTGACTTTATATAAGTTTGAAAGAGTGTACGAGGTGATCGAACTCAACAAGTTTTTCCCAAGAAACCCTATGAAATTCTTAAAAAAATAAACTTTTCATCACTCAAGCAATCAACTGACTACTCAAGCTTAATAAAAAAGCTTTCCGCCCAGGACTTCGTTCCCGTGAGAATTCTTAAAAATCATGTACCCTATGTTCATCACGGATAATGTAGGATTCTAACGGTGAAAGAATTTTTTAAATCGGTCCAGTAGTTTCGGAGCCTATTCAATGCAAACAAACAATCAGATCTTTCCTCTTTATAATATTAGTATAGACTAGCTTTCCGACTGCGTCTCCACCCGCGTCGACTACAAGTTATTTTGTTCCAAGCTGTGGGATAAAATGTAGCTGATGTCCTTTGCCAAGGTCTAATCTATCTCTTTACCAAATTTTATCAAAATCTGTTCTGTAGTTTAGGCGTGTAAGCGTAACAGACTGTCTAATATTAGTAGGAATAATTCCACCTATGCACACATGGATATACATAACATTTATTCACTTCACAAAACACAATTAGAAGAAAGTAAGTACAGTTCCGTGGGATGATTCATGTCACTAACTAATTCTTCTTCTTCTTATCGTGTAGGTATATAGTCAAGAGTGTGGCAAACTTGACTGCCGGTTTGGTCGAGTGGTAGTGACGCTGCCTCTCGATCGGCGGGTCCTGGGTTCGATTCCCAGTCGGGGCAAATATTTGTGTAAAAGCAGATGTTTGTTCTCGGGTCATGGGTGTTTGTGTCCGTCTTTGTGTGTTCCAAGGGACCCACGACACAAGGGAAAACCTTAATGTGGGCCTTTGAGTGTGAAGCGTTTTTTTTTTTTTAAACTTGGCTAACCCTAACTATTTTAAAGTAGTACAGACAGCTGCAAAAATGGGCGCTCATAACCCAGTGGCGCCCACTGCTCTCAACCGGGCAGTGAGGTTAAAGCAACGTACACATAGGCAGGGAACTTGATGGGTGACCGAAATGGCAATCTATTACGAGCGTTTCCGTGCATCGGAGGGCACGTTAAGCTGTCGGTCTGAGCAGGGCAATCGCGCTAAAGAAAGTGGATTGAATCGCAATTGAAACGTAGTTGGGGGGCTACCACCTAAAGCGAAGCTGATGCTAGGTAAACGAATGTAATGATGTACATTGCTGTGTTTGGTTCATGTCGTTAATCAAGGTCTCCTTATAAAGAAGCAATCGACAACGTTCCATTCGTTTAACCAGCATCAGCTTCGCTTAGGTGGTAGCCCCCCGGCTGCGTTTCAATTGCGATTCAATCCACTTTTTAGCGCGATTGACTTGCAGTTGTTGTCTATTGACTACAGTCGTTAAAACAAAGTCAGGGGCCATTGTGCAGTTCGAAAACTCTGACACCAGGGTTAGCCAAGTTTGCCACACACTTGACTATACCTACACGATAAGAAAGAAAGAAGCTGTACAGTTGTAATACTCTGCTGTGCTGCTGTTTGTACATAAATAAGATTTAGAAAGAAAGAAAGACAAATTTATTATATCGGACATCACAACACATACCTGCAAGAGGCAAGATTAAACAGCAAAACACGATACAATACATAAAGACAAAGAAAACAACGCAAAGAAAATTTCAATAAAGCAATTTATAAACGTCATGAAAAAGCTGCAATTGGAAAATTCTTTGCTCGATGAGTTTTCGATTAAAATTCTACGAAACTCCGATTCCGATGGAAAACCATAAATAAACAGGACCTGGAAAAGGAAAAAATAGAGAAAAATTAATTTAAAATGAAACATGGTTCTACGAATGGTTTTCTCGTGTTATATTTCCCTTGTGAATCCCTATACTGTATATATAGATAGTTTAGAATATATATGAAAATTAATGATTTCGTTATTTGAATATCCTAAAAAAATACATACATACATAACCTTACGCCTCTGTCCTATTGGGGTAAGGCGTGAACCCCTCATGAGAATGTATGTAAGAGGGTCAAAAGAAAGAATGCGTATGTATGTATTTAAATCGTTTAATGTATGTTTGTATGTATTTCATTTTAATCTTGACTTATTTTAAGTGGCATCCTGAATGTCCTATAAAATAAAGTTTTTTTTTCTATTCTATTCTAAATAAAAAGTAGAAACGCCGCACACTCAAAGGCCCACATTACGTTTTTTCTATGGGTCCCTTAGAACACACACACACAAACCTTTAGAATATATATTTGTGTCTTATTGTTTGTTAATCAACACACAGACACCATTTTAAGGGAGAAGTATTGTCTGTGCATGTAAGCGTTAAAAAAAAACGGATAAACAAGTCTATTAAGTGGACAGACGTAAGCTTGACGTAAACCCATTGGTAGTAACTCTAATGGCATCCCATAAGGAGGCCGTAGATTGGTTCTCATTAGATCTATTACAAATACATTAGTCTGAACACAATCGATTTTCGCTATCATACATATTTGAGCTGCTATAAAATCTACAGACATCGTAAGAGTCCAGTGAACCAATAAGTTCTGAAAAGCACTTGCTTATTTTAATAAAACGTCTCAAAAACATATACTTAGAGATGTTTTTGAGACGTTTTTATTAAAATAAGCAAGTGCTTTTCAGTACCTATAAGATAAAAAATGTTTAAGTAGCTTAATAGTGGAGTTTAGACGAAATTGAAAGAAAAATAATGAGAAGTTAAAATCTCGACATTCTAATGAGAAGTTAAAAACATTTTAGGAATGCCCGTCCAAGAAAATTCATTTTCGAAAGACGAGCGGTCCACCAACCCGCATTGGGCCAGCGTGGTGGACTATGGCCTAAATCCCCTTCGTGTTTCGAAGGGAGGCCCGTGCCCCTCGGTGGGGAAGTATATGGGCTGGTAAGAGGGTTTTGGTTCTATCTATGGGAAAAGTTGTTCAGTTTCCTGTGATTATTATTATTATTATTATATATACTTTATTGCACAATAAAACAGGACATCACAGAACATAAAAACACGGAAAAATGTACAATAGGCGGCCTTATTGCTAAACAGCAATTTTTTCAAGGCAACCGGAGGAGAAGAGAAATCAAGAAGAGAAAGAAAGTAGCGGGTGCAGCAGTATTAAATAAACTACATGACAATAAGTAAATACTTATACCTAAAATAAAATAAAATAAAATAACATTTAAATACAAATACAACACAAATATACAAAAAAAAAAAAAAAACATACATACTATTATGGACAAAATGGAAAACTATAACGAGATACCTAAATATATGGATAAGAAATTAATAAAATATATAAATTAATAAAACTTAAAGGTGATTAATCAACCTTTAAGTTTTAGTCTAACTAATTTAAGGTCATCCTATATTTCAGTATTTTAATTTCTATAAGAAATAAATTAGTGTTTAAAATTATATTAATTAAATATTTATAAATGTGAAGAAGTGTTTTATATCTCATATCAACGGGGGTCTAAGAGGTAGCAAGATCATAGTTTGGGAATTTATTTTTTCTCTTTTTCTTACTAACATTCTTAATTTGTAATACTATTTCCAACCTAAATAAGAAAATTTAGGTTGGAAATGTAGGTTGGAAATAGTTTTTTTTTCTAAATAAGAAAATTTGTAATGCGATTTAAAAGAGCAACCTCAGAGTTTCTTGCCTGTTCTTCTCTGAGGAAGACTGCACCTTTGCGAATAGGCGTAGAGTCAGTAGGATCAAAAGAACGAATGCGTATGTATGTATTTAAATCATTTAATGTATGTTTGTATGTATTTCATTGTAATCTTGACTTGTTTTAAGTGACATCCTGAATGTCCTATAAAATAAAGATTTTTCTATTCTATTCTATTCTATTCTAACCGCCTACAAAAAAGAAGAGTGTTATAAGTTTGACGTGTGAAGTATCTGTGTGTCTATCTGTGGCATCGTAGCCCCAAAACGTATGGACCTATTTCAATGCGACTTTTTTTTTGAAAGTTGACGTAATCGAGAAGGTTCTCAGGTATATTTCTTAAAAATTTATTCAGCCGTTTAAGAGTTTTTAAGCGATGAATGTCGAGGATTATGCAAAATAGGGATGTTGACAGTGTTTGATTTTATGAGTTATTGTTTGTGAAACAAAAAATAATGCTAGAAATATTTTAATATCCGAAAACAGCATTAAAATTGGTTTATAAATGAACAAGTTATTAGCATTTATATTAACGTAAGGACTAGCTATCTCGTTTTTACCTACGCAAACAAATGGCGGTGACGTCACGTGCCAGTAAGTGCATCTCTTTTTCGTTGTTTGACAGTTTCCAGGGGCAAAAATAGAGGGCTATTGAAATTTAACACCTTGTAACTTTTATTTCTCAATAGTTTTCAACAATAATTTCGGTTTTGGGTTTTGGATTCAGTTCCTTTTTAAGATAAATTAGTCAATATCCCTATTATTAGTTTTTCTTTACGAAGTACGCGTATACTTCGAAAGGCACTGACAGAAGATCAGGGTTGTGGCTCCAGCCACAACACTATGCTAAGACAGGACCTTTTCCTTAACCAGAGTTTCACATCACAATTCCCCTTGATGTTCTATTGTATTTGTCTTGTGTGTTATGTGAAGTTGTTTAGGTCAAAGTTGCTGGTTTTTATTTTTATTATAACATGGGTTAACTCTTGACCTCAATCTTGACGAAGGTCATAGATGAGGTCAACGATGGAGCGAGTTAACCCAGAAAATGCCTATAACGTACTCCTACGCACCGACGGAACACAGCAAGCTGTTTGGCGTCGAACCAGACGGCCCTTTACAGAGCCTACCATACCGCATGAGACCTCAGATTCAGAAAAAAATAAGGTGTTGTTGCCTGAGATGGATTAACAGGAGGCAGGTCTCATTTGTGTTTCCTTAGTCACCTCTTACGACACCAACGGAATGAAATGGGGTGGTGTTATTCTAAACCAATCGCCCACCCGGAAAAAATCAATGAATAAAAGTATTATCTATCTATATATCTAATTTTGCATTAACATATATGGGGCCTATGGATTAGAATTAATAGCTGTAATGTGTAAGCCCTACGCAATTTTATACCTTACATACGAAGCATACCAACTTGTATGTGAAGGACTTACCTATACTCTTGGTTATTTTATTACAAAAGGTTTAAGCTGGCAGAGAATATTTATGTTCATCAAAGATAATATTAGTCATTAATACTTTAGAATTATCTTGACCTGTAGTCTTAAGCTTTTAGTTATGCAAACTGCCCGTTTGGTACTAAGTTTTGATATAAAAATAAAGTAAACTAAGAGGAGTACCTAAGAGATTTGCAGGTGGTGCTGAAAACTAGTGTTTTGTCGCATTCAGAGGTAAAAATGATCGCTAAGCTACGGTCTGTTTCTGCAGCAGATTTTTTTATTGCTTTTCTTTTTTATGCAAGCCTAAGTTAATAGCCTTCGTGCGCCAAATGTACACCTGGTGCACGAGATTACTATCGCAAATGCGTAAACAATCGCGCGACAGGTTACTTAATTATTTTTTCATTTTATCAAAATTTATTTTTTAAAATATATTGTGTAAGCTTTGTGTATGCAGAAATAAACATTTACTAGCAATATTTCCAAGCTACGTTTTCATATTATTAAGTTAAATAATTATTTAAATAAGTAAAATAATTTAGCTTTTTTCTGTGTAAGCTGTAGCCCTTAGAAGTGGTGCAATTGTGACTTATCTTTTATTGTATACCTTAATATTGTATCTAACTTTGTGTCTTATATCTATACTGGATGATGTATTGTATCTAACCTTCACTGATTTCCCTAATAAAGTAAATAAATCTAATATATAAAATTCTCGTGTCACAGTTTTCGTTGCCATACTCCTCCGAAACAGCTTGACCGATTTTGATGAAATTTTTTGTCCATATTCAGTAGGTCTGAGAATCGGCTACTATCTATTTTTCATATAAAAAAAAAATCCACCGGGAACGAAGTCGCGGGCGGACAGCTAGTAATAACTCTAAAATTCTTCGACCCCTACATTCGATTGCTTATAATTATAGCTGTTAAACGGCTGAACCAATTTTTATCAAATACTAGCTGACCCGCCGAACTTCATAACGCCTTTTTCCATATTTTCTCACCTTTTAAACCTTCGGACTTCCACGAATATTTCAAGACTAAAGTTAGCCAAATCGGTTCAGCCGTTCTCGAGTTTTAGCGAGACTAACGAACAGCAATTCATTTTTATAAAGAAGAGAAGAAGATACCTAAGAACCATCTTGATTACGGCAGCTTTTAAACAAAAAAATTACATCGACATCAGTCCATGGGGGTTACAATTGATGCATTTATACCGTGTGGTGATCGGTTGAGAATAACACCACCCCAACTCTTTCCGTGGGTGTCGTAAGAGGCGACTAAGGAAACACAAATGAGACCTGCCTCCTAGTAATCCATCCCAGGCAACGACACTTCATTTTTTTTTTCGGAATCTGAGGTGTCGTCCTATGGTCTCATGCGGTGTGGTAGGCTCTGTAAAGGGCCGTCTGGTTCGCGACCACCCTCCTACCGAAGTCCGACGCCAAACAGCTTGCTGTGTTCCGTCGGTGCGTGGGAGTACCAGTGCCTTTATAGGCATTTTCTGGGTTAACTCGCTCCATCGTCGACCTCATCTTTGACCTTATGGTCAAGATTGAGCTCAAGAGTTAACCCATCTTGTAGTAAAAAAAAAAAATTTAGGAGCTACGATGACAGACACACGTGAAACTAATAACACCTTTAAAAACAAGATTTTCATACTCCAAGAGAAGGCAACATTGTAACAACTGTTTTATTTATGCATAACGCAGTGTCAACACCACTTGAACTGATTCTACCAAGACTCACTTCAGTTTAAGCGCTGTTTATACGCAAACGACGTAAAACGGAGCAAAGGCTTTTTTCGTCCGCCGCTCCGTCTTCAGGCGGCGAATGTCTCTTCGTGCTCCTACTTTCGGCAAAAAAACCTTTGCTCCGTAGCTATTAAGATTCATTTTACCTTGCTTCGGACGCCGCGCCGCCGCGCCACGTCGCTTATGTGTATAAACAACGCCTTACAGCTGAGCTATGAGTTACATAACGGGGGATGAATGAGGGGCTACCTAGCAAACAGAGGGGCGCGGGGGGTGTTTAACAAGTTTAGTAAAGGCCTTGGGTAAGCCACGTGAAGCGTTCTTTGACTTGTTGATTGTTGACGTATGGAGTGTGGATACTTGAATCTGTTTCATGACGGAGTCGGCGTTGTATGGATTCATTAGCTGCGATTGCTACGGGCGATTGCATTTTTACTGCCATGAAAACGGCACACACTCAAAGGCGCTCCTACTAAGGTTTCCCTTGTATCGTGGGTCCTCTGAAACCACGGACTTATATGTATACAGTGTGTAAGGGACAGGTCACCAAAAACTGAAACCTAGAATTTATAAGATCACCGACATCACCGTAAATGATTTTCTAGTGGAATTTACTTAGGGTAACTTTTCAATTTTTAAAATATTTTTTCATGTTTCACAGAAAAACGAAAAAGCATTCGGATAGCGGTGAGGGGGCCCTACGCGTAGTGTTTGGTTTTGCGGTATATTGCGTAGCGCCAAACTGGGGTGTTTAAAATAAAAACTCGTTTCCAAGGAAAAAATACTTGTAACGAATCTATACCTACACGTTAAGAAGAAGAAGAAGCCGGGACCGATGGTGTCACGTAAACGCTCGTGATAAATTGCCACTTTGGTCACCCATCTGGTTATCTGCCTCTATGTACATTGTTAACCACACTGATTGGTTGAGACCAGCGAGCACCACTGGGCTACCATGATAAAAAGTTAGTAACATTATACTACGTTATTTTTTAATCAGTACACAATTTTTTTGTACGTTAACTTTACGAAAATTTAACAGACCCGTATTTTTTTGTTTTATATCGTTTCATATAAAAAATTCAAGCTAGATCATCTGAAGCATGAAAATAAATCAAAATTTTTGTATGGACAAAAAATAACATCGTCCAATTAACTTGAAACTTAGTAATAGTACTCTTCAACACAATTTGTGACACCCGTGTTTCTGCGTTTTACAAAATTCACTCTCTAAGACGTTAAAAAGGGGTATCAAAATCTGAACATTTTGTTAAAAAAATAATTTTACCTACTTATTTACGTCAACGTTACTGACACCGTAAGAAAAATTTTCGTGCTGATTAACCCGTCGCGTGCTTGTTTACGCCGCGTGCGATACAAATCTCGTACACCATGTGGTCACCCTGTATGGAGTGACTTTCAGTTGGTTAGCGAAATTTTAGGGGATGAATCTCCTCATGAAACTGAACAACTTTGGTCGGCGTGTCGGAAAAGAACCAATATATTTTTTTACCAGCCCATATACTCGTACGTCCCCACCGAGGGGCACGGGCCTCCCCTCGAAACACGAAGGGGATTTAGGCCATAGTCCACCACGCTGGCAAAATGCGGGTTGGTGGACCACTCATCTTTCGAAAAAATTCTTGGACGGGCGGGTTGCATCACAATGTTTTCCTTCACCGTTGAGCAAATGATAATTAGAGATCCATACATATTAAATCCGAAAAGACGAATTTAGTGTTACAGGCCCGCACCAGGATTTGAACCCACGACCTTCGGATTTTACAAGTCTGGCTTATTACCAACTGGGCTATCACCGTTTAACCAATATGAAATTCTAAAAAAGAAAAAAAATATCAGCAAGCTCTTAAACACATCTCCTTTATTTCGATTAATATGGATTTCCAATATTCGATCAAACTTTGTTTTGAATTTTAAAACTACTGCTATATGACTGTTCTTTTTTTTCTTTACGTAACACTTAATGGTATTTCAGCACGTGTTAAAAAGATAGAGAAACTATAATCATCTACTGAAATTCAGCGACAAGACAATTGCTCTTTTATAAGAACTTTATTAAACCTATCACGTTTTTTAAACAAATCAAAACGAATAATGAAGATCATGCTACCTCCTTTTCATGATTTAGTAAACATAGGATTTTTACAGTGGGCACATTCTTTGCCATATAGACGGAGAAAAATATATTTAATGTTTATTACTAAAAACAGCAGTTTACAAAAAATATACACAAAACACGATCTTAAGGCGACTACAGCACCCAAATTACGATTTTATGATGCGTAGATAAGCATGACGCACTGCATTAAATCGAAGAAAAAAAATACTACGGTAATATTCAGGACATAAACTAGATAAGCAGTTTCCTGAAAACATGATTCAGCACTTTTGGTTCGATAGAAAAAGCTCACAAAGTCACCTCTAAATACCCAATATTGTGTATTTTTTAAGCTGTAAATACGATAGTAAAATGCACACAGGAACTTGAATTTGCTATCAAAATGTTTGTGATTGAACACTCTCGATAAGTAGTTAACGCATTTTTCGATTTAAGCTGTTACCTTTCCATAAATCTCATTTTTCTAACTTTCCAACATGTTTTTACGCACGCACGCTTTCATAGTCCGTAAACTTCGTGTATCGACACTGTTCGCACTGCCGGCCCAGGCCTGTTGCGAGACGGAGATGGCACTATTCCTATGTGTGCTGCCTTTGTCGGGTGCTGTAGTCGCCTTAAGGTACAAAGTGTTCAACTGCTTCCTTGTGACCCCTGCACTAAGTCAAGCTTGTATCGCAGGGGTCAAAATCGATTGCCTTTGATTTATTTAATCGAGGTGACCAAAGTGACAGATTTTTAAATTATATATTGTTAAATGTATTAAAAAAATAAATCTACTATATAAAAATAAGTCGGGTTTTCCTTCCTGACGCTATAACTCCAGAACGCACGAACCGATTTCCACGGTTTTGCGTTCGTTGGAAAGGTCTCGGGCTCCGTGAGGTTTATAGCAAAGAAAATGTTGGGCACGATATAACCTGTAGTCCACGCGGGCGGAGCCGCGGACGGAAAGCTAGTTTATTAATAAGTTAAATTTATTAACAAGTACACAGGGAAAATCAGCATGATTATTGATTGTGCTTTAATAATGATTTATTAATGCTTAAGACAAATAGAGGGCTGCGGGGGAGACCTTTGCCCAGCCGTGGGACAGTAATGTCTAGTAAAAAAATGCATATGAAACATCTTCTTATATATAAAAATGAATCACTAAATCTGTTGGTAAGCGCAAAACTCGAGAACGGCTGGACCGATTTGGATGATTCTTTTTTTGTTGTGTTCCTTATTGTCAGGAGAAGGTTCTTATGAAAGAAAAAACTAAAAAAGTGCCACGGGAACGAAGTCCCGGGCGGAAAGCTAGTAACTTATATTAATGATTTGGTATCACTCCCTACATTCATCGCTTATAAACGGCTGAACCAATTTGATCTAATATAACTAGGAACCATCTCAATCAAGTTTATTTTGACTTCAAACCATTTTTTTTCCCGAATCTACACAATATATTATCTATATATAAGGTCCTAATTTATTAGTCACTTTCCTTTTAACACGTTACTGTGTAGGTCAAAATATATCATTTGAGTCAAAAAACAAAAGCATAATATTAAATTTAAAAGGTCTTGAAAAATTTCGTTATGATATTTTTTCATTACTGTGTTGAATAAACCCATCCATTCAAACGTAAATAATAATGGCAGTAGTAGAGCGGGCGAGCGGGGAGTGGACGGCTATAATCGAAAGAGAACCATTCCTTTATCTTTAAATGGAAAATTCATTTTTTAATTTTTTTACAAAATTTAATTTTCAGATAATTAATTTTTATGTTGTTTTTTGGAATACTATCAACCTATATAATAACGCCTTAGAAGGTAAGTGACTAATAAATTAGGACCTTATATATAATAATTTTCCACGTTAAAAACGTATGAGTCACCGACTTCAATCCCAACAACAGTTCGCACAAAGTAGATATCTAGTTTTTAGCGGACTACAATGCCTATTAGCAAATAACTACAAACAGAAATGTCATTCATTTATTTAGATGATGTTGTAGTTTGTAGTATATTTTGTTTTTGTTGATTTTTTTTAAAAGCGCTGAATCATTTTCGATAAAATTTATATGGGACCTCTTCAGGAGTATACTCTTTCGAACAAATAAAGAATTTTGAAAATCGGACAACAGTTGCCGGAGTAATCGCGTAACAAATATACAAAAAAAAAAAAAAAAAAAACATACAGTCGAATTGAGAACCTCCTCCTTTTTTGAAGTCGGTTGAAAATGAATCCCTATTTCCCTTGGTCACGGCATCACGCCTGAACGGCTGGACCGATTTCGCTAATTTGTTTTTTTGTTCTGTTCGTTATTATCAGGAGAAGGATCTTAAGAAAGAAAAAATTAAGAAAGTTAAAAAAAGAAAACAGGACAACGTCTGTCGGGTCAGCTAGTTCTTTATAAAATGATTTGATTGTTTGTTTGTTTGCATTGAATAGGCTCCGAAACTACGGGATCGATTTAAATAATTCTTTCACCATTAGAATACTACATTATCCCTGAGATAGGCTACATAATTTTCCCAAAGTCCCACGGAAACGAAGTCCGGGCGGAATAATAGTGTCTTATAATTTTACCGAATGACCTGACGGCTTATTTTGTATTTTTTATTGTTATTGAACAGTCTCTTATGTTTCTAAAATAATAATTATAAAAAGCTACCTAAGTATGTAAAAAAATATGGTTTTAAAAATTTATAGAAATACATTTGTATTTGCTTACTAATATCGTCTTATAATAATATCGCTAATAGGAAATAATATCACTCCAAGCGTATTACGCAAAATATCAAACTATGTCTAGTCTTATCGAAAGACCAAGACGACCGACATACAATTTAGTAAAGGACGATTTAACACACAATTCAAGCGAAGCCGCGGGCAACAGCAGGTGTATCTCAAATTACAGTAGTTTAATGTCTCATTGCTATTCCCACACATTAGTCGTCTCTTTCATTCCTGCGTTATGGGCAATTTGCTCAGGCTAGGGCTGCCACAAATACAGATAGATAGATAAAAAGTTTATTTGTCTGCACAGGCACAGTCACACACATGCACAATTATTCCAAGTGCAAATTAACAGAAGTGTATATAAACTTAATGCAAGTTATTATACATTAGAGAGGAAAAATAAAATAAAAGTTAAATGTGTGTGCTGTAGCAGCGCAAACCGGCCATAGCTCAGCGTTTGTATTGCTAAAAAGCAAATCGCTGATTTTCAGCTACTGCCTAAAGCCAGCGCAGGAACGGAACAGCCAACAGTACAGTAACACGTATACTAAAAAGGCAGGAGTATAAAAGTTACTATTAGTTAATAATAATAATTAAAATACATGCAATGAGATATAAAATTAAACATAATATTAAAAAACAATATAAAATATATTAATTTAACAGTTTAAAGTGTAATATAAAACAAGATAAAATATATATATGACAAGTGTGACTAGATGTAAAACTATTTATCCAACGCAATGGAACATAAAAACACACACAGCACCCAATTGGCTCAGCAGGGCAATCGCGCTAAAAAAAGTGGACTGAATCGCAATTGAAACGCAGCTGGGGGGCTACCACCTAAGCGAAGCTGATGCTGATTGAACGAATGGAATGATTTACATTGCTGTGTTTGGTTCATATCGTTAATCAAGGTCTCCTTATAAAGAAGCAATCGACTACGTTCCATTCGTTTACCCAGCATCAGATTCGCTTAGGTGGTAGCTCCCCAGCTACGTTTCAATTGCGATTCAATCCACTTTTTTTAGCGCGATTGCCCTGCAGTTATTGCTACCTATGCAAATCATTTTAACAAGCCCAATTTTTGATTTCTCAAAAACTCCTACTAAAATAGGTCTTTTCTTCCACGCTGGACTGGGAGTGAAAGAAAAAGGATGTACCAGCCATCTCTCCCCTTTTCAGTAATAGGGACCTGAGGGTTTTGCTGTATTGTGGGGCGAAAGGCTGCCAACCTCTCACCACTGTACAATATTGTTGCATCTAATAAACCTCAAAACTTATGTCAAACATGGCATCAAGTTGTTCTGAACCACTGGTGCTCTGCCTACCCCTTAGGGGCCATCCATAAATTACGTCACACGAATTTCATGATGTTTTGACCCCCTCCCCCTCCTTGTCACAGCTTGTCACATTTATAAGACTCCCTAGTGTGACATCACATATTTTGTATATTTTCAATTTTTTTTTTGTATTTTTTTAAATAAAAGCAGGACTTTTTTGTATTTTTGTTTAAACAAAAGAATAAACTTAAAAATAGTAGTGGGACTGAAGAGGTTAAGTTTGTCTTTAATAGTTAATGCGTTTTGATACTCATAACCTCATAACACATTTTGAAATGTGACGTCACGAAACTTATGATCCCTCCCACCCCCTTGTCACACAATGTCACACTTTGTCGACCCTCTCCCCACCCCTTAACGTGTGACGTAATTTATGGATGGTCCCTTATGGGATTACAGGCGTGAGCGTATGTAATGTAATGTACCTATGAAATTGACGATTTTTTCTTAGAAGCTTTATCTTTTTTATAATGTATTTAATTGAACAGCTTTTACTAAAAAATGGACATATAACGGAGATTTTGAGTACCTAACATTAACTTTGTCTTTTTTTTATTTATTTATTTGGCTGACCAACAGCAAGTACACTGATACAAATATTACTTAAGCCTTACTTAAGCTAACTTAATTTAGAACTAAATTCCAAATAATTATCATCAATGTATAATGATGATGATGCAAATTCTGTACATTTACCACGATTTCTAGTAGCACCAAATTACCTGAAACAGAAAAAAAAATTGCTCGGTATTTCCAAAACATTTATATTCACATTAAACTCAGGTTACTTCCACGCTGAATCCCGTTCCAGCGTAAAATAAAAAACTTTTAATAAGACAGCTGCTAACTTTTCTAGGCAAACTATAAAAGCCATTGAATGAAGCGGGAGGGCTTTGCTGTACTGTAGGCGACAGGCTGACAGCCTATCACCACATTAACTACTTAGGAAGGAAGGGATTCCATCTTACAACCCTCGGAATGTATGTCAAAAGTGGCATCAAGTGGTTCTAGATCCACGAAATGAGTCCACGGTTATGTATGTGTTGGAATTAATAATATTAAAAAAATAGTATATTGTGCAACTCGGGATTAAAAGACGGATTTTAAGAGAGGGCCAAAGTTGGATCACGAGTAAATGAAGGATTCTAAATTATTGAATCACGAGTGCAAGCGAGTGAGTCAAGTGTTTGAATCCTGAATGACGCGAGTGATTCATAGCCCTCGATGAAAATCAGATTTATTCAAGAGTTGCACATTATATTTTATACCATGACCTCGAGAAAAAGAAAGATTTAAGCAGAAATAGACATCTGCGCAAGGAGTTTGAATTTCGAATATTCTTTGCGATGGAGGTCATTATGTCTATACATTGGAGTGTTCGAAATTCAAACACTAAAATTGACAAAAAAAGTGTTCTTTTTTTACGTGTTTTGCGGGAGCAAAAGAATCTTTTTAGGGTTCTAAATTCAAATACCAAAACTGTGACTAAAAGAGCTCTTTATCCCCAATTTTTTGTGAAAAAAATAAGCTTTTTAGAGGGGGAATGGTATAAAATATATTGCATTGCATGTTTCTGTGATAGATAAGTAAAAAGGTAAATTGTAAACGAGCACGTCTTGCCAATAAACTTCACAGTTTGGCGAGTAGAATGTGTAACCAATGTAATACTCACTTATCTGTAAATATTTTTTTTTTAAACAGCGCTTTGCCTATTCCGTCCTGAGCGTGATAGATTAACCCTTCCCGTGCTTGTTTACGGCGCGTGCGATACCAATTTTGAACACACACGGGTGATCAAGAATCGTAAAAAGGTTTAAACTTAAGTTAAGTAAATTAATAGGTCTTTACCTATGAAATTGCCGATTTTTTCTCAAGCTTTATTTATTTCATAATTTATTTTATTGAACAGCTATTACTAAAATTGTTTTTTTATTAAAAACCTTGGCCATATAACGGAAATATTGAGACAAATTAATACATATTTACTTAAGATTTATTTGCTGAAAAAGAAGCTCAAATATAGCTCGTTTCATCCGTTGCCCGTTTCATTGCTTATTTTTGCTGTACCGTTGTTACAGTTACAACTTTCAATAAAGTAAGTATGATGAAAATTAACTTAATGTTGTCCAAACCTTCTCACAAAATTTTGCTAAATTTGGATTTCGCATTCCCGAGAAAAATCCAAAAACGTTAGTAGGTATTGAAAATTCAGTTTTCCACAAATATAGCATGAAAAACGGCAATTTCATAGGTAAAGACCTATTATAAGATGTTCCGTAGGCAGCCCTAGCTTGATTTGTAGTATTAATGGAGACCGCGGTTGCGTCGCTGCACGCTTTCACGATATGTGCACACTGGCGAGTTTCCCAATGCAAGCTAAACCACAATAAACGTATACCTACTTTTATACCTTAATAGTGGATGGCCAGGACTTCGTATAGGTATAGGTCAAGAGTGCGGCGAACTTAGCCAACCCTGGTGTCAGTTTTCAAACTGCCTCTGACTAATATATAGTCAATCGACTACAGCAGGGACCGACAGCTTCACGTGCCCTCCAAAGCTCGTGATAAATATGGGACCACCTCACGAACTATTCTTTTTCAAACAAAAAAAAAGAAATTTGAAAATTGGCTGACATTATGTTTGTTACATCCAAAAAAACATACAGTCGAATTGACAACTTTCTCATTTTTTTTAAGTCGGTCAAAAAAGCAGAAATTTCAGTATTTTCAAAACGACTGAATGAACATAGATTCCTTTGCCATTCCCGAAAAAAAAAACGAAGATAATAAATAAAGAATTATAAGGATCGAAAAACGTTTGGCGCGAATGGAACTTTAAAAAAACACGAATAAGTATATTTTAAATACGAAGTTAATAACTCTGAGAGCGTTAGTAATTTGAACGGTAATTTGATACACTAGATAAGCCGGTAATTAATATTTACCGTAGAAACCAACCGATAATCCGATTAGTTACTTGACTCGACTTGGCCTTCCGATCTCTGTTCTCCCAAGAGACTGGAGACACGGACCATGGAGGTGGCGCGACTAGGTAAATCTTTTTTTTTTCTTAATAAAACTAACGACTTTGCCTACAGGTACATTTTCGGGTGATATACATTAAACATAGGTATGGGGTGACTACTATTAAATGTTCTTTAACTATAAGTACTTACATTTAATGTGAAAGTGTGTTTTTTTCGGAGTGACACCACGTATACAGCGATAGTTGACAGGCTAGAGAAGGGCATAGACTACTTTTCACGCGAACGTAGTTCATTACACAATAAAAAAAGCCCACAGTAAGGTTTTCCCTTGTGTCGTGGGTACCTTGGAACATGCACAAAGACAAATACGAACACCCATAACCCAAGAAAAAACATCTGCTTCTTACACATATATTTTTCTCGACTGGGAATCGAAACCAAGACCCTTTGATCAAGAAGTAGCTCCACTACCACTCCAACAAACAGGCCGTCAAATAATAATTGCCTATTCCACTAATCTTAAGCGTTACTTAAGCCAACATCTTAATAGAGGCAAACAAAGGGAAAATAATAGAAAACACATCATCCACCATATTTTCACATTACTCTGGCGACAACTACTATTCATACTCATTACTGCCTGTCTGCTTCACACAATCAAAAACCCACCCTCGCGTCAATAAAATTAGGTTCAAACTCGCTTCATGACCTTCTTTTGGAAGTTTACAAAGGGAATTGAGCTTAGAATGTACGGATTAAGTGTGAGATTGGTTTGAATAAGTTTTCGAGGTTACCAGAACACCCCCTGCCTTGAGCAACAGGTTTAACATCGATCGCGACGCCATCTGCCTCAAGAAAAATAACACAAGAAACTGATAAAGAAATATATTTTAGTTCTAATTTTGAAACAGTTTAATAAACAGAGGGTGATTCTTAATTAACAATGTCGTAACTAATTAAATGAAATAAGTTTTACGTATTGCTAAAAGGATTCAAGAGATACCAAAAGTGGACTGGAAAGTGGAAAGAACTTTCCACGAGATAAAAATCACTTGCAGAAACATGTTTTTAATATCTTAGCGCGTTTATTATAAAGAAAAACCTTCATTTTCGAAACGGAAGTAAAAGAAGGTTCGTTATTTCCGCGGGTCGTCAAACATAATGGCGCCGCGCCGTACCGTAGAGAACCTCTATATGGTTGAAATAAGATATTTTTCAAGTAGTGTCTTGTTGCGTAGAAAGAAGTATCTGTTGTTTAGATTTTAGGCGGTTATTTTCACTAGTTCCAAACATATTGCAAAATACTCACTTATAACAAAAAAAGTGTGGTATAATATGTTTAAACAAAGAAGTAACCCGTTAGAACATGTTTAAAACAAAGAAGTATCTGTTTCATTTGAAACCAAATTATTTCATTTCATTTATTTACATAGCGTACATTTATTTTTACAGGAATCCCAAGTCAATAAATATACTTATTGACTTGGAATTATAATTCTAAACGCAATGGATGGATGGATGAATAGATAGATAGATATATGTATAGGGAGAATTTAAATTAGCTAGCGAAACTTTAGAGCAGGGTTTCCCAACCAGTGAGGCGCGCCCCCCTTGGGGGGGTCGAGCAGAGGTCCCTGATTTCTGCCTATTAAAAAAAAATACTAAACTCAATTGGTTAATTTTGTTGTATCCGTTCTCCACGCTACGAGTCATAAAATAATTGAGAAGAAACGGTTCAGGTTAACTGCATATACTCGTAAAAACAAAAGGTACATTTATTAAAATTCTATTGTCATATGAATAAAAATAAACACCCTCATTTATATCACTTTATCATTGTTTGTTTAATTTTCTTATATAAACTCCCAATTTCAACCCCTAGAGGGGGCGTAGGATTTTAGCTCAACGTTAGGTGAGGCGCATAGGTTAAAACGTTGGGAACCCCTGCTCTAGAGGGTGATTCTCTCCATAAAACTTTATATAAAAATCTTTAAAAAATTATTACGTACTCCTTCAAGCATATAGCTATACTTTTTAACTAAGGTTTGACAGAAGGCTGAACAAAGAATCTTATCCTAACTACCTTAGCGAGCACTTCTCTTTTTCCAAACCTGTAGACCAGCCTTGTCGTCCTTCCGTTAGGTCACACCTCTGTGCCCCTTCCCATCACTCTGACTTCTACTCATATTCAGCTGAGTGCTACCCTTTTGCACAGGACGTCACAACACAGAGGACTCACTCGTAATTTAGTTAACTATATTTAAATTTATTTATTTCTTGTCTTTTTTTTATTTATTTCGCTTTGTATAGATTTTAAGTTCCTTTTTTTTTGTCAAAAATTTTTCTAATGTTTTGTGTTGTGGTGTCCTGAGTAATAAATAGTTATCTATTCTATTCTATTCCTTTTCCGTTCATGCAGCCCACGGAATTCGCTACCTTACCCCATCCGTAATTCTGAGACACTTCCATTTAAAAAGAAGCTAAAGGAACATTATTTATCTATTGCTTTCCCTTCAGTATTATACTCGTAGATATGATAAATTGTAATTGTAAGACGGGCTGGTTTCCGCAACTCGACGTCAACATGCGCCTATTTTGCGTGATATAAATATGAATGTATTGTTTATATGAATGTATAAAATATGTATTTGTGTATTATATATTATATTTATAATATGTAGGTGTGTTGTATTTATATGTAGTTTAAAGTATGTATTTAGATTTGAATGGTTAATTGTGCACGTCTGTCTTTAAATCTTTTACGCCTCTCATTGTCCCAGGTCTGCTGGAAGTGATTTCTTAAAGCAATAAGCTGTGCCAATTGTGGTCGTTTTTTTCTATTTGTCTGTATAAATGTTTGTAATTTGTCCTGTGTACAATAAACTGTTAAATAAATAACCCAGCAACGGTTACCTTTCCTTTGCAAAGAAAGATTCGACAGGTATAATCTTCGATCAACTATAAAGAACTAGATACACAATCTACAACAAAAAAGTTCCCTCACTAAATGATCACCCACTTGACGTTTTGGGTTGTCTTTTCGTTTAGTAGCATTCGTTCGTTCCGAAAGTAACCATGCCTCAGTGCGCAGTGAAAAATTGTAAAAATCACACCTCCAGAACATTAAAGGAATATGGAATGACATTTTTTAAATAAGTAGTTTTGTAATTATTATATGTGAATTGAAATTATCTTGGTATTTGGCCAAGAAAAGGTTATAAAACATTTTTTTAGTTTGATTTAATAACATTCGGCGAGAGTATAACCCTTTAAATTGAATAGACACTAGCGGAACTTACAAATCCATACCGTTGTATTTCAACATCATTTGTTCGGGTTATGCAGTGACTCTGTTCTAAAACAAATAGAGACGCTTTTTTTTCTATTGTTTTTTTTTTCATTTTCATCTGTGTTATAAAATTTAAGTGTAAAGAGTATATATATTAATTCTGTTTTCTATACTTACATTAAAGGTATTATGGCAAAACCATTAATCATATAAAATTTAATTTATAAAAAATTTAACGTGCGTGACGTTTACAAACATAAAGTTTTATTGGATTTTTAGTTTTCCTAGAGATCCTGTGCGATGTGGACGGTGGACATACGTGGTCGCACGTCAAAGATGTGAAGATTTTTTCTAGCCGTCGCAAAGTAGTGTCTTTTGCTCCAAGCATTTTTTAGAAAGTGACTCGTATATCATTACAAAATGAGTCAAAAGGTTACACAAAACAGGTGCACCTCAAATAGTATGTACCTTTTTATCACTTTTGATTTGGAGTTTCTTGTATTGAATAAAATAAAAAAAATATGTTTCATCTTCAGGACAAAGATGATGACAGCGAAGAAGACAAATGTTTTTTTTTGAGTTAGTTGCTTTTTTTTTAAATAAATTATTACTTGTACTTAAATATCTATTTAGTTTCATAGCTAATTTCCTCTCTTAAATCTCAATAGGTCATTTCTGTTCAAAAAATTATACTAAAGACACAGTTCTTTTCTTTTTTTATAAGTTATTTCATATTTCATAAAAAAATAAGCATAGAATATTAGGTTTATAAGCAATCGAAGAAGAAGTTAGAGGTTTATAAGCGGTTATAGAATATAGGTTATAAGCGGCGGCTGTGATTATCAATTGTAATGTATATTAATCGTCGGTTAATTTGAAATGAATGTGATTTTTTTAATAATAAAAAACCATAAAAACTAACATAAAAGTAAGCGGCTGAACCAATTTTGATAAATCATATCTGAAATCCAGCGCAAGAAGAAGCTTTCGAATAAAATAAACTGCACCATTAACATCATCCGTTTAAGAGCTATGATGCTCCTATACATACACAACACAATCAGGGGTTAAAAAGAAAACCACACCATTTCGTAGCATTTTGAATTTGTTATAAAGTTTAGACGAAGATTTTTTTATGTGAAATCGACCCAACTAATATATTTTTAAAATTAACAAAGGCAACTCCACTCCTCCCATGTTCTACGTGACAGCCAGTGTCATCAAATTGTCTTACGTTATCCTTTGTTCAAAACCAAAAGTGGTACTTTACAAATTAAACAGATTTTATTTTCGACCTTATAATATTACATTAAGGTTTAAATTAGATTAAAATGTTTGACACTTTAGAACTCTTTCATAATACATGAAATGGTATACAACTATCTAAGTACGTATTGTAGTTAGGACACTTTTAAATTTCATTTTGTATGGGACTGTGTATCTAGTTTTATATAGTTGATCGAAGGGTATAATGCAAATAAACTTTTGAGTATAACACTTTAAACATTCGCGATTTGAACACATAATTTAATTCTAAAACGGGTCTAAATTCGCGTATATATATTTATTCATAAAAAACGCGGAATACTTATTCAAATATACAGGTTGTAAAAGAGCCTCCTAGCTTTATTGAAAATCCTGAACCAGTCTATTACTTACTCAACACTTTTTTATTTCTTTATTTTTTTTTGGGGGGGGGGGGGATTTTTTTTCCTAAACGTAGTCACCAATCGGGCGCACCCCCCGAGCGCCACCCGCACCCCGCGCGTGCCTGGTGTAGGAGTAATGTGGAAAAAATGAATTATTTCCATGGAAAAAATATTTTTTTTATTTTTATAAATGTGTTCTTTGAGTGATACTGGTTCAGGATTTTGAATATAGCTAGGAGGTTCTTTTTCACCCAGTATATACGCGAATTTAGGCCCGTTTTAGAAATTAACTTTTGAGTATATTGTCAAATGGACTTTGCTTGCTACATCCACGACTACCATCGCCATCCTGAGTTACTCATAGATTGTGGTTAACAGCGAACCCAGTCTCTATATAAAAAAGACTCTGCATCCCAGACAACAAGGAAAACTGAAATTTTTTTGCGGAAATCCGGTGATTTTTAGGGTTCCGTAGTAATCTACGAACCCTTATAGTTTCGCCATGTCCGTCTGTCCGTCTGTCCGCAGGTTTCCTAAGAAACCCTTGGTACTACAGAGCTGAAACTAAGCATGATTATACATATGAATCACGCCGACAGAACTGTAGAGTAAAATCTTGGAAAAAAAAAATTTTTTCGGGTGTCTCCCATAGACGTGAAAGGGCGATGAATTTTTTTTCTCGCCAATATCATTGAGTGGGGTGTCATAGGATAGCATTTTAAAAGATAGAAGTGGTTTATTTAGTACGTTTTTCGATTCAGCACTCCGTTTGCGAAATATAATTTTTTAAGTGAAAATTTTTGTCAAACACAAATGTCCCCCCCCTATACCTGCTAAACGGTTGTTTCTAAAAATGTGAAAAAATTCACGTTGGTAGAATATACAACGAAATTTAAAGGAAAACTATCACACATAAGTTGGTCCTTCAAGTTTGCGAGTAATAGTCGACCAAGTGCCAAACACTGTTGGGATTAATAAGAATGTATTTGAACCATGCTGCTACGGAACCCTACAATGCGCGTGGCTCGACACGCTCTTGGCCGGTTTTTATTAATTTGTATGATGACAGTAGCGGTAATCTTCCGTTGCGGGGGGTCGGGCATTGGATGGGTTAACGATATCGAGACCTGCATTTTTTGACTGAATAAACGCTTTGACAAAGAAAACAAGGAAAACCAGTTTTTCACCGAAAACAAATGAATGTTTGCCTCAATAAACAAACATTCTGTTTAATTTGGTTCTGCCTGTTCCGTACTGAAGCTATGCGATAGAACGAGAGGGCGGAAAGAGATAGATACGACAAAAAATATTAGCAACGCTAAACAGATATCATTTTCCACGTTTAAAACGTATGAGTCACCGACTTCAATCCCAACAACAGTTCGCACGAAGTAGATAGCTAGTTTTTTTTCAGACTATTAGCAGATAACCACAAACGAAAATGTCACTCATTTATTTAGATGATGTTCTGTTTTGTAGTATTTTTTGTTTTTGTTGATTTTTTTAAAAGCGCTGAATCTTTTTCGGTAAAATTTATATAGGACCACCTCTGGAGTAGGTATACTCTTTCGAACAAAAAAAGAATTTTGAAAATCGGTCCATAATTAGCGGAGATATCGGTGAACATAAATTACATACAGTCGAACATAAAAACTCCTTATTTAAAGTCGGTAAAAATGGTTTTCACAGATAATGAGAAGCCATTGATTGGGCCTTTTTATAATTCGAACGGCACGGCATTTCAAAATTTGAATTACCATTGCCCCCTATGTTCTCAGCTTCTAGTATGACTATTACATAGGAGGCAATGGTAATACAATTTTCCCGTGCCGTTTTCGTATTATAAAAAGGCCCATTCGCGGACAGCTGTTTTCAAGATCGCTATAAATAAATCAAATAAATGCTCAAACATTTTTAGTATGATACAATACAAAATTACGAAAGGAGTATTATTACATCTGAATTTATGACAATATTATTATCGAACAAACACGATATTTAGCGTTTCACGATTGACTGAGATATTTGTTTAAACCATTATGTTGTGGTATCACAATATCCATAGAACGTAGCTCAAAGGTTCTAAGTAATAGAAAAAGTAGATAAACCATTCAATAAAATAAATTACTTTGAAGCAACAAAGGTTTTTTTTCAGAAAGCTATTTCAGCTTTTCAAACGGCGCAAAAATCCGAAACTGAAATTCTTCTAATTTCGGCAATCATCGATTTTCCGAATGCACACGAAATATCAATGAATTATTAGATTTATCGTTTACAATAATTTAAATTATAAGTTACTTTGTTGTTTTGTTATAATTTCGCAAATAAGAAGTTTGCCAAGAGATGATAAGAAAACAGAAGCACTGGAGACCTAGACAAATTCATATCTGCAAAGCTAGCACGGCCCGCGACAAGTTCGCGCGTCACGCCACTCGGTTGACGGTAAAACTTCACCTTGATTGCGCGAGGGCACCAAGGCTTGCTTGACCTCTAGCGTTGTCATTTCGCACTTTTTTGACATTTGACTGTATTATTCTCATGTTGTGCTTGAGCTGCTATTAGCGATTACTAAGATCGATAGTTCTGAAATGTAAATCCCATACATTTTATAACTATCGATTTTCTACAACGCTAAAAGAATGTTTACGCTTAGTTGCAGAAACGTCAATTAAAGTTAAAGCTTCTTTAAACGTAATGTCGTCCTTGTTTACCTTAATAAGACAGAAAGTGACAGTATGGTGTTTAAACCAGCATTAACTTGAATGAACATACCTGCAACTCGGTAATAAATAAACCGTCACACAAACCAGCCAATAAAAGTCGTAACGACACTAAAACTAACTTGTTCAACATGTTTCCTACAGTTCCATTTCATTTACATGTAAACAAACTAACAACGGACAAATCCGCACAAAGTCTGGTGGCAGGTGCGACCGCTTTTTGATGTTGAGGGTTCTGAACACATTTTTCGGGTAAGTATAAATAAAAATTGTTCTAAATATATGAGGTGACTTTTAATTAGTTAGCAAAACTGTAGAGGTTTCAATTAGCGAACTGTAGAAAAATTTATCAATTTAATGTCTTCATAAAAGTGAACAACTTTTCCAAAGGAACAAAAATGTTTTGTACTTCGCTCATACTGAAGCAATCTGCTGATTCCATAAGTTGTATGGAAAGGCGAAAAAAATTTTCTCACTTCGTCCTATGTTCCTAGGGGAATATTTTTCAGTTTAATGCTTGATTTACTCTCACTTTCTTAGGTCACCCGAAATAAATGTCCAACAACGCAGTCCAGTGACTTCCCCTGCACCAAAGAGGTAGCAAGGAGTAATATGTTTATAGTAGACCAGTCTAGTACCTAGTTAGCTCGTAAGCTTTTTGATTAGCATCTCATAAGAGTTTTCAGTGGCGCTAGAAACGAGGCAAGACGCGATAAGTAAATGTTCCATAGTATGAATTGTACCCTGGTTTTGTTATTGCTCTCACAATATTTGTTTGTTGATTGTCGCATCAAGTAGTTCTATAACTTTTACTCAGTTGCAGAAACGTTCATTAAAGTTAAAGCTTCTTTAAATGTAATGCGATCCTTTTTACCTACGTAAACGTGACTGAAAGTGACAATATGAAATTTAAAGTAGCAACTTTTAAAGAGGTATTTGCAACTGGGTGAATAACAGTTAAATAGATGCCCTAAGCACATACATACATATACAGGAATGAATTTACGTATCAGAAAAAAGGGATCCTGTCACAGTGAGAACGCATTTAAGGAACCCTGAAAAAGAAAACCCAACGCAGCGTCCTTGGCTGCCGTCACGGTCGCGGGCACAGTAATAACACCTCAGCTGCGCAGTGTCACCGCGACATGACAACATTGTACAGGCAACTCTCTCAAATTGGTTTCCCGATCCGTTCTAATTTGAACCTTATCACCAGGGCTCAAGGTAAGCGCTCGTTTCCCAGTGAACTGATCTGAACCGATCAGTGAGGTTGAATTGAAACAACGGGGAACCTGTGATGGGTCACCAAAGTGGCAATATACCACGAGCGTTTTACATTCAAACTAAATATTATTACACATTACATACATACGCTCATGCCTATAATCCCTAACGGGGTAGGCAGAGCATTAGTGGTTTTAGAACTACTAGATGCCACGTTTGCCACACATTGTGAGGATTATCAGATGGAACAAGTTGCATAATGGTGAGAGGTGGTCAGCCTTTCGCCCATTATACAGCAAAACCATGGAATCCCACTTACAGACTTTTACTGTCATACCTGGAAAGAGTTGGTAGCTGGCACATTCTAAGTCCAGCATGGAAATATTATTTGTCACTTGGTGAAATGTTGTTTCTGTTGTATACAGGGCTTTAGGTAAATCTCTTTCAACCTCTCGGATGGTTAATCAGTCCATGAATCTGAACAACTTCCCCATGCAACATAGGTCAAAATACGAAAAAAATATTTGATCTCCCATACTAAATGCGCTATATGCTGATGAAGTTTGTATGGGAACTCAATTTTTTTTTCGTATTTTAACCTATGTTCCTTGGGGAAGTTTTTCAGTTTTATGGACTGATTAACCACCCGAGAGGTTGAAAGAGATTTACCTAAAGCTCTGTATACCTACAATGAAGTATATTTAATTTGATTGCCACCTGGAACGATCCAAACACATATGTTTTGACTTCCTCTACATTTATAGTTTAACAAAGTCTTAGGTTAATACAAACTAACGCGACACAAACAGGCCTACAAAATTAATTCAACCTATCTATCGCAAATCAAGGCGTGAATATCAGAACTTTGGTAATACTTCGTGGCAGTAGGTAGTGGCAGCCATAGCACCTTTCACGGAAAGGCTGCGCTCGCGCAAGGCAAGGCCGTTCGCGGTTCACGCCGGCCGACATCTAATGTAATTTGTGCTACATTACAATATAAAACACGCCAGTATACAGGATGACTTTTTAATTATTTGTGGTATTTTCTTCGGTTATCGGTTAATATTGATAAAAAAAAGTATATAAAAATTTGTTATTTTGTAACCCATTTTTAACGTCTTAGGTCTTAGAGCACAATTTTTTAAAATCGCAGAAACACAGTTCTCGAAAATTGTGTTGATGGGCACTATTACCTTGTTTCAAGTAAATTGAAAGATATTGATGTTAAATGTTTATACGTATTTTTATAATTTGATCAAGATTGAAATTTTTGTATCTTCTTCCTAGCGCTTAGTCCCGTTTCTCATTCGGGGTACGCTTGATCACAATCCAGAATCCGGCAAGTCAAGTCATTTTGAAATTTGATTTTTTGCGTGAAAGTATAAAAACTGAAAATACTATAAATTTGAAGCACGTAAACTTGAGGCGTTCCTCGTGGTTACACTGGTGTAACTACTAGACCCTATTCCCGTTGGTACTGTAGAGGTTCTATTACCTCTACGTTTACCATCTCCTTGTAAGGCCTTTAGCCGATGGTTCCTACTTTAAATGATTGGGGTCATTTCGCGCCTTTTATAAATAACTGACGTAGTCCCTTCCGCGGCTTTGGCCGTGAAGGTCAGGTTTCGTTTCCTTCTAATAAATTAAGTCAACAAGTTAATTGTGTTTCCCTAGTTGTCGACCCGGTCACCAGCTCCCTCAGAGCTACGCCACAGTACCAACGCAATAGAGGTTGACTATAGATTATCGATAAATGCATTAGAATCCCTGTTTGATTGAAAAGTCACCCTGTATATACAAAAGTTGCACGTTCAGATTGATACTTTGGACTTTGAGCCCTTATTTCGTTTGAGTAAGATGTAAAATCGTGCACGTCAAACGTCAGCGTGATTTAATTTTATGTACAAAGCACAAATACAAACGGAATTATTATTTCTTTGGACATAGGCTTTCTTTGGCGTGCCATAGGAGAGGCCTATGTCCAGCAGTGGACTGATACAGGCTGATGATGATGATTATTATTATTTCTTTGTAATTTTAGGTTTATCTTATTTACATACTTCGTTCCCGTGGAATAATTTTAGGCAGCTTTTTTTATCGCGTAACAAACATACAAAAAAAAACATAGTCGAATCTTGAAGTCGGTTATTTATGTCATGCGTTAAAATGGTCTCCGACCAATTTAATAACGTATTAGCTCCGTGTTCTTAAAGTATGACGAACAATCACTTACGAAGGAATAGACATAATATTGTGGTTTGACTATAAATAAATGAGTTTAATTTTTCTGGTAGGTAAGATCCTAAAGTCCGTATTTCAGAACGCGACTCAGACTCTGATCTATACTTGAGTAGCCGTCTTGTTTGTCATTTTGATAGTGAGAGAAAGAGACGTTCGTGTGGCGTTCTGGCCGTGTGGTGATCGGTTGAGAATAACAACACCCCATCTCTTTCCGTGGGTGTCGTAAGAGGCGACTAAGGAAACACAAATGAGACCTGCCTCCTAGTAATCCATCCCAGGCAACGACACTTCATTTTTTTCTGAATCTGAGGTGTCGTCCTAGGTCTCATGCGGTGTGGTAGGCTCTGTAAAGGGCCGTCTGGTTCGCGACCACCCTCCTACCGAAGTCCGACGCCAAACAGCTTGCTGTGTTCCGTCGGTGCGTGGGAGTACCAGTGCCTTTATAGGCATTTTCTGGGTTAAGTCGCTCCATCGTCGACCTCATCTTTGACCTTATGGTCAAGATTGAGGTCAAGAGTTTACTCATCTTATAATAATAATAAAAACAATCAATACTTAAGTATAGATCAAGACTCGAGTCTCCTTCTGTAACGGGCCTATGTTTCCCAAAAGATATCAGTTTCTAGTTTGAGATTCAGCGTTACTCTTGTGATAGCACATAGCACGGTCGAGACAGACAAACAAAATGTTCTCATTATGTCTGCGATAATGACAGTCATCACCAATGATGAGTTGATCGCCAGGACGTGACGTCACAATGAACAAGGACACACCAACGCCGGTAACTTGCAATTTTTTATGTATTTCTGGTTTTTGTTATCAATCTGAGTGATTTCGGTTTGTCATTTCGTTTGTTTGAAGGCATATTTGTTTATTTTTGACACATACGTTCACGCTTATAATCCCTAACGGGGTAGGCAGAGCATCAGTGGTTCTAGAACCACTTGATGCCAAGTTTGACACAAATTGTGAGGGTTATCAGACGGAACAAGTTGTATAATGGTGAGAGGTGGTCAGCCTTTCGCCCATTATACAGCAAAACCCTCGCATCCCTTTTACAGACTTATACTGTATACCTGGGAGTTAGGTAGCTGGCACATTCTTAGATTTTCTTTCACTCCCATCCAGCATGGGAGTATAAGTTTGTTAATAATGCTAAATGATCAATTCTGTCTTGCTCTCACTCAAAAATAAAAGGAATTGGGAACAGGGCAGGCGAATGATTATGGGAAAAAAATACGCACACGCCCATAATCCCTAACGGGGTAGGCAGAATAACAATGGTTCTAGAACCACTAGATGTCACGTTTGACACAAATTGTTAGGGTTATCAGATGGAACAAGTTGCATAATGGTGAGAGGTTATACGGGAAGTTTACTTTAAATTAGTAAGAGAAACTTTAGGAAGTTATTCTCCCGATAAAACTCAATTTCATGAAGAAACATATATGAAATTCACAAAAAAAATTACGTATCATAATAAGGTATTCAGCTAATCTCGCAAGTTGTATGGAGGGGCGAAAACCGTTTTTCATATTTTGATATTGTTCCTGAGCTGGGGTAAGTTGTTCAGTTCGTTAGCTGATTCTCATCCTTAATCTTCGCTAATTTAAAGTTACCAAATACATGAAGTTTTTTTTGAAAAG
Source organism: Aproaerema taeniolella (assembly GCA_949987775.1). NCBI lineage: Eukaryota > Metazoa > Arthropoda > Insecta > Lepidoptera > Gelechiidae > Aproaerema > Aproaerema taeniolella. The sequence goes on along the minus strand of OX465253.1, from coordinate 2,693,006 downwards.
TTGTTAAGTTGGTTCGCAAACTTATTAAGGACCATGTTCACTAATTATTCAATGTTAATCTGCGTTTAGTAGATAATCAGATCAAACGTAAAAATATATGTGAAATTGACATTGTCAAATCTCGAATTAATCGCTTGTTTACGGCGCATGTGATACAAGATAGAAAGATAGAAAATGCTTTATTTCGGCGTACAACACAGACATCACAATATAGAAAAACAGAAGAAACACAGAAGACACTTAACAGACACAAAGACAAAAACAGATTAAAGGCAAATTAAAGAAATAACAAAAAAACATTTACAAACATAAAACAAAGTGCTGCACTGTGCTGCCTGTGTCGCACAGACGAAGTCGGCGCTGGCTCAGCATAATGCTACAGTTTTACCTGTAGCGCTGATATTCTGCCAGGACCCAAGTGCAGCAACAGTCGCCGCTGCCGCGACACATACGCCGTATGTGTTTGTGTGCGTGTGCTTGTGTGTGTGAGTGTGTGTGGAAATCACACACGGGTGTGCACGAATCGCGCAAAGGTTTAAATTTCAAAATTTAAAATATACATACTTATTTTAGTAAACATTAAGGTCCGTATTGAACGCGACTCAGACTCGATCTATACTTAAGTAGCAGTCTTTTTTGTCATTTTGATAGTGAGAGAAAGAGACAATCAACACATAAATATATCAATACTTGAGTCTCCTCCGGTAAAACGTTGCTTAAAATAAGTCGAACACATTATTTTTTAAAGTCTATGTAAATATATCCCTATAGAGTCAACCAATATAAAAAGCCATCGTTCACAAGTATTGCAACAAACAACAGTAGCATGCTATGTTATAAATAGCTAAGATACACTCAGGTATGTCACGCGGTGTACCCACGACGTCGGCAACGCCTGGACCTGTGCCAAACTATTGTGTAAGAGCAACGTACCTGACTAGTGCAACTTCAATTGGTTGTAAATAGGTCAGATAGTTCAGGAAGTATGAAATGTAGGATTTGTGAAGACGGCCACTAGTGCAACTTCAATTGGTTGTAAATAGGTCAGATAGTTCGGGAAGTTGGACAATATAGGATTTGTGTAGACGGACGGCTATTCCACTATTCAAGGTGGCAGTTGAATGACAATGGAGGCCATTTTATCCGTTCAGGTGGCGAAATTGAGAAAGAACTGTCGATATTTCATACATCTGATGACTGCTGCTTTGACTGGTGCTGCCAACGCCAACTGAATGTTCAGTTGCTGGGTAGTTTCAATTACGTTTGGTTGGCGGTGGCGCTGCTGGTCGGGGTGGCTGTCAGCAAGTATATGAAAACTAGCTTTCCACCCGCGGCTCCGCCCGCGTGGACTACAGGTTATATCGTGCCAACTGTGGGATAAAATGTAAAATGGCCTCCATGTTATTCCACTGCCATTGATTAGTGGAATCGCTCTCCTGACTAGCGCAACTTCAATTGGTTGTAATTAGGTCAGATAGTTCAGAAAGTTGGAAACTTAGGGATTTGTGAAGAGAGCCTGTACTTTGTGTCTGTCAATTTATTTATTGTTTACTAGCATTCCGGCCGGGACTTCGTTCCCGTGGGAATTCGGGAAAATTATGTAGCCTATGTCTATCGGGGATAATGTAGCTTTCATAAGACCAGAGACCAAGATAGGCAGATTTAAAAAAGATTTAAAAAAGCATCTGCTCCATTCACTTGAAGCTGAATAGATTTTTAACTCATTTGAAATTAAGTTTATACCTACTTACTATGTAATTAGAGACTCTTGCCGTCACAGACAAACTGCTCAAGCAGTTTTGTGGAGCTTTATTTTTAAGAAGCAGTGTAATTTTTTATGTTTAATAATTTAAATAAATAAAATAAACAAATAAATGGTGAAAGATTTTTTCAAATCGGTCCAGTAGTTTCGGAGCATATTCAATGCAAACAAACAATCAAATCTTTCTTCTTTATTATTAGTATTAGATAGATTGTTAAGTTTCAGGCAAAGAAAAATTTCACAAAAGCGCGGACAAGCGTGACACTGAACTTGACAAAATGATAAAAAATTATAACACACAATTAAAAATCCAATTGGTGTTTAATCATCCTTAAACCTTAAAGATATCAAAAAATTCACCTTCCCCACTGTGGGTTGAAATTTTGGTAAAAATGGACCTAAATTGATTTTATCTATACTAATAAGGCTCCGAAACTACTGGACCGATTTGAAAAATTCTTTCAATATTAGAAAGCTACATTATCCCCGATGGAGATAGGCTTCATAATTTTCCCGAATTCCCACAGGAACGAAGTCCCGAGTGGATTGCTAGTTTAAGATAAAATTACATTGATCATGATATTCTCCTTTCTTTATGCTTCGTTTGCTTTTGCCTGCAGTGCAGGAGCAGTTGTTCAATAGAATTGCCGAGCTAATTACCGAAAAAAGTATGGAAAATAACAAGTTTTATTTGAGAAACTCGTATATTTTCCTTGAGAAAAGTTGTTCGGTTTGGGTTATACCTAAAATGTTTTAATTTTAGAACTAGCACATATAGATACCATGATTCCTAGCAAGCTGTCACGAGGAAATACAATGTCGTGATTCGCACCGACCGAATGACACGTTTGCTATAGTTTTATTACCTAGTTGCTATCCCCCAAACAGTACACACATCAAAAAAAGTTTACGATCAGTAGCAAAATCAGGTGTATTCTTTAAAATATAAATTATTTAAAGAAACTGTTTACGTTTTATGATTTTATAATGAAAATGCACTAAGTAAATAAAAGAATCATTATTAATTATTTACTTTTTATTAACAAAAGCTAGGAAATGCAATTTTGGCTTAAATGTAATGTAATGAAAAATTTGAATTAATGAAAAAACAAACAAAATTTATTACGAAAAAATTAATAGTTAGTATAAAATGACTCCTCCCCTGGCTCGCACACATGCGGAAACCCTTCTGGGCATGCTAAGAATTAAGTTATCTAGCATTTCTTGTGGTAACCTGTCCCACTCTTCAATAGCAGCTGCCCTGATTTCTGACACTGTTCGCGGAGGTGGCTGACGGTTCCAAACAGCTCGCTTAAGAGCATCCCACGCATGCTCGATCGGGTTTAAGTCAGGCGAGCCGGCAGGCCAGTCTAACCTGGTGATGTCGTATTGCTGGAGAGCAGCATCAAAACGTCCGTTTCGATGTGCGGGCGCATTATCATCTACCATTATGAATTGGCGCCCGTGGTTGATGCGGAATGGTCTGACGTATCCATCGATTGCAATCGTTTTGTACATGGCTCCAGTCATGGTGCCTTGATACGGGATTAAGGGCGTCCTAGCCCCAATCATTATCCCGGCCCAAAAGGACACTGATTTCCCGCCCTGCTGAACGGTTCCAGTGGCAGTTCTCTGCCTTTCAGAGTCGCCAGGTCTTCTCCAGACACGGACACGTCGGTTATCTGGATGTGTACTGATCCGCGTTTCGTCAACGAAGAGGCAGTTCTGCCAGATGCTTTCGTCCTCAATTTCTTCATTTTGACGGAGCCTAGCCCATTGCAATCTGCGCCGCTTCCGTTGCTGTGAGTTCAGAGGTGCTCGCCAGGATCTCCTTGCTCGTAATCCAGCTTGGTGTAAGCAATTTCTAATCGTTTGGGTGCTAACTTCGCGGCCGGTGGCAGCTCGCAGCTCTGCTTTCATTTTAGTAGCGTTCATTGTTGGGTCACGGGCAGCCAGTAATCTGATATATCGCTTCTGAATTGCAGTAAGAACAGTTGAGCGACCACTGCGAGGTCGATCAGCTAAATTTTCCATGCCCTGATACCTCTCCAACGTGGTCACCACGCAGGATTGGGATACATGAACTCTGCGTGATATTTCCCTCGTGGAATAGCCTTCTCCACTTAAAGTTAGAATTCTGGCTCGTAAAACTGCAGTTAATCCTCTCGGCATCGTTACCAACTTAATTTTTTTTGAATAAATTGAAAATATTGATAAGTTGCGACTATGTCAGATTTCTGAATGAAAGCAAGCAAGGGTTGATTGTCTTTTTAAATGAAAAAAACATTTGAATTACGAAATTATTTAATATTTAAATTTCATATTTTTAAATAAGGAATCAAAAGATAAAAAGTGATTAAGTTTTATTCTTCTACAATAAAAAATATTAGCACTTTTCCAAGTGATCGCAAACTTTTTTTGATGTGTGTACACCTCTTTCGCAACAATACGAGTAAACAAAGACTTCAAATAGTCTTATATAAATTTGTAAAAAAATATTTGTGTAATGAAAATGAAAAATGAAAAAATGAAAATGAAAAATATTTATTTCACTTAATTTGTAACATAATATATAGATTGGGTTGATGCCTCCTTTTAAGCTTGATAAAGCCTGTGGCAGGAGACAACGCTCTTCCATGGACATAGTGATTTTATGGTTAACTTGTTATAGCAATTTAATGAATGATATAATTTTCCTTATATAAGAGAAACAAAGATTCTTAATTACTTACTTAACTAATAAAAAAGAACAAAATAAGAAATAAAAACAAAATCTCAAAAACAGAACCAAGAGTGCATGTGCGCATATCGAATGCATGCGTGTAAAAATATATTGCTTAAATAGCAATAAAATTAGAACCAATTTTGATCAAAATATGCTAAGAACTATCTCATCGGATGTTTGATGGCATCGTGTAGGTATAGTCAAGTGTGTGGCTAACTTGGCTAACCCTGGTGTCATAGTTTTTAAACAGCACAATGGCCTCTGACTTGGCTTAACGGCTGGCTGTAGTCAATCGGTAACAACTGGGACCGATGGCTTAACGTGCCCTCCGAAGCACGGAAACACTCATTATAAAATGCCACTTTCGTCACCCATCAGGTCTCTGTAACGTTTCTTAACCTACCTGAGAGCCACTGGGCTACGAGTTGGTGTTATTATTATCAGGCTATAAATAAAATATATCCTCGTAAAACTACACCATAATATTGATTCTCTGAACAAGCTGCCTTTAATAATGATTATGACAGTAAGGAAAAAGGAATTCCTAGTAAAGTAGGTTTATCAAAGGTGTAATAGCAGTAGTAGGTGTTTTATGGACGTATATGTTACTACAATGTCCGTGTTGTGTCCAGTCGTAACTTTGATGAGGTCAATGAAGGTCATGGAGGTGTCTTCTTTAGGACTTGCTTCCGTTTTCGGCTTCAACTGTACTGTGACTTAAGGATTGGATCTTCCAATTTTAGGTAAATTTACAGAAACACTTCTTTTTTTACCTACTTCAAAAAAAGAGGAGGCTCTATGTTCGACTGAATGTTTTTTTTTTAATGTATGTTCAAGGATTTCTCCTCCAATTATAGACCGATTTTAAAATTATGTTTTGTTTGAAAGAGTATACTTCAGAGGTATTCCCATATAAATTTTATCGAAAATGTTTTAGCGCTTTTGAAAAAATCAACAAAAACAAAAAATACTACAAACCAGAACATCATCTAAATAAATGATTGATATTTTCGTTAGTGGATATCTTCTAATAGGCATTGTAGTCTCCAAAAATACCAGCACTAGCACATACACATACAAAGTAGTTATCTACTTCGTGCGAATTGTTGTTGGAATTGAACTCATACGTTTTTAAAGTGGAAAATTTGTATAGAGGTTTATTTCATAGAACATTCAGGATGTTACTTAAAATAAGTAAAAAAAGAAAATTACATTTTCATTACTCATACTCAGAAAGTAGGTCTGAAGTATTACTTTTCAAGCCTAGGGAGAATCGCTTTCAACTGACAGCTGTTAAATGAAGTATCAAAAAAACATGTTCCAACTTCCTATACAGCCACTCTATTACAGCGCGATGTAAAATTGAAATAACAAAAGTTAAGTATTCATTAAAGAAGAACTTTTTTTAATGACTTTATAAAAATTAGCTTTTAGCTATTTCTTTAAAATAACATAGATTTTCGCAAAAAATTTTTTTTTATGATTTAGATGAAAAATAATGGCTGAATAACTGGCCAGCCACAGAAAAAAAACATAATAGGCGGGAAAGTGGCATTCCGATCTTCATTTGTTTTTTAGAGTTTTGTAACTTTGGCATAGCAGCAATGAGTTCAGCTTATTCATGTTTTTATTTTTACTTTCTTTGTATTCGTAATGAAAAGCACAGTGTTTACCTCGGGTAAAGACTTATTTAGTCCCTCGAACTATTAGCTCCGTCTCCGGGCTTAAATAATTTACTTTCACCCCTAAAGTAACAATGTACCATTAGCATCTTTAACTTTGCGCCTCTTTGCAAAGGTGCAGTCTTCCCCAGAGAAAACTAGGCAAGGAACTCCGAGGGTTGCTCTTTTTAACTCAATGGAGCTTATTATACGCTTTGCATAGCTAACATAAATAAATCAATCAATTTACTAAATGAACAAAAGAAAACACAATAATCGGGTGCTAGTGTCTTTTCAACATAAGACACATCAAATAATTTTTCATTACTCATACTCAGAAAGTAGGTCTGAAGTTGCCTGCGGAGCGAGTAGAAAGTAATACTTTTCAACCCTACGGAGAATCGTTTTCAAGTGACAGAATTTTTTAAAATGACTTTATTAAAATTTACTTTTAGCTATTTCTTTAAAATAACATAGAATTGCGCAAAATATTTACAATTTGTTTAATGATGAAAATGAAAAATAATGGTTAAATAGCTGGCCGGCCACAGAAAACATAGCCACATAGCAGAGATTTGTATTACATACTAGCTAAATACAATGAGTTCAGCTTATTCATGTTTTTATTTTTACTTTCCTTGTATTCGTAATGAAAAGCACAGTGTACCTCGGGTGAAAGACTTATTTAGTCCCTCGAACTATTTTCGCCCTAACGCTATGTAATAGAATGAGAAGACGGATTGAGATACATACCGCAAAACTACGAGTATATCATGCGTCTATGTTAGCTACGCTGGCAAGTGCATTGGTTAACCGGTTTCTAACCACGGGACAGACCGAAACCATCACCACCGGTCGCACTAATTTGGCATTCCGCGTTCGTCTCTCTCCTTATGCAATCTGGTCATAACTCGATTCATTCTGGCGACTGCTATACACTCACGCCTATAATCCCTTTCGAGGTAGGTAGAACGTGATATTGTTCTAGAACGTGCTACTGTTCTTAATTAAACAAAAACTTTGGAATTTGTCTCTGTAGCAGAATAACTAAAAACATTGGAAAATTGACGAAAAATTTCCCACGGGAACGAAGTCTCGGGCCCCGATTCTGTAACTTCAGTTGTGTGTCGATGGAATGGAGGCCATTTTATCTGTTCAGGTGGCGAAATTGAGAACTATTTAATTTTCATATACTTGCTGACAACCACCCCGACCGCGCGAACGCCAACTAAACGTAAAGTTGCAAACTACTTAGCAACTGAAAATTCAGTTGGCGTTGGCGCGGCACGAGTCAAAGCAGCCGTCACTAGATGTATGAAATTTGGATGGTTCTCAATGTCGTAACCTGAAAGGATTAAATGGCGACCATTCCATCGACACACAACTGAAGTTACAGAATCAGGGCCCCGAGCGAAAAGCTACTAAATAAATAAAGGGTTTGATAGAGCGGCAGAACTAGACTGGTATTTATAGACATGCAAACGAGGGAGAGATGTCAGTCGGTTCAGTGACTCCGCTTATTGAATAAGAAGACGACTAGGTACGCGGCCTGTCATAAACAGGTAGCCTAACAAAATTACAGCAGAAGACCAACTTCACCGCTAAATGCAATTTGTAGGTATTTGTGTGACGTCATTTAAGAAAGATATATCGATTTATAAAATGAAAGACGCCGTTTAAAAATTGTTAACCAACAGATTTAAAAAAATCGTCTAAATAGGTTAGTTTGTGATTTTGTCTAGGCCTTAATTCTTGACAGATGATTCATGCAGCGTTTGTATGAGATCGGCAACGCCGCTCGTCACTAAATAAATAATATTAGAGAAAAAAACAAACCCAAATAATATTAAAAATGCCCGTTGACTTGAGAAACTCCTTAATTTTTTTTTCGTCGGTTAAAAAGTAACTCTTATTGTTACGCTTTTACGCCTAAACTACTGAACCGATTTTGATGAAATTTTGTACAGAGATAGACTTGAACTTGGGAAAGCTACCTTTAATCGTCTTTAAAAAAGGCTTAGAGGGATTAAAATAGGGGATGAAAGTTCGTATGGAAGTTGGTCACTATGGAAGATAACATTTTGTTTTAAAGCACTTTAAAAGAAACTAGCTTTCCACCCGGCATTTCGTTCCAGTAGGAATTCGGGAAAATCATGTACTTTATGTTCATCACGGACAATGTAGGATTCTAATGGTGAAAGAATTTTTCAAATCGGTCCAGTAGTTTTGGAGCCTATTCAATGCAAACAAACAAACAAACAAACAATCAAATCTTTCCTCTTTATAATATTATTAGTATAGATAATTAAATATTTGCTATAGCGTTTTGAAGATGAAATATGAAAAAGTATCATAAAAAATAAAAATGCTGCCGAAAGTAGCGTTTCCACGCGGTCGAAGCTAGGCTACAACAAAAATCAAAGAGAATTTCTAGTTCAATCAAAAACTAAAGACTTCCCATAGTAGTAGAGCAACTGTTATTAAATTAAACTGTGGTAAGCTTCGTAGTTTGCGTATGACAGGATGTCTTTCCACTGGACAGGTTGTCTATTCGATATTTAATACAAATAGGTATATACTTAAAGGCTTTTGTCGACTTAAGAAATACCTTCGCAAAATCCCAAACATATTTAGAGATAATAGGTTTGTTTATTTGTTGTCTGTGAACCTCGAATTAAATATGTTCCTTAGAGGGGTAGGCTGAGCATAAATGATCAGAGAGGCTACCACCGATGATGTTAATTTTATCGTACATTGCCATGTTTCGTTTAAACCTATAATTAAATTTATTTTGTGCAAAAACAAAAAAAAACATATTTTGTTTATAATGATTATATTTATTTGTCTTTATTATGTAGGGCCCAACCCGCATTGGACTAGTGTGGAGACTATGGCCTATTCCCTTTGTGTTTCGAAGATAGCTCCTCAGTGGGGACGTTTATGATTAAAAAAACAACGGGATGCACTCCGGGAGTGCCGGCAGAAGTGAAAACTTGAACATTAACGTCGTTGTGCATTAATATGGAAATAAAACAAAATACACAAAAAGAGTCCGTTACTCCCTCAGGATTCGAACCCTCGACCTATTGCTTACAGTTTGTTCGCTCAATTAGTGTGCATGGGTAGCTGTCAGCTGTCATCTCGAAATGTATGGCGGTACAGGGAGCAAGAAAACTTGAATGGTAATTCATATCTTCTATCTCTTTCTACTAGTTATAATACGAAAATAATAATATTTTGTGGTCTCTGTAAATATTTACATGGATTAGTATAGCTATTTTTTGAAAGAAAAATATTCGTACCTATTTGAAAATAAAATTACTTAACTGTAAATAAATTATTGTATGTGTTCATTGACACTATCGTTAACATTTACAAAATAATAATAACGTATATTTCCAAAAAGAAGTACTTAAGGAAGTTAGTTCTGCTAACTTATAAATTACAAAGGAGGGTTCAGATAATTCGTTCTGTAGGTATTACTTGCATTACAAATACCCAGTTGCAGTAACGGTCATTAGAATAAAAGCTTTTCGGTCATTATGTGATATTCATAGATTAATTTATTTATAGATAGATATGAGTTTCGACATTTATTATTTGAATTTCTTTCAAATACTGACATTGGCAAAATCACTATGCGGAGGCCATATTTAAAAGAATAGGCATAAGTTCAATAATAAATTTTGCTATTTTATTTATTGGAGTTGAGAAAGGGCATTATTAATTATAGTTGAGAATGTTGGAGGAGACTGGCAATGACACTGCGAATAATGACAACAGCGGTGGTACGTCTCAAGACGATAACGCTCCAATTAAAAAAAGGAAGACGCTTTGTAAAAACTGCAAAGAAGTAATTTTGAATGTTCATCAATACTGCGTCAACACAATGCCGCCTGATAATGATAAAGAGATGGAATTTAAAAATTATCCAATTATTGGGACAGTTTCGAAAATGGTTAATGTGCATCGAAACACTGTCGCCAAAATTATAAAATCAGGACCAGTTTCTCCCTTAAAGAGAGGAAGTCAGACGAAAAAATTCTCAAAGATAGATGATTTTGAATGCGATTTAGTTCGACGCACAGTATGTAGATTCTATACAGATAAGAAACTTCCAACACTCGATATGATATTGCAAGATTTAAAGACAAATACGGACTTCCCATATCAACGTACTACGTTGTATGAGCTTTTACGTAAACTTGGATTCAACTATAAAAAAGTGAATAAACGCAGTGTGTTGCTTGAGACGCCGCGATTCCAAGTCTGGCGTTATAAATATATAACAAAGCTCGGAGAAGCACGTCAAGAGGGGCGAAATATAATCTACCTGGACGAAACGTGGTATGACACACATGATACCGTCAAAAAAAGTTGGACTGATTGTAGTTGTCACTGCATTTCAGATTTGCCTTCCACTCGTGGGAAACGCATTATCATATTGCATGCTGGATCCAAAGACGGTTGGGTCGAAAATGGACTGCTTCTATCTGCGAAACAGATTAGCGATGCGAGCGCTGATTACCACTGCGACATGAACTCAGTGCTCTTTGAAAAGTGGTTTCAGGAGCAATTATTGCCAAACATAACACCAAATAGCCTAATAGTAATGGATAACGCTCCTTACCACTCGCGACTATCCGTCAGAATTCCAAACACCACAACCAGAAAAGGGGAGATCCTTGATTTTATGAGACAGTACAAAATTTCCATTCCAGAGCCAACCCCAACCATTCCAGTGCTGCTGGATATTGTGAAAAAGGCGGGCATAGAAAAAAGATATGTCATTGATGAAATAGCAAAAATGAATGGTTGTGAGGTGGTGCGTCTTCCACCATACCACTGCATTTTTAATCCGATAGAACAAGTGTGGTCTAAAATTAAACATGACCTTAGAGCCAACAATTGCGACCCCAAAAACAGCAGTGCCGTATGTCAATTGATCAGGCAGGTCATGTTGAACGTAACATCTGACTTGTGGGGTAAATATATTGCCCACGCAATCAAAGAAGAGAATAAGTACTTTAATGTAGACCAGCATGTTGATGTTAACGGAGAAACTTTCATAATAAACACACAAAGTGATACAGATGACTCTGATTCGGAATAGCTAGATTGATTTTTTATACTTATGCTACAAAAATAGCATATATGTTTAAGTTGTAAGATGGCTATTTAATTTTAATTTTTATTAAAAAATTTGCATTTGTGGACGAGTCACATTTAAGTTAAAGAATGGTCCCAATATACCGTGCGCCTGTACTGCACACTAATTGCCCGAACGAACTGTACAATCTGGCAACTTTTCCACTCGACCAAACTGTCTACTTTTAATCCAGTAAAATAGTCTATCGGTATTTGCGCACTATGTGCGAATAATCGTTGACATCTGTCACAGAGATAATTTTACCAAAGGGCTGCCATCCGTCCGGGTTTCCACCCATACTTCAAAGTACACAACAACGCTGCTATAAAAAAGTTTTCACTACAAAAAAGGTGGTACATTTAACTTATTTTTTCTATGTCTATGGGTGGTACGCATTTACGATCACAGTCACGTGACATCTGACGATCTGACGCGAGTTCATCGCGAGTTTAACATTTTTCCCCATATAGACCGAGCTCCCGTTGCACGAAACCCTACCTCACGAGGTGGCAGCTCAGAAATATAAAGTAGTTATAGATACTACTTAGGATCTCATACGAAACCTACGTGCCAAATTTGGAATCTCTAGACCCAGCGGTTTGGGCTGTGCGTTGATATGTCAGTGAGTTAGTCAGTCAGTCAGTTTCTTCATGTATAGTCAGTCAGTCAGTTCTCATGGCTTTAGGTATCTCTCTTTCAACCTCTCGGTTGGTTAATCAGTCCATGAAACTGAACAACTTTCCCAAGGAATATAGGTCAAAATACGAAAAAAAAATTTAAGTTCCCATACAAACTTCATCAGCATAGAGCGCATTATATGGGAGATAAAAACTTTTTTTCGTATTTTTACCTATGTTCCTTGGGGAAGTTATTCAGTTTCATGGACTGATTAACCACCCAAGAGGTTGAAAGAGAAGATACCTAAAGCCCTGTATTTATAAGATTGCTTTTAAAAACGATGTATCTGAAAAAAATGTGCGCCAAAAAATTAGCGTTTTTTTAGAAAGACCTAAGATACATTTTCAGTTCGAGACAAACATTATGTAAGTGACAGCTTGCGTAGCCTGATTTCCTCTTAAAGCCTTATATTAAAGCCTAGCACGTCTTTTGCTGCGTCAAAGGGCAAAGGGCTTAAGAAACTTATTAGTCTTACATTTCTGGAGGAGATCCTTAATAGAGGGAATTCGCAAACAAATGGGTTCAACGGCAAACTCGATGATCCTTACTTTAATTATTTCGTTACTCTTAATATAGTGATAATAAAGGACAGGCCTTCGTGCCGTGATTTCCCCTAGGAGAGATACAAATAATAAAAATATATGTTTATCTCTTCAAGACAGCACACACATACACTTAAAATAAAGTTCAAAATCCATACTAATATTATACTCGTAAATGCGAAAGTAACTCTCTCTGTCTTTCTGTCTTTCACGCCTAAACTACAAAACCGATTTTGATATAATTTGGTACAGAGATAGATTAGAGCCTGGGAAAGGACATAGGCTACATTTTGTCCCACAGTTAGGCACGATATAACCTGTAGTCCACGCGGGTTATACATATTCTTATGCTATTACGATAGTTTTATGCTTGCATATCTCTGCTGCAGTAAGGAAAAAAGGTCTGGGCTCAGCGATTCTGGCCAGACTGATTAGCAGACTGGCGACACTGATTTTTAGCCCTCTTATACACTCACGCCTGATATCTCTATCGGGGTAGCAAAGCATTATGTGGTTCCTAAACCACTGACGCCACGTTTGCCATACATTCTAGCGGTTATAAGATGGAATTTTTTGCCTTTGAAAGCTGACGTTGAAACAAAAATCGAAATCGGTCCATTCGTTTAGGAGCTATGATGCCACAGATAGATACACACTTAAACCACCCCCTCTTTTTTTGACGGGGTATAAAAAATAAGGTTCTTGCTTGGCTTGAGGTAAAGATAACTTGACGTACGAAAAATTTGAGCAATGGTAAAAAGCCACCATGTGTAGTCGGCCAAGAAAGGGTCTATCAGTTTTCACAGAACATCCCGTGTAACCAAAATATTCACAAAAGGTTCACAATGTAACAAAGAAAGAGATAGAATTATGACGTATTATGATGCAGTTATAATGAAATGACATAATATGGAATAGAAGCTGTCAGTTTATTATTGCAAGGGAAAATCAATCTTGCTGTTTTATGTCAGGCAAACGAATTTCAACCTTAGGGTGGTAGACCACATTTTTGGTCGACTGTACAGAGGGTCGCATATCATTGGTGTTTCGATAAAAACATTTGTTTCAATTAATTGGGGTAACTCAATGTGTTGGCCTCTGTACCTATTTCGGACTTCTAAATAACTTCTAGTAGCATTGATCTGTCAATCAGTGAGTAGTTCAACTACCTCTAAAAGGTTTAAAACAAACAAAACAACTGCGTATCAAAGCTTGGCACAACTTCCTTTAACTTTTTGTTATCGTGGCGCCACTTGTAAAGAAATCGAATCTTGTCCAAGGTCATGTACTTATAGCACTAATGCCTATACTTAATTACTCGTATTGCGTGTTGGTCCAACTGAAGAACATCGCAATCACCGTTCAAGCACAAGGTAATACATACTTTATGATTTCTGAAATAAGGTAGATTTTCCGTTGAAGGTAAAGAGGCGTTTACGGAGGAAGATGTGACGCTGTGGACAGTGAAGCCGTACTGTCGACGAATCTATGTACTTATCGTGAAAATCGATAAACGTTGGTGGATGTCGGTACTCAAGGGCGCATATGTACTTAGGATTTGTTGACGCACCATTTACATACACTAGTTAACAATAGGGGGCCATATGATAATTTATTAGGTCCCCATTTATGAAATTGCTGTTTTCCAACATTTTTAGGAAACCGATTTCTTCATACAAACATTTTTGGATATTTTTTTGGGATATGAAATCCAAATTTTATGGGAATTAAGATAAAATTCAAATAATAATTTCCAGTTTTACTTTTCTGGAATCTGTCATTTTAAAATTAGATGTACGGAAAGTAAGGGACAGCTTAGCAAAACTCTGCTTAGCAAACCTAAATTCAGAGCTTCATCATTCCGAATGACTTTCTAGTGGAATTTTCTTCAGGAAAAATTTTGTCTCTCGGTAAACAGTGTCTGTCTCGTTCTTGTCAATTGAAAATCAACTTACTTATTCGAAACTTTCCGAACCACAATAAGAAAATAGAAGCACTGTATTTGTTTTTTTTTTTAACACTCAAAGGCCCACTTAAGGTTTTCCCTTTTGTCGTGGGTCCCTTGGAAAACACAAAGACAGACACAAACACCCATGACCCGAGAACAAACATCTGCTTTTTACACAAATATTTGCCCCGACTGGGAATCGAACCCAGGACCCGCCGATCAAGAGGCAGCGTCACTACCACTTGACCAAACCGGCCGTCAAACTCAATTAGTCAGTACTCAATTAGATTACAAAGTTTTTGTTTAATTATTGTCTTAAATTAAAAAAAAAACAAGACAATAATTAAACAAAAACTATGTAAAAAGGACTATTAAAGAATTTCTGATTAGCCGTTAGACAAGCAACCATGGGAATAAATTGCTCAGCTCCAGAGTTATTCAGATATTACGTCAATTAAAATTAGAAGTAAGAAACTTGACATGATTGACTTAAAAAGAGTGACCCTCGGAGTAAAAATGCTAATGTAATTCACTATTTTGCTCAATGATTTATATTGATTTTATTAATGTATTTTTATCTATGCAAATAAAGTATTTTTGACTTTTGACTTTGACTTTTGTGGTAACCTCCTACCTACATAAGTCGATAGTTATATACGAAATTCGATCTCCCATACAAAATGCGCTATTTGCTGATGACGTTTGTATGGGTACTAACAAATATTAGCAAAAATAAAGTAAAAATTACAAATACATTTTAAAATGAGAGAACTATTATATGTGAAAGTAATAGAAGTAATAACGTGCAGTGTGTCTGTGCGTGTGTATGTGTATATGTGTGCGTGTTTGTGTGTGTACAGACTTGCCAGGTTGAGTTTTTGTGCATAGGTTTTATTTTGTCTGTTGCAAAATGTGTTGTGTACCTACAGTACTTGTAAAGTTACAGCTGTGGTTTACTGTACTAAATTAATACAAGTTAATTAAGGGGTCAAGTTCGTGATCTCGTGGTTAAGAGCCGGATCTTGACATCAGTTTAATTTACTTGGTTTATTTTATACAGGTTGACTTTTTAATCACTGGCCATATTGAACCCTCGACAAAAAAGAGAGGTGTTATAAGTTTGACGTGTGTATCTATGTATTTGTATGTCACAGACATACAAATCTGTGTGTCTGTCTGTGGCATCATAGCTCCTAAACGAAAGGACCGATTTCTATGCGGTTTTTTTGTTGTTTGAAAGCTGACGTAATCGAGATTGTTTTTAGCTATATTTTATTAAAATTGGTTCAGTTGTTTTAAGTTTATAAGCAGTCGAATGTCGGGGTAATATATTTTTTTTTCTTAAGTAGGTAGTTATCAATATTGGTCATAAACATCGTCATGTCAGCCGCAAGACGTTCACTGCTGGACATAGGCCTCCCACAGGGATTTCCACCTCGATCGGTCCTGCGCCACCCGCACCCAGCGGCTTCCCGCAATCTTAACCAGGAGACGTATTTTTGAAACAATAGAATTCCAATTCGCATACGAATTGACAAGATTTGTATGAGATTCTCATTCGAATCTTGTCAATTCGTATGCGAATTGGAATTCTATCATTTCAAATATACGTCTCTTTATCGTCTGTCTACCTCGTTGGAGGTACGCGTTCATCATTCGATGAACTTTCTGCCCCAACGGCCACCGAGAAAAATTTTCGGCGGGAAAGTAAGCATTTTAAAAATATTTTTAAAAAGGAATTTATTTTTTAATTGCAATATTGAGTCACCGCTATTTAACCCTGTATTGATAGGTAAGTACTTTTTTTTATTTTTCAACTTATGTTAACTTTTTCAAATTGCTGTATTTCTGCCCTTAATAAGAATAAAATAATCCATAAACATAACAAACCTAAACCACGAGCATGAGCGTGATTGTTTCAAAATCTTCTTCTTAATATCTTCTTCTGATATACAGGGCTTTAGGTAAATCTCTTTCATCCACTCGGGTGGTTATTCAGTCCATGAAACTATACAACTTTCTTCCAATAATAGGTCAAATTACGAAAAAAAATGTTTGAGTTCCTATACAAACTTCATCAGCTTAAAGCGCATTTTGTATGGGAGATCAAAAATTTTTTTTTCGTATTTTGACTTATGTTTCTTGGGGAAAGTTGTTCAGTTTCATGGACTGATTTAGCACTCGAGAGGTTGAAAGAGACTTACCTAAAGCCCTGTATAAAATTGGAGGTCCTGATTCACTGACTCATCAACGCCCAGCCTAAACCCTTAGATTTAGATAGCTAAAATTTGGCATAAAGGTGTCTTTTATATCGTAGGCAACAACTAAGAAAGGATTTTTCGAAATTCAACCCCTAAGAGGGTGAAATGGGGGTTCAAAGTTTGTATACAGAAAACAATTTTTTTGGGCATTTTGGCTCGACTCTTCATCAAGATATACCTTGAAGGAAATAAACGGACACGTGTTTCGCGATTTTTCTAAAATCATCCTCTAAGAGGTCAAGAATGAAATGGTCTATATGAGTTCTTAGCGCGAGCAAAGCCGAGGGATAAAGCTAGTTTAAATTAAAGAATAGAACAGCAAGTTGAATGTATACTTTTTTTTTAATTAAAAGTAAGTATCACAAGAACTAATGACCAATGTTTGGCCAACGTTCTACCAATGGGCACTCCAACTATTGGAGCCACTAGATACACAAGTTACATCACGTTGACTTTCAAACTATTCTGATTCAACGTAACAAACATTCAGAGAACTTATCTTATGAGGAAGTGGGTTAGGTAGTGAAAGGACAAACAGATTCTGAAGAGGGCCTTCTATTCCGTTCACCTGTTTTAATGTCTGTTTTATACAATAAGTCCGCACAAAAATGGCGATGACATTTATCGAAAAATGACGAAAAATATTTTGATTTTTGCGCTAAGTACGTAACTAAAAATAAAATTTTAGTTTGTTTTAATTTTAATTTTTTTTTTCGTTTTTTTTTCAGTATTTTATAAATACACGTTTATTATGATAGTCCGTTTAATGTACAAAAAATTTTGAAAATTGTCTCCAAGCGAACCGATCGATAAACAAAAGGACCCTGCCTTCGTGACCCTGCCAATAGAAAAACTCAAACGATGAAGGTTTCGCATTCAGACTCCAGTGTTTCTTCAGACTCCAAAATAGCTGAGAAAAAGTGATCGGTAAATCCATAATATAGCGGCTCTGAGGCTCGAACTGGGTACCTTGCGCTTACGCGCTTAATTTTATTTTATTGTAAGTTTTTATTAATTCTAAATGGATTATACATATTTAAATTTTATCATTATTTGTATGTCGTTTGTAGCCGCATCACGCTTGAACTTTCTTATATTTGTTGTTACTTTGTATGACTGTGTATGCTAACAAATAAAAATCAAAACCTTAAAAGGCAGAGTTATCGTTATTATGTTAACATTGAACCGCTTCCCAACTAGGTTCGAGATAAGCGAGGTAAATCACTCGAGTTTAAATTTAACTCTAGCAACTTCACTCATTTGTCTTTATTAATTTTCGCTTGAAGTTCGCTTAACTCAGATTAAGCGGAATAAACATTACAAGCGCAGTATAGTAATGCAGCAAGTGGTAAATAGACTAGTGGTCTCATAAAAGGCGACTAAGGAAACAGAAATGAGACCTGCCTCCTATTAATCCATCCTAGGAAACGACACCTCAATTTGTTCTTATGTTTTTATATAATAAAGTGTTTTCATAGATACATATGACAGAACAGTATGTATGTACGTAAGCAGTCACAAATCACTTGACTATTGGTATTGAAATATTCAGAAAATATATGTAACCTGTAGAAGTACATATTATACGTATCCTATCCTACAGATCCTACCACGCCGCATGTATATATAAAAAAACTATTAGCCCAAAAACGTCCCCACCGAGGATAACAGGCCTTCCTACGAAACACGAAGGGGATGTAGGCCTTATTCCGAAATCCCCTAAATAATAATAACATTTTAATTTAGTTAAATTACTGTCCCACAAAAGCTGAACTGTCTTGTTGTCCATTTATTAATAATGGCGATTAAAGATTAATATTGAACTTCCTGAACGGTTTACTAACTTTCGGTTTTAGATTCTATTGTCCTTGTCACCACTTAGAGAAGTTTCAGCTGTTCTGAAAACTGATAAATATTTAATGGCTCCCTTTATTCCGACTTCAGAACAGTTTGTCAGAAAATTTTCCTTATTTTTCATGGTAAGAAATTTAGAAATGATTTATGTATGGTAATTTTTAGGGTGGCAACTTAGTGAGGAGTAATCAGAATCACCACGTTAAGAAAAAAATAGGCTTTTGGGGATGTGCTTACTGGTAAGGAAAGGTCAAACGCTAAGTTAAATAGAAAGGTCCATTAAAATTAATGAATTAATAAATTATACTTTATTACACACCAGAAACAAACGAAAATGTACAAAAAGGCGGCCTTATTGCTAAGGAAGCAATCTCTTCCAGGCAACCTTTAGGTAAGGATATTCTCATTACTCAATATTTTATTGCATCCATTGGTACTCCAAAAGGTAATCTTCGCCAAGAGCGCACCCCTTGTAAATTATAAAACCGGCCAAGTGTGAGTCGGACTCGCGCACTAAGGGTTCCGTTAAGCGAGCAAATAAAACACATTTGTTGTATGGGAGCCCCCTTAAATATTTACTTTATTCTGTTTTTTAGTATTTGTTGTTATAGCCGCAACAGAAATACGTCACCTGTGATCAACTGCCTAACTATCACGGTTCATGAGCCTGGTGACAGACGGACAGACAGACAGACAGACGGATGGACGGACAGCGGATTTTTTGTAATAGGGTCTCGTTTTAAATGATATCGTTCTGTCACTTTCCGCCTTGTTGACGTAAACATTTCTGCTACTGAGTGCTAAACGGAAATTGTTGAAGTTTGGATGGGCATAACAAAGAATCTGTTCAGTTTACCAATATAAGTTAAGACGCATGTTGTAGAGAATTTTTTTTCTAGACATGTTTTTTTTTATTAAAAAAAGGAAAACTGAGATTTTCGTCATTTTTTTTGGGGGAAGAGACGCCAGAGGGCGAGCAAGCCTTTGCGCGGGACCCTCTCGCAATCAAAGCGAGTTTGTCGCCATCGTGGTCGAACTGCAGATTAGTCTAAAAAAACTCGTTTTACTTAATTAACAATAATACGAGTATATATTTTTTTTAATGTTGCCAAACTATTTAATGATTTTCGTCTAGACTACTTAAAGCAGCCAGTCTAACACACCTGACTAGGCTATGTATGCTACAATATAAGAAAGAAGAGACACAAAAATGTTTTGCCCTGCCGGAAATAAAACCCGAGACCATTGATCAAAAAGCAGCTTTATCAAACCGGTCGCTACTATTCATGTTTCTCATTTTAAAGTCACTTTTTCATTGTTTAAAAAACGTTTTAATTTTCTTTTGTAGTTATTTAGTGACCAAAGAGAATTAGGCATTTATCGATTCATTACGTAACGTAAGAATGACGTAGCATTTACGTATGCGGTTCATATATCAACACGAATTCATTCTAGAACGAATTTCTTTATCTCGACTAACTTTTTCTTAGATTTTTTTTTCAATTGAAGGGTGGGAGCTACCAAGATATTCTAAGAGATTAATATTATAAAAACTAGTTAAAATTATGTGAAACTAGTGAACATTATTACGAAAATAATGCAATTATCCATAAAATTTTCGATGCTTTGCTGACATTTTATGGATATCCATATCTATTCGCAAGTAGCAAACAAGAACTGATTCAATCAAATATATCTTTACTTCATCTCCCGCAGTGTCTAAAGACCAAGGTCTTTAGTCAATGCGTCCTACCAGTCATTATCAACGGAGCCGAAACGTGAAACATGACAGTGAGGCTGGCCCACCGACTGCACGTCGCTCAGCGAGCTATGGAACGCTCCATGCTCGGGATCTCGCTAAAGGATATAATCCGAAACGAGGTTATCCGACAGAAAACCGGAGTGATGGATATTATCCAAAAGTGTAGCAAGCTGAAGTGGCAGTGGGCTGGCCATGGCCATGTCTATCGCAGAACCGACGAGCGTTGGGGTAGACAGGTTCTCGAATGGAGACCACGTCTTGGCAGACGTAGTGTAGGACGCTAGCTGGCTGGCTGGTGAGATGACCTAAAGAAGATAGCGGGCAGTGGCTGGATGCAAAAAGCGGAGGATCGTGCAAAGTGGCGCACCTTGGGGGATGCCTATGTTCAGCAGTGGACTGCAATAGGCTGATATGACTTCATCTATACTTGAATTTCATAAATTTAAAAAGAGTTTCATTAAATTATTGTTTTCTACAAGACTATACTTAGTTTTAGACTTTAGCAAGTTAAGAATATCAAAAACTGAGTTAATGAAGTATTCTTAAAACTGTTTTGTATACAGGGCTTTGTAAATCTCTTTCAACCTCTCAGGTGGTTAATTAATCCATGAAACTGAACAACTTTCCCCAAGGAACATAGGTCAAAATACGAAAAAAAAAAATTATCTCCCATACAAACTTCATCAGCATATCTTGAAAGAGATTTACCTAAAGCGTTGCCTTTAATTCGCTTGTTCTAAAGTCAACCTACAAGATGTCTTGAAACCCGTGATTAAGTTCTCTAAACCTGTATTTTTAAATAGCGCTTAAATTTTTCTTTGCTTTTTCTTAAATTTTCCTAAAATTCTGTGCCCATTTTAGTAAACCGTGTCTTACAGCTTTATTGAGGGATATCTTGAGGTACGTAATTTAATCGTTTCAGCCAATGTAAAGGTGACTTTGACTTTAAAATGAGGTGCGACTCGCGGGTTGTGCTTGGGGTGCTGAGCACTTTGCCTCAATGTAAAGCGCTTGAGTATACAAACTAGAACCCTGAATCAGCCAATCATTCTTCGAATGATTTTCCAGTACAATTTTCCTCCGAAAGGTTTTCATTCTTTTTTTAATATTTTCTGCTTTCAAATTATATTATTGATTCGAATACACTCCATTTTGCAATAAAAACAATTTAACACGAATGCAATATAACTCGAAAATTTGTAATGTACATCGCATTCTGACAGCGGCGCAGCGCGGTTTTGCGGTACATTGCGTAGCGCTCAAGTAGTTTAATAAAAAAAACTTCTTAACTTGATGTTTTCGGGAACAAATAACTATGGGTAGGTTCCATTAAAGTTTTTGCTTTTTGCTTACAGGGGTGTATTTGAAATCATTTTTAATTAATATTAGTGCAATCAGTGGACAGTAGAAATTAGAAAAAGCTTTCAATTTCATGAGGAGGAGATTCAATAACTATTTTAAAGTTTCCCCAGTCGCCACTGTTTCTCACACCATCCTCTCTCATCATCATCACTCATCAATCATTATTCATCGTGTTATTTAAGTATTGTATAGTTCTTCATTGTTTATTTGTCTTTCTGTATCTATTCTATTAATTTTTCTAATCCTTTTTGTACTTTACACCTACTCATCAAGATTTCTTCTCAATCTTCGTTAGGTTGACTGGAAGAGATCCCCTAGTGGGATAAGTCCGCCTTTGCACCTTAAATGTATTCTAACCTTAAAAGTACCATATTTTGCTCCTGGTAAGAATATTTATTGTACAATAAAGGATTTACATACATACATACAATCATTACCCGCTGACATATGGGTGCGCTTGACCACGATCCAGGATTAAAGTAGGTCAGAGAGGCTAGCATACACGTGTGAGATGATTTTATCATGTAGAGGCCATTCTAACTGTACTAACACCATGTAGTAGAACGAAAGGTCAGATCGAGATATGTAGCCTAACATGACAAAATGATGTCGCATGCTTAAGCTAACTAGCATAGCTGGTAATTGCAATGAAGCATGCTGTCTGGCCTTTGTAACCCTAGTGAAACATGACCTGATATCTCGGATTTAGATTCCCTCTAAAGGTCAAAGATTGCATAAAAGTAAAATTGTAATAATTCATTTTTCTATAAATTTTGACAAGACAATTTTCGAAAAAATGATTGATTTCTTCTTTGAAATTGGCTGTTGGCCTCTGACCTTAGACCTCGCGACCTCGTGACATACAGGCAGACAAGATGTAATACCTAATATGGTAGAATCTTAGACCAATAAATGGTAGTTTTGGCTTCAATGGTAGAGAGGACCTAGAATAGAATCGTTCTTTTGACTCTATACTGACTCTACCTAAACCTTTTCGCAAAGGTGCAGTGATACAGTGTAGCCGCTTCTTTTTGGTTTGACAAATATCTTGCCGCCATAGTTCTCCGTAATCAAAACACTATCGGTTTACATTGAAGACATGGCTGTAAGGACATAGATTCCTTTGCCTTTTCCAAAACCCTTTGAAAACTTTATCTAAAAAAAGGTCTTTGGTGGGAACTCGGCGTGAGCGGTTGCTTTGTCAATTGAATTTTCGTTTTCGGCTTGAAAAAGTTGTTTAATGTGTAATAGTGATAGTGTATTATACAGTAAATCGACTAAAATTCGTGTAGTGATACAAAATTTAAGTGTTAACAGTGTTTCTGCTCCGTTTGGTACCGACAAAGATGCTCGCGGCTGTGCTTCTCGCCGCCAATTTTCGTAAAACAGACGCTATCCGGTTTTACGCAGAACATGAGCAGCTTAGGGCTTAGGTTAAGTTAAAGAAAGAAGATTTTTCACTGAAGACGAGGCTGCATCTCCTTTGCCTTTCCCGAAAGGGATAAATTAAACAAAAAAAATATCTAAAAAACCTAAAAAAAATCTCTGGTTTTGAACCCACTGATTTAACTTATTATTTCTAAGTTTGAACCATAATAAAACAGAACCGAAAACAGAAAAACTGCAAATCACTGCTTCACTCTCGGTACATCATTATGAATTGCAAGACTGAGACGTGCAATTACGGTAACAGATACCAATTAGCTGTTACAAGAAAGTAACAGGTACCTCATCTGTGTACAATAAATAAGTTTGATTGACATATCCAGAATGCAGTGCCGGCGTGGATGTTACGTAACTTATGCGGTAAGTAAACGTGGGTAGGGTTAGCAAAAACTAAGTATTTTTATGTGTCCAGTGAATGGTTAAAAATAATACTTCTGTAACAGAAAAACTTACAATAAACCAGCAGCTCGAGCATGACGTCATCGCGCGCGTATTGCGCCAAAGGCGAAATGTCAACATTGACAAATGTCATTGACAAAAAAAATGTCAACATTGACAACGCCAAAGGGCGAGCAAGCCTTTGCGCGGAGCCCTAGCGCCATATAAGTGATGTTTCACCGTCAGCTGAGTGGCGTGCCGCGTGAGTTTGCCGCGATCATGCTAGAGCTGGAGCTGCCAACTCTCTCCAGGCACATTGAGAAACCAGTAAGTGGGATGCGAGCGTTTTGCTTCATTGTGGGCGAAAGGCCGACAAGGTATACTATACTGATTTTTCTTTCTAAAACCTCACAAAAAGTATATCAAATGTGACGTCGAGTAGTAACCATATGATGCTCTGTCAACCCCAGCGGGATTATAAGCGTGAGTGTATGGATAGTTGAAAGCTGAGTCGTTTTGTAAACTGCAGATTGCAAAAAAATCGTCGTTTACAAGCCGTCGTTGAGTTTGTAGCAAAAAAAAAATTCTTAGCCGATTATGAGGACTTAAATATTATACCAAACGTTCTAGTGAAAACGCGCATACTAGAGCTTCTTTGTAAGTGGTTTTCTTTAAGAGCAGCTTTTAGAGCAATGAACTTTTTAGAACTCAACCTCTTTCGTCCCTATTTCACGAGTAACTAAGCAAACAAACTCCAACTTGTGAAATTGGAACATGATTTCATTTTTGTAGCGACGAAACAAATGACAGTTGGGCGAATATCAACAAAAGAATTGCCATTTGAGAATATATTGTGAAAAAGAAAACTCTTTTTAATCAAATGAAAATAATTAAAAACAAACGTGGCCGCGTTCGGCATGAACAATTAAAATGAAGTTAAAAAGTTAAATCGTGGTTTTTAAAATCTTTTTTACGGTTTTTAACGATGTTTTGTATCGGTAGATATTGTTTATTAATATTATAAAACAGTTCGATTTGTTATTATTTAGATTAAATTTCAATTTGTGCTAAACGCCGTGATTCGATTGAAAATTTAAATTTTGTTTTATAAGTTTAATAACTTTGACTCTGTGTCAATTAATCATACATGTTATTTCATAATAACAATCGCTGTCAATTTATAATTAAATGTAAGCTATATTTTATACAATTTATGAACACAATCGTTTACTTGACTTCACTACATCGTGTTTATATTAAGTGTTACTACACATTTTAAATCCAGTCCTTAAACTAATTTCGCCAAGACAAAGACTAAACAGAAAGACCTGCCTGGTTCTAATGACGTCATTATTACGTTCAAAGTACACACGGCAGCACATCAGGTTATAAGTTGACCTTTACGTCGCCCTTATCTCGCTCGTTATAGCGTCAGCTTTCGTAGTGCTAATGGGTAACCTGAAGTACTGCTGTCTGTACATTATGACATCATTAATTCAATAATCACTTAATACCACAATCCAACAGCACCTATATGATATAATGACCTCTGAGTGAAAGGTATGGGGCATTTGTAACACAGTTTCGTCAAATCTTTTTAGATTCCATTCAATTTGGCAACTTTTGACAGCATGATTGCCATCTTGAAGAACTTTACCAATAAGATTGAAATGTTAAGCAAGTGTGGTCTTGCTCCAATCAATCGGCGAAGCAAATAGCCGTTGATAGTTGCTCACACTATTTAGAAACGATTCCAATAATCCACTTTTTAACTTTTTTTTTAAAACACCATTTAATTTGTTACTCATTTCTAACTCAGTGCGTCTCTATGTCTCTCTCTTCCGGGTGCTTTAAACATGAGAGAGACAGGGGCAATTTTGTCAAATATCGAAGAAATTATTAATACAACGAATTCAACAGAAGAAGCGAAAAAAATCAATTTTAAAACTTTTTAAAAAACATCTTGTAGTTAATTAAAAATGCAATCTTCTCGGCTATAACCAACAACTACTAGGGAAAATGTTCTTGTTCTGATGCTTTTGTTCTGTTCTGTCAAGCTTTGTAAACGGTCTTCGATCTTTGCACAAGTCATTCTTTGAAAAGATGTTAAAGTTGTGAAAGCTATGGATCAACTACAACAGGGTTTAATTGTGTTGTTTTAAAACACTTTTTTGGAGGAATAACTCCAGTAAAACTTAAAGGTACAGCTATAATGGCAAAAGTACTCACCTTAGCAACAGAATCCAGAGCAAGCCGCTCGATGTCCACATTGTAGAAGTTGAGCTGCGGCGCGTACCGCCTCCTCGGACGCAGGTCATCGTAATACGCCACCACATCATTGATCGACACGACTGGACAGTCATCCGCGGTACTACAACCACTGCTCACCCCATCCACACCGCTATCTGAATCACCTTCCCCACCAAAACCCTCCTTGCTATCCCTCCTTTCACCATAACTCTTCTCCGACCCATCTTGGAACCCTGACTCGTTCATATCATCAGGGGTAACGATCTCTGGGATCTTCGTCGCGTCATATTCGTACCCTACATCGTCATCGACCGTGGTGTCGACGTACAAGTCGGCCATCTTGTTTTTTGCAAGTTAACACGGATTTTTGTAATCACTGTCCACTAACCACTACATAGTGTTGATTTCCTGGAACAAAATAAAGTTTCGTTAACTATTGATCTAGTCTAGAACTCTCGATAAGTCTTTTAGAATATATCGTCTCATTAATCCTCTTATTCATAAACGTGATTTAGTTAAGTGACTTTAAATCAGTCATCCTATAACTCTAGAACTGTGATAGAGAGTTTATGTGTTGTTGCTTATATTATGAAATAACAAAATCAGGTTCATTTTAAAGCAAAATATTTTAAAGTATATAACATTATATTATTTGTCCACCAACCAGCATTGGGCCAACGTGATGGACTATGGCCTAAAATACCATTCGTGTTTCAAAGGAAGGCCGTGCCCTTCGATGGGGCGTGTAATATGGACTGATAAAAAAAAACATAATCTTTAAAGTGCGTTAAACAGGGCTTTAGGTATCTCTCTTGCAACGTCTCGGGAGGAAAATTAGTCCATGAAACTGAACAACTTTCCCCAAGGAACATAGGACAAAATACGAAAAAAAAAATTTAAGTTCCCATAGAAACTTCATCAGTTTATAGCGCATTTTTTATGCAAGGTTAAATTTTTTTTTTGTATTTTGACCTATGTTCCTTGGGGAAATTGTTCAGTTTCATGGACTGATTTAGCACCCGAGGTTGAAAGAGATTTACCTAAAGCCCTGTATATTCCACAAAAAAAGGAAATCATATCTGCCTAGTAAACCACAAAACTGTGTCGTAAGGTTATTGCTCTTAAATCGGAATAGAATGGAATCACTTTCGTTTTCGCTAGGGTTCGGCCCGAGTCCGAGCAACTTTCGCCGCTAGCGCAACCACGGCGACCGACCTAGTGACACGGCAACCTTGAGCTTTTATTGCTGCCTATTTAGAACTCTTATACGCCTTTTATAGCACTACAACAAGGAAGCTAAAGGAAGTAGATAGGGACTCTCAACTACACTAAAATGGATGGTTATAGTTGAAACCTAAGGTTGCATCTTTACTGAAAAAAGTTTAGTAATACAATTTTGGGGGACGTCGCTACGGTTGAAAAAAAAAATTGTGGTTCGGGGAGACGCAATTCAGGTCACCCACGCGTGCCCTCTGCGCTGTTGTGATAAGAAAGGTTTGTTTATGAATTGTGTAGGTAACCTGATGCGCTGGCGTCTGTACCTATTTTAATAAGATACCAAATCAATTAAAATAAGTTAATCAACTCAATTGTCACGTGGGCGCTTAAATTGTCCACGTTTTTGACTTGTTATTAATGTATTTTACTGTTATTAGTGTCTGATACACACATTTGTATGCGCATCCCTAATGATTGGGAAAAACTAAGAATTTGGTGATTAAAAAGTTGTTTAGTATCTTTAAACGCTTACCCGCGTGAGGGATATTCAGAAATAAAATACTTTTAGCGGCGGATTTTATCATATCCCCCTTACTAAGCACATAACGTCGTGAATAAGAAATTTTGCCGCTTGACTTGAAGGCACGATAGCTCAGTTGGTTAGAGCACCAGGAGATCTAAGCCTGGGGTCGTGGGTTCAAGTCCCATTCGCGCCGAAAATTTCTCTTTCCCAAAAATTATTTGATAAAACAGAGTTTCATCAACTAATTTAACTAATTCCATAGTTTGGTCTGAATGTTTTATGCGATAAAACGTGATTCGCATAAAAACTTTTTCACCACATCTTTTCTGAAAGAAAACAGAGTACCTCTTTGAAATAACAATCCCTACAACAACCAAAAGGTTAAAGATACCCTTTTCTACTCCGGTTTTATTTGGACCATTCATTCCCAACCGAAACTGTTACTTTGCCAAGTAATGCACAATAGCGAAAATGGGCAATATTGAAAATGGGGAAATCGGAAAAGCCAGTTCTCCCCCAAGTCGAAACGAAGGGGAGCTTCGGTAGAGGATAACTTGTTGCGCGACCTTGACCCATTGGGGGAAGGCAGGACTTGTTGCTCGGCCGAATATGGCAAGCAATTCGAATGTTTGGCGTCAAGATTGGTAAAGTTATGTTTCGGCGGATGATATGAAGCCGTTTTTTCGTTTTACAATATCGCTGAAAAGGATATAATCTAAAAAAGATTAAAGTGGGAATGTTTAATAAATAAAAGACTATATTTGAAACTTGCTTATTTTGAACGACAAAGTAATTTAGTGATTTTTTCGTAATATTTATGTTATTTAGTTAATTAGTATACGATACCTATTTGTTTTGATTAAAACCTAAATGCTTTTTATTAACACACTTCCACGCTGGACTGTAAGTGAAAGAAAAACTTAGAGTGTGCCAGTTGCCAACTCTTGTCAGGCATACTGTAAAAGTCAATGTGAAACGCGAGGGTTTTGCCTATGGTTTTGCTGTACTGTGGGCAAAAGGCTGACAAGCTCTCACCACTTACATCATATTTCAACTTACAACCCTCAGAATTTATGTCACGTGGCATTAAGAGGTTTAAAAACCACTGATGCTCTGTCTACCCCAATATAATATAGGCGTGAGCGTATGAATGAATGAATGAGTAATATTTTAGGATCGGTGCCATAAACTCCAGTCAAATAGACTTTTAATAAGACAATAGTTGCTTGGCTCCGAATGTAGGACGGAACATAAAACTAAATCAGCCCACAGGGTCAACGAACTCCTGCAAAAAGCATCTGCAACAGCTGTTGGACAAGTATGACAAGTTGACAATGAGTCACCTTGTTTATTTTATTATGACAATAAGAAATGGTAAGAGAAAGTGTTTTTACACACTCCTCTGTGCGTATTACGTGTCCACGAAACTTTAATTGCATTGTTTAAATTAGTATGGTCGAATGGTAGTGGCGCTGCTACTTGATCGACGGGTCCTGGGTTCGAATCCCAGTCAGTTAAAATATTTGTGTAAAAAGTTGATGTTTGTTCTCTGGTCATGGGTATTTGTGTCTGTCTTTATGTGTGTTCCAAGGGACCCACGACACAAGGGAAAACTTTAGTGTAGGCCTTTGGGTGTGTAGCTTTTATTATTTATTAGCGAAACTTTAGTGGTGAAAATGGTGAAACTCCCGATGAAACTGAACAATCTTCCCCAAATAAGCTATGTGACATACTCAAAACAAATCGATTCTCTTACTAAGGCAATCAGTTGATCGCTCAAGTTGTATGAAGAGACGATTTTTTTTTCATAATTCGACCTATGTTCCTTAAGAAAAGTTGTTCAGTTTCGTGGGTAATTACTCCCTAAAGGTCACTGTCTAATTTAAAGTATACGTAGATGACATGTTAGTCTTAAATTAGACCATAAGCTACCTATACTGGGTGAAAAAGAACCTCCTAGGTGGTGTTATTCTCAAACGATCACCACACGGCAATAATTTGAGTAAACGCTATTTTAGGTATACAGGTTGAAAAAGAACCTCCTAGCTTTATTGAAAATCCTGAACCAAGATCACTCAAAGAACACATTTATAAAAAAAAAATTCAATGGGAATAGTTCATTTTTTGCCTAAACGTAGACATTACTCCTGCACCAGGCACGCGAAGGGTGCGGGTAGCGCTCGGGGGGTGCGCCCGAGTGGTGTCTCCGTTTAGGGAAAAAAAATACCCCCCCCCCCCAAAATAAAAATAAAAAAAAAAACAAAAAAAATTAAATGTGTTCAGTAAGTGATACTGGTTCAGGATTTTCAATAAAGCTAGGAGGTTCTTTTTCAACCTGTATACCTAAAATAGCGTTTACTCAAATTATTGCCGTGTAGTGATCGTTTGAGAATAACACCACCCCATTTCTTTCCGTGGGTGTCGCAAGAGGCGACTCATCATCAGCCTGTGTCAGTCCACTGCTGGACATAAGCCTCTCCTATGGCACGCCACTGAGCCACGAGTCGGCAAACGTAGCACTGAGCGCTCTCTTACTAGGTGAGGTGAAGATATTCGTAAGGTAGCGGGCAGTGGTTGAAGGAGGAGAGCTGAAGACCGAGAGGCGACTAAGGAAACACAAATGAGACCTGCCTCCTATTAATCCACCCCAGGCAACGACACCAGAATTATTCTGAATCTGAGGTGGCGTTCTATGGTCTCATGCGGTGTGGTATGCTCTGTAAAGGGCCGTCTGGTTCGCGACACCCTCCTATCGAAGTCCGACGCCAAACAGTTTGTTCCGTCGGTGCGTAGGAGTATCAGTGCCTTATAGGTATTTTCTGGGTTAACTCGCTCCATCGTCGATCTCATCTATGACCTTGGTATTAATTAAGCTTGCGATACTATAGACAAATATTTCGGAACTAATTTTTGTTTATCTATACTCTTGTTTGGTAGAGCAAATGGAAATGCACTAGACGAATCGTTAACGCTTATTTATCGCCACAGTCTTGGCAAACCGCCAGTATTTCGGCTACTTTATTCTTATTTTCTCAAGTAGCAGGTAAGATTGCCATTTAAGGAACTAATAATAGTTTTTCAACCCCCGACAAAAAGGAGGGTGTTATAAGTATGACATCTGTTTCCATGTGTCTGTCTATCTGTGGCATCGTAGCTCCTAAACGAATGGACCGATTTAGATGCGGTTTTTTTGTTAAACGCTGTATTTAATCAAAATTGGTGTTACAAAATTATAAATTTTAGTGATATTCTCTAACAAGAATATGCATGAGACATGACAGCGAGATACATTCAACTCTAACACGATTTTTTTAAAGATTTATAAATAACAGGATGAAGATTTGCCTTTCATAGACTTTCCCATCATCCTATTTTAATAATACAAGTTCACGTGCATGTTTCAAAATATCTATCAAAATGATTCCCATAAAAATTAAATAAAATCACATCCTCTCTTTTCAGCCGACTTCAAAAAAAGGAGAAGGTTCTCAATTCGACTGTAAGTCTATTTCACTAAAAATGGCGCCTCAATAGCGTTGAATGGAGGCCATTTTATCTGTTCAGGTGGCGAAATTGAGAACTATTTAATTTTCATGGTTGTCAGCAAAACCACCCCGACCAGCAGCGCCACCGATAACCGAACGTAAAGTTGCCTACCTAGCAATTAAAAATTCTATTCGCGGTGGCATCACCAGTCAAAGCAGCCGTCATCAGATGTATGAAATTTGGACAGTGATAGTGGTCAACTTTGCCACCTGAACGGATAAAATGGCGACCATTTGTCATTCAGCCGCCATTGATTAGTGAAATAGCCATCCTGTAGTTAAGTAAGAAAGCCGTCAAGAAAGAATTTTCTGAAATTCCAAAAAGGACACAAAAAATCTACAAAAAAAGCTAAAGGTCACTCATTAATTTTACACAAAAGCCAGATAGAGGAGACATCTTCAAAGAACTTACCCCTACACATACACAATCCAGAACTAAATAAATTAATTGCTTTTTTGACAATACTTTATGCGGACCATTGTTAGGATTTAAGTCGGTGACTCATATGTTTTTAACGTGAACAATAATTACTGCATTTTGGAATATAAATTCTGCTCCACTACTTTACGTTACGTATTACTCGATTCTTCTATAAACCCTCTTAAATAGGGCAGACAGCTAATAAACAGCTATGTTAAGCCATCAATGCTTTTGTTTATTACGAGTATTACAGTGAACAAAATTGGTAACTGCCGCGGCGGTATTCGAACAGTAGCTTGTAGATTTATTGTGGTGATCGGTCGAGAATAACACCATCCCATCTCTTTCCGTGGGTGTCGTAAGAGGCGACTGGGGAAACACAAATGAGACCTGCCTCCTAGTGATCCATCCCAGGCAACGATCCTTCATTTTTTTCTGAATCTGAGGTGTCGTTCTATGGTCTCATGCGGTGTGGTAGGCTCTGTAAAGGGTCGTCTGGTTCGCGACCACCCTCCTACCGAAGTCCGACGCCAAACAGCTTGCTGTGTTCCGTCGGTGCGTGGGAGTACCAGTGCCTTTATAGGCATTTTCTGGGTTAACTCGCTCCATCGTCGACCTCATCTTTGACCTTATGGTCAAGATTGAGGTCAAGAGTTAACCCACCTTATAATAAATAAATAAAAAATATTACAAAACGCGACTCAAACTCTGATCTATACTTGAGTAGCAGTCGTCTTTGTCCTTTTAATAGAGAGAGAAAGATACTTGAGTCTCCTTCTGTAACGGCCCTTAGACTGTAATAAATTAGGTTAGGCTAGACTAGAATTTGCCTTCGAAACCAAATATTCCCCTCTCTGATGAAGATCCTCGTATGAGACCAAAACTGAACGCAAAACCGACTTGCATTATCATTAGTAAAGAGTTTGGTTATAATGTTTATCTGAAATAGGTAAATATTGGGCCTTTTTAGAATTCGAAAACGGCAAAATTGTATTTACTGGGAACATAGAGGACAATAGTATAATACAAATTCTGCCGTGCCGTTCGAATTATACAAAGGCTCAGTGTTAAACATTGGCATCACATTTTACCTTTAATTGCAAGCTATGCGATTCAAGATCAGCAATGGAATGTATTTGTAGGTAAATATAAATGACCTTGAACTCGCCATTGCGCTGGTGTCAGAAGGCCACCAGTTGCATTTGGCAGTCTGCCAGAAACAACGATTCAGAAGAAAGAACTCCATTCAGCACTCGCTGGTTCATGAAAATGTTATGAACTGTCTAGTCTCTCGCTTTTTTTGTTATTATGTCATTCAATATGTTACGCTATTATGCTCTGAAGGTCAAATTGATGTTTTGCCAAGAGGGTGGTAAAGGAAAATATAATCGACCGTTGACACAATATAAGCAGTGTTTTCATGTTTTTTTGTATTTGTATTACAGTTTTTTTTTTTTTTTAAATTATAAGATGGGTTAACTCTTGACCTCAATCTTGACCATAAGGTCAAAGATGAGGTCGACGATGGAGCGAGTTAACCCAGAATGATGCTGATGTTTAGCACTGTTTATATTATACGGTCACAGAGTAAATTTTCGTCTCGCCTCTTTTTTTATTTTTATTATAAGATGGGTTAGCTCTTGACCTCAATTTGAGGTCGACGATGGAGCGAGTTAACCCAGAAAATGCCTATAAAGGCACTGGTACTCCCACGCACCGACGGAACACAGCAAGCTGTTTGGCATCGGACTTCGGTAGGAGGGTGGTCGCGAACCAGACGGCCCTTTACAGAGCCTACCACACCGCATGAGACCATAGGACGACACCTCAGATTCAGAAAAAAATGAAGTGTCGTTGCCTGGGATGGATTACTAGGAGGCAGGTCTCATTTGTATTTCCTTAGTCGCCTCTTACGACACCCACGGAAAGAGATGGGGTGGTGTTATTCTCAACCGATAACCACACGGTTAATTGTGCATCCACAGACTGTCCGTGCCCTGTCTTATTACATTTAATATTGTCTTTATTATTTTTTAGTTAATATGTTAAGTTATTATTTTGAAAACAATACTAACTCTCAGTTCCAGAAACGTTAATTAAAGTTAAAGTTTCTTTAAATGTAATGCTGTTACTGTTTACATCAACAAAACGGAAAGTGATAGTATGATATTTAAAGTAGCATTAAATTTAATGGACGTTTGTGCAACTGAGTTAATTTTTAACAAAGTATGCGTAACGCTAATACCCTGCAGTTGGCCCAATGAATGAGTTGTCGATTATTTTGTTAGTAAAATCACTGCGAAATTCTGTTTCACTCAAACTTATACAATATTGCGACAGTTATTTGTGTCATCACAGGATTCCTACATTATTTTTAACATTTTGACGTTTTCAAATAATTCGACATCAATACATTTTGACACTCGAGTCATCTGGCTCCTTGCACATTATGATATCGTGGCATTTAGTACCCAGAGTGAAAATAACAGCTCTCTGTAAAATTCTACACTTGCCCTTCAGTTAGGCCTTGATCGGTGACGCATATTCGCGTAATAAAAAAACAGCAATATCGTGTAAAACAGCGCTATGAACCTCAAAGAAATATAAACCATGAATTCATTACTTTAAAAGCTATTATTCAGAAACGTGAAACTTAAAAGCAAGGTAGGTGACATTTTCTTTTACTGTTTGCTTCTGGTTTTCTTGAGTTTTCTACAATTTAATTTCGTTCCGAAGCTAAGTCAATAGTAATGGAGTCTCTGTGGGGAAAACCTCTTTTTATTAACGAAGTACTCTCGGCTTTTAACCTTTGTGGAAGAAAGGGTCTAATTTTGGCACCATCCGTGAGTTTATTTCATTTGTCGTATTGAATTTATTTGGATTCGCTTCTATTGGGTGTTTTTTTTTTCTTTACCTGAGGCGCACGGAATCTTTCTTATTACCTTAACAATTAATTAATTTCGAAATTTATGTAGAAAGCGAATGTGACTTGGGATTTAGGTGAATTGTGAGCTAAAAGGTGACAATCTATATCACCATAACATACCTTCTCATATTTATAAATATATTATTGGGGACCATCCATAAATTACGTCACACGTGAAGGGGAGGGGGGGGGTCGACAAAGTGTGACATTGTGTGACAAGGGGGTGGGAGGAGTCATAAGTTTCGTGACGTCACATTTCAAAACGCGTTAACTATTAACGACAAACTTAACTCCCTCAGTCCCAAGCACTCTTTTTACGTTTTTACTTTGGTTGAGACAGTAAGTTTTGAGTTCCCAAAAAAAATAACAACACTATTAAGTACAGCTTTTATTAAAAAATTACAAAAAATGGAAAATATGCAAAATATGTGACGTCACGCTAGGGAGGGGGGAGTCTTACAAATGTGACCAGCTGTGACAAGAAGGGGGAGGGGTCAAAAAATCATGAAATTCGTGTGACGTAATTTGTGGATGGTCCCTTAACCCTCAGAATATCATAACGCGGTATGGCCTGTGGTTATATCTAGATAATCTAAATTAAAATATTTAACGTATAGTCAAGATTTTCGTAGTCATTTTCTTAGTTATCAACCTACTGGGCATGGGTTTCTTTTGAGGGAAGGATTTTTGTTCATAATCGATATAATATTAGCATGTTTTATTTCATTTTTATTTATAAAGGTGTAGTTTTCTTTTTATAAGATGGGTTAACTCTTGACCTCAATCTTGACCATAAGGTCAAAGATTAAGTCGACGATGGAGCGAGTTAACCCAGAAAAGGCCTATAAAGGTGTAGCTACAGATTATGAAATGAAATGAAATCATGTTTATTAATAAAGTTAAATCTACCTATGATACAATGATGAAATTAACAGTAAAAACTAAGAACTAGATGCCTATAATGATGCTCCTGCCCGTCACCACGCTCGAAGCCCAGTGGCGTTCTCTGATCTGACCCGATCAGTGAGGTAAAGCAACGTGCGACGTGCAGGGAAACTGATGGCGAACCAAAGAAGCAATTTATCACAAGCGTTTCCGTGCTTCGGAGGGCATGTTAAGCCAGTGGTCCCGTTTGTTATCGTTAAAACCAATTCAAAGGCCATGAAGGGGAAATAGCGGTGATAGCCCAGTTGGTAATGAGCCAGACTTGTATTCGGAAGGTTGCGGGTTCAAAGCCTGGTGCGGGCCTGTACCACTAAATTCGTCTTTTCGGATTTATGTACGGATTTCTAATTATAACTTGCTTAACGGTGAAGGAAAACATCGTTATGAAACCCGCTAGCCCAAGAAAATTCATTTTCGAAAAGACGAGCGGTCCACCAACCCGCATTGGGCCAGCGTGGTGGACTATGGCCTAAATCCCCTTCGTGTTTCGAAGGGAGGCCCGTGCCCCTCGGCGGGACGTATATGGGCTGGTTGTTCAGTTTTATGAGGACAATCAGACACTAAAGCTTCGCTAACTCATTTCCAGTATGTATATTAATATCTATCTGAGTTGTAGTATGTAATCGCATCCTTAGTAATAAGATTTGCCCGACCGGTCGGCCTCAGCTTTTTGTCGTCACATGGATTTGGATAATTCAATAACCGGTATGGTAATCCCGTTTGAATTTCGGCATCGTGTTATTTATTTAATTTGCCAAAAGGTACACACGTTATTAATATTAAGTGTAGATGGAACTGTGGGAAAAAATTTAAGGTAAATAAAAAGTTGCGTTGTCATCAGCCCATTTTGTCCCGATCGAGGGTAAGGGCCTCCCTTTGATTTTTTTTTTGTATGACTACGCTGTTGGCCGCTGATGGCCTTGACAGCTTCACCGAGCAAGTGGCGAGCGCAGATGGCTCTCAACCCAAAATTTTAAGTAACAGGCCTAAGGGTGCCCCCTGTGGGGCTCGAACCTCGGCTTAGGGCGTTACTGCGAGGAAATCGTCGGACATACGTTTGTGGAGAGAAGCGGCCGGGTACGTACCGGTACCGCGAATCGGGGCGGAGGTGAGGGGGTATACGCGACGAAGGTCCTCGCCGGCGAGGACGGTATCTCGGTCTGTTTGGTGATGGGATCGTCCGGGTCGTTGAGGACGTTCCTCGGACGGCGTTTGCGGGGGTTGTTGAGGACAGGGTCATAAGTGGCCGCAGCCACCGCCAGGGGATTGGGGTGGTGCGGGGCAGAATCAAAGAAACGGGTGGAGGATTGCTTAAGTAAGGTACTGCGAGATAGTCGGCAGTCCTAAGTCTATATGCAAGTTCTCATTGCGCACAAACCACGGGGAACCCGTAGCTTTGCGCATGAACTTGTTCTGGATTATTTGAAGGAGATGGATATGACTAGGTGCCGCGTGTGCGAAGACAACGCCGGCATACGTCATGATAGGGCGTATACAAGCTGTGTAAATCCTCACCTTATTTCTAAGGGACAATTTACTGTGCTTGTTGAGGAGACAGTGAAGACGGCCGAGCGCGAACGCAGCTCTGCTCCGCACTATTTTGATGTGAGGGTAGAACGTGATTGCCTTGTCAAGGGTGACGCCCAGATAGCGGACTTTCCTTTCCCAAGGGATGGGTTGACCAAACACCGCGGCGCTCTTAGTAGGGTTTACCTCAATACCCCATTTCCTGAACCACTCACCGATAGTATCGGCTGCGCGCTGCAGGATTCGGACGATTGGGCGGAGGCTGCGAGAAAAAGTTGACCCCTTTTAAGGCCATATTTCACCACGCTGCTGGCGTTATGCTAGTTTTCACCACGCTGCTGGCCTAATGCTAGTTGGTGGACTGCGCGCCTTTCGAAAACTCAATTTTCCCAGACGGGTTTCCTCATGTTTTTCTTCACCGAAGAGCAAGTGATAATTAGTCATTGGTAGGTCATTATAATAGTTACTTGAGGTCTATTACGCCTGAGATTAATTAACTTAGTTCAGGCACATTATTTTGTATTTTGTACACCTAGCCCTTAGTTTTTAATTGTTTAATTCTTGGTTGAATAAATAAATCTTATACATTTTATTTTATATGTAATTAATCAGATTGGTATCCGCATATAGATCCGAAAAGACGAATTTAGTGGTACAAGCTCGAACCAGGTTTCAAACCAGCAACCTCCCGCATTCAAAACTGGTTCCTTAACAGACTGAGCTGGCTATACCATCGCTCCTTAGGTAGGTTTTAAAAATAAATAAGTTTTATTATTGTATCTTTGGTAATCATAATCAAATACAAAATTTTTGCCGTGTGGTGATCGGTTGAGAATAAAACCACCCCATTTCTTTCCGTGGGTGTCGTAAGAGGCGACTAAGGAAACACAAATGAGACCTGCCTCCTAGTAATCCATCCCAGGCAACGACACTTAATTTTTTTCTGAATCTGAGGTGTCGTCCTAAGGTCTCATGCGGTGTGGTAGGCTCTGTAAAGGGCCGTCTGGTTCGCGACCACCCTGCTACCGAAGTCCGACGCCAAACAGCTTGCTGTGTTCCGTTGGTGCGTGGGAGTACCAGTGCCTGTATAGGCATTTTCTGGGTTAACTCGCTCCATAGTCGACCTCATCTTTGACCTTTATGGTCAAGATTGAGGTCAAGAGTTAACCCATCTTATAATAAAAAAAAAAAAAAACAAACATTAATGTAGTGTAGCTCAAACTAAAATTCCGGTAAGCTACCCGAATTCGCAGAAATAATAGAAGTGACTGTGAAATTATAAAGGTACAACTTTGGGAAAAGTCGTCAACGTTCAGAATTATTGTGTTAAGCTTTGTAAATCGCTCTTATTGACCTTTTACTAAGTTGTACCTCAGCTTAATAACTACATCAAAGAACTACTTGGAGATTCCAGGCTCAAACTTGTTTCATATATTTGTAATTACTCAACTAACCCCGAACCCAGTGGGACTCACGTCACTTTCAATAGCGGGACGTGTTTACGGGACTCAGGACTTCCCGGAAAGAGGACAACGCAGGTCAGCCGTGAAATATCAACGTATTACAGGGCCCCGATCCTGTAACTTAATTGTGTGTCAATGGAATGAAGGCCATTTTATCTGTTCAGGTGGCGAAATTGAGAACTATTTAATTTTCATATACTTGCTGACAACCAACCCGACCAGCAGCGCCACCACCAACCGAACGTAAAGTTGCAAACTACCTAACAACTGAAAATACAGTTGGCGGTGGCGCCACCAGTCAAAGCAGCCGTCATTAATGTATGAAATTTGGATAGTTCTCAACTTCACCATCTGAATGGATAAAATGGCGACCATTCCTACACATAACTTAAGTTACAGAATCGGGGCCCTGATTTATGTTACGTGGAGATTTTGACTTTCATAAGAAATGTTTTAGTATTTTAAATCGCTTACTTGCGTAAAAGGATATTTACAAAGATTTTTTTAGGGAAAAAAAAATATTCGGCGTAAATGGGATTTGAACCCACGACCCCAGGATTAAATTTCCAGGTGCTCTAACCAAATGAGCTATCGTGCCTTCAAGTCAAGCGGAGATCTTATACCCTATCGTCGCGTCGGTTTAAGTCCCATTCGTGCTAAATATTTTTCTTTCATTAAAAATGCTTTATGAGAAATATGTTTAATTGAATTAATTTAAAATAATTAAATTAGGTCTGCTAGCTAGACCACTTAGCAAACTTACTTAAAAGGCAATGGTGAGACCAGCTTAACCAATTTGATAGGATCTGGCAGGTGAAAGGACTGCAGATGGAGTCTTGGAGGAAAAGAAGAGAGGTCTTTGCTCACCAGTGGTATAGCATAAGCTAGATATTTAAGACAGCAATTAAACAAAAATTTTGCAAAAAGGGATATTACAGAATTTCTGATTATCTATCAGACAAGCAGCCATAAACTAGAAAATAAGGAAAGTAATCAGTTTTTTTGTTTCAGAAGAGCACTTCTCGGAGTATCTGGCCTATTCGTCTCTGGGACTGTACCTTTGCGAATAGGCGTCGAGTCAGTACAGTCAAAAGAACGAATGTAGGGAAAAACTTGGTTAATCGGTGATAGTTAAACTTTATTTTACAGAAAAATTGCGAAGTCAGAGTAAATTAAATTACCCGCAACAGTAAATGCCTAAAAATTTTGCAAATACTGAACTTTTCATACAAATAACATTTTATAATATAACATGCGACCTAAAATAGAGGTCGCATGTTAAGACCTAAAATAGAGACGAATTTAAACTATCACTCAATTACGGCATATCACCGATTAGCCAAGATTTGCTATATGTGTACATTTAAATCCTCTAATGTAATGTTGAACTATTTTAAGTATAACAACCTGAATGTTCTATGAAAAAAAGGTATTTTGCCTTTGACTTAGATATAAAGTGGTTAGATATATAGAGGCACCCAGAACTCCCAAATGCAATTCGTATCTCCTCCCGTTCAATTTTGTCGCGACACAATATTAAACATAGATATCTCTTTGAATTCGGTATTCCAATATTAAATTTTCCTTTTCTGTGTAAAGATCATTGAATTCACAAGTGAATCGGAAAATAGACATTGAAAGATGATAAACGTGCTCAATTTTTAATAATATGAGGCGTCGCTCTGCTTTAGGAGTAGTTCTTAAGGTGTCCATACTCATAAAATTATGATATTTTAAACAAGTCATTATAAACTGGTAAAACTTTAGTTACAAATTGGTATTTACACGATAAAGCTTAACACTTATCCCGCCGGACCACTTGTACCATGGGATTGTACCATTGATGGTATATCTGGCACCAAATTGTCCCAATTTTACCATTGATGGTAAAATTGGTACTCACTTTTTACCATTGATGGTAAAACTGGTACTCATTGTGCTGTGCAAATGGCCAAAGATAGGCACTGTCTTATCGAAAATCTAATAATTCAGAATAAGTATGGGCGCAGTTCAGGAGTTAGCAGATAGAGGAACTCATGATACCCGGGACATTGGGTCAAATAGGAAATATCCTAAGGATTCCAAGAATGTAAAGTCGCAATACCAATTGTTTAAAGAGCTCATGTCCTGCAGCAATAAAATCAGTTATCCACATCAGTCGCGGCAGGTTAATTAGGTAGTTATTACGGCAAATTACGCATGCCGCAATAAAAATATTGCATTACTAACACTAGACGCCGAATAATCATTTACTTGATATTTATTGGTTAAGATTCGTTGCTTTAAATTTCCTACAGTCTAGTTGAATGAGGTTTACGTAAAAGTCTTTATTCCTTTGGGTTTCACAGAAAAACGAAAAGCTAAACCTGTTCAGCGAAGGTAAGTAGATGAAAGAAAAATAAAAGCAGGCTTTTTAAACTCATTATTGCAGAAAAGGTTGGTGTAGAGCTGTGCTTCATTTGTTTGCTTTCCTCGACTTGGCAAGACACTGCTGTGCTTCCAGATTTGAGACGCTAACTGTCATAAGTACCTAATTACGATAGATGCCTAAATGACACTTGCTATTGTAAGATTATTTCATTATATGGGCCTTTTTATAATTCGAAAACGGCACGGCAAAATTGTAAAACCATTGCATCCTATGTAATAGTAATAAGTACTAGAAGCTGAGAACATAGTGGGCAATGGTAATTCAAATTTTGAAATGCCGTGCCGTGCCGTTCGAATTATAAAAAAGGCCCTATTTGTCAACCTTAACTGAAAAGACTACTTTCGTGAAATCAAGTCTGCCAAATGACTAACGTAGTAGTTTAATTTAAAGTTTAACGGAATTGTAATTATAACAGTATACAAAATGGTGCGTTGATAACACCATCGATTTCTCCGATATATGTTTGAGGCACGTGTTCATTCGGTTCGCGTCACGGTTCGCGCCCGCCATCTTTAATCAGCGGCCATTTTATAAACACTGTCATGGCGGCCGCGTCGCGTGTCATATGATAACGGCGATTCAAATTAATGGTGTTTTATTTTAAGTACCTAATACGAATTTTAGTTTAAGAAGAAATTAAGAATTTTAGTTTAATTTTACTCTCTTATTTTAATTATGATACTCATAGATCGCCTGGTTATTTACCTACGCCGAAAAGAAAACAAATGAAGAAAGGTAAGAACTTTCAAGAAAAGAAAATGAAAGATGGAGGATCAATTAAACCACAATTGAGCTACTTACATCATGTTTTTTAAGACAATTATTATGAAAGCTGGTTTGGTCGAATCGTAGTGACGCTGCCTCTTAAAACAATTAAATAGTATGTGGTATGTAGCTCGCTGATAAGAGAGCGTTCTATTGGTATTTTTTTATAGATCGGTCCAGTAGTTTTTCATTTTATTCGTTACAAACATACAAATATTTCCTCTTTATAATATTAGCGTAGATGGAACGGAGAGTTGAAAGAAAAAAAAATTAAAAGGAGTCTTACTCTTAGTTAGACAGCCCCTGGGCTAGGTTGTGAAGAAAACATTCTGAGATACATTGACAAAGTTAGGACCTGGTTATGGACCACGAAAAATAACAAATAGTCGAAAGAGTAGCATTTACATACTTGTAGGTTGATTAATTTAATAATTTATTCTTTTCAAATTACTATAATACAGAATACGAAAATCTTTTCAATTAATTATTATGAATTCTGTTGTCACAGCTGTTAAAAGGAAAATGAGACGCAAAAATGAATACAGGCAGGCGCCTTTTGAAAGAGATCTTAAAATAAAAAACAAATTCGGGTATGTTCGAACACTTATAACTCGAGAACGGCTGGCTGGTTCGATTTTCATGGTTTTTGATTTTGACGTGACAACGTCTTAAATTAGGTTGCGGCTGGGAGTCACTTATGAAAAAGTGTAACGCTCGGTAACGTTACGATGAGTCACCGAACGAGAGAGAGGCCCGCCGAATGCCTTGCGTCTCTCTCCCACTCAACTATGATCGGTCCTATTTGAGTCAAAAGACGATGTCACGTAAAATCTTCGCCCGTAAAACCGACTTTACAGGCAACCATTTTTTTGTATTTGTCTCCGTCCCGAATAGCAGAATAACTATTAAAAACATTGGAAAATTGAAGAAAAAATTCCCACGGGAACAAAGTCCCGGGTGAAAAGCTAGTTTAAACGTTTGTGTTCCCACGAGCGAAGCACAGGCCCACAAAAGAAAGCTCAAAATGAGCCTCTGAGTGTTTGACGTAACGTTTTGTAATTTCAATGCACTACAGAGGCCAGCTCATCAGGTTAGGTACTCCAAGTCCATTTTCGTTGCAAAACCGCTCTTATCGCAACAGCACAAAATTCTGACACCAGGATTGGTCAA
This sequence comes from Aproaerema taeniolella, assembly GCA_949987775.1. Classification (NCBI taxonomy): domain Eukaryota; kingdom Metazoa; phylum Arthropoda; class Insecta; order Lepidoptera; family Gelechiidae; genus Aproaerema; species Aproaerema taeniolella. The sequence goes on along the minus strand of OX465253.1, from coordinate 2,650,294 downwards.
GTTCGCCACACTCTTGGAGAAGAAGACCACTATACTCAAGTTCCATCTAATAACCCTCGGAAAAATCTCAAATGTGGCGTGAAGAGGTTCTAGAACCGCATGGCTTTCTACCTACCCCGAAGTGGATTAAAGGCGTGAATGTATTAATGGCTAGTACTTTTATATTCGCTACCACAATGCGTACATTAAAAGTAGGCGCAAGTTCAAGAGCTGATAAAAGGCTTCGACACAGTTTCGCCTTTAATGAGAAAACGCAGCAATGACATTGAACAATACCTATACGTCTTATTTTTTATCGCTAAAGGAAAACGTAGCGAAAACTTTAAATTTTGATACTTTTCGAATGATTTCGTAGCCTTGCCACACATACAGCTCATGTTAAATGATCGAGATTAGAAATATACAAGGTCTACTTCAAGTCTCAAAATATTTGACAACTAGCCTTCTGCCCGGGACTTCGTTCCCGTGGAAATTCGGGAAAATTATGTAGACTACTCACTACTCAGGGATAATGTAGCATCCTAATAGTGAAAACATTTTTCAAATAGGTCCAATTCGGAGCATATTCAGTGTAAACAAACAAACAGTAATTTCTTTCCTCTTTATGATATTGACGTAGACAAAGGGCAAGGTTTCAAATTATTTGACAATGTCATGACGAAAATGGATTTCATAAATTCCGATCGAATCAAGAATCCAAAGTTGTGTTATGATACTAAACTTGTAACGTAAGTTTCTCATGTTGTTAAGTCCGAAAAACATACCTTCCGGAGTTTTCAATGTTTCTTTAGACTAGTCTATTAATTTAGTATGGAAGACTTTAAAACAAAAGGATCAAAAATCATTCCATTTCTGAAAATGATTCTGAAAATGATTGCAGCCAGACCGGACTGCCCCATTCAAAGGCACTGGATGATGGTTGCCCTTGGCTTAAATAATAGGTAATAATTATTAGTGTGACATGTGATGTGATTTATTTATTTTATTTTATTTGATTCTATGCACTAACACTACTAACATACTTCTAAGCTACCATTGTTATTAACGCACTAATACTCTATGGACATTGTAAATTGCTTAAATGTTATTATTATGTCTGAAATAAATATTATTATATTATTATTATTTCTCTAAAGAAATTCCATTTTGGGGAAAATCGTTCCAACTCTCAACAAAAAAAGAGTGGTGATATAAAGACGTGTGTATCTGTCTGTGGCATCGTAGGTCCTAAACCAATTTCGGTGCCGTTTTTTTTGTTTAAAAGCTTAAATAAATAAAAAAACATAATCGAGATGAGTCTTAGGTATATTTAATCAAAACATTCCGCCCGGGACTTCGTTCTCGTGGGAATTTGCGAAAATTATGTAGCCTATGTGTTAATCCAGGTTTAGAAATAGCAACATTATCTAATTTTAATTTACAAAATGGAGCATCATCTTTAATAGAACTAATTATCTTTTTTTTATGATCATACCTTAATTATTGTGTATTTCCGTAAGGTGTATGTTATGAATAGTATATATATTATATGTATTTATTTGTGTTAGGTATATTGTATGTGTGTTGTGTAATGTAGTTTATGTAAGTATATTTATGTATGTATTTTTGCACCCACACTTATATGGTGTAATATCATCTTCTCCATACCCAAAGGTTGCCGATAAGATATTGCTTCTTAGCAATGGGACCGCCTTTTGTACCCTAACTTTATTACTGTTCATAATGTAACTTTTACTCTGTATCATGTTCTGTAATGTTGGTGTGCAATAAAGTATATTTGTATTTGTATTTTATTCTAAAGAGTAACAAACAACCATACATACATCCACACAAACTTTCGCTTTTATAATATTATTACCTAAGGATATATATTTTAAGAACTCTACATGGCAACACCTGTACACCTTGTATACGACTCGTTAGTCATTTTATCCTTGTGACAGGCCTTGGTGCGTCTCTGGGCCGCGATTCTAGTAACTGAAGTTGTGTGTCGATGGAATGGTCGCCATTTTATCCGTTCAGGCAGCGAAATTGAGTACTATCCAAATTTAATACATCTAATGACGGCTGCTTTGACTGGTGGCGCCACCGCCAACGGAATTTTCAGTTGCTAGGTAGTTTGCAACTTTACATTCGGTTGGCGGTGGTGCTGCTGGTCGGGGTGGTTGTCAACAATTTACAGGGCTTTAGGTATCTCTCTTTCAACCTCTCGGGTGGTTAATCAGTCCATGAAACTGAACTACTTTCCCAAGGAACATAGGTCAAAATACGAATAAAAAAATTTGCGTTCCCATACAAACTTCAACAGCCTGTAGCGCATTTTGTATGGGAGATCAATTTTTTTTTCGTATTTTGACCTATGTTCCTTGGGAAAGTTGTTCAGTTTCATGGTCTGAATTAGCACCCAAGAGGTTGAAAGAGATTTACCTAAAGCCCCGTATATGAAAATTAAATAGTTTTCGCCACCTGAACAGATAAAATGGCCTCCATTTCATCGACACACAACTTCAGTTACAGAATCGGGGCCCTGGTGTCGTGTCATCCAATATACTGAAGGACGCCCGCTTCTCGCGTATCAAAAGATGTTCGCAATATTGAGAAAGTGTGCGACTTTCCCTATTATGCCCTCGAAATAAGATTGGTATAAAATTGTACGGTGTCACGATTCATGTGCAGTGAACTGTTGTATTAGATAGAACATTTTATAAAGGGCTCTGCGCTGCTCGGTGGCAGGGTTAAATATTTTTTACACCCGACAAAAAAAGAGGGGTGTTCTAAGTTTGACGTGTGTTTCTGTTTGTGGTACGTAGCTCTTAAACGAATAAACCATTTCGATGCGGTTTTTTGTTGTATGACATACAATCGAGATGGTTTTTATTTTTTTAATTGCTGAAACCATTTTAATCAAATGTAGCTAAGAATGAATGAATGAATGAATGAATGAATGAATGAATGAATGAATGAATTGTTTATTTCTGCACACAAAAAAAACTTACATTACTACATTATATTAAATTAATTGATTTATAATTGAAATTAAAAATTAAAGCATATAATAAAATAAAAAAATTGAATTACAACAAAAAAAAAAAGTAAATGATTAGACTTACATAAATAAAATAAAACAGAAGGAAATGTGCTGCAGAAACAGGCCGTAGCTCAGTGACAATTTTGCCGCTGGATGCGACAAAGCACTGATTTTCAGCTACCGCCTGCGAGGTGTGCCGAGTGCGAGTGTGATCGGTGTTGTGTAATGTGTTGTGAAAGTGATAGTGTGCTTATGTAGAGATATGTTTAAAAATTCGTCAAATTAATGAGATTTAATTATCACTAATGATTGTAGAACAATTATAATCAATTCAATTATTAAATCTGAGAAAAATATTATTAAAAATAAAATTAAAAAAATTAATAGAATGTCATTAGATTAAAATAATAATTATTAATTGCATATATTAAAAAGCAAAACAAAAATACATATAAAATGTTAAAACCAGTTATGAGATGAGATGTCGTCCAAGGAAATCTAAGCAACGAAGTGCTTTGGGAATACCCAATTTTTGTTTTTCTAGAAGATATGCCTTGAAATGTTTCTTGAATGTAAACTTTGTAGCATGTAGCCTCATTGGGGGGGGGATATCATTCCAGCACCTCGTTGCCTGATGTCGGAAGCTTCCCTCAAAAGCCACAGTCTTATGGATATAAGGTATGAGTGGACGACGAACTAGTCTGTAGTGTATGTCATTAGTTTTAGAAAACTGGATCCTAGCGTGTAAATATTCTGGCTTTTTAAATTTTACAACGTCAAATACCAGACTTGCGAGATGCAACTGCCTTCGTGACTCCATCTTTAACATCGACGCTTCGTTTAGAAAGTCGGAATCGTCTAGATTACGTCCGCTTTCAAATAAAAAAACCGCATCGAAAGCAATCCATTCGTTTAGGCGTTACGATGCCACAGACAGACACACAAATACACAGACATACGGATACTTACACACCTCAAACTAAAGACAACAGGAATAAAAAAAGAAAATAGTTAAAATTCACATGACATAATATCAGTTGGTCGTGATATAAAAGAGCACGTGTTACACGTTTCAGGCATGTCTTCTATAAATAACAATAACAGATATTAAATCTAGATTTATTTGCCGATAAGAACCGTGTTTACCTATCGTGTTTAAATATTTAGTTTAAGCCCCCGAAAAAAAAGAGGGGTTGCATTTACAAAAAAATGTTTGACGTGTGTATCTATACAAGGTTTTAGGTATCTCTCTTTCAACCTCTCGGGTGGTTAATCAGTCCTTGAAACTGAACAACTTCCCCAAGGAACATAGTTCAAAATACGAAAAAAAAATTGAGTTCCCATACAAACTTCATCAGCATATAGCGCCTTTTGTATGGGAGATCAAAATTTTTTTACGTATTTTGAGCTATGTTCTATGAAGAAGTTGTTCAGTTTCATGAACTGATTAACCACCCGAGAGATTGAAAGAGAGATACCTAAAGCCCTGTATATCTGTATGTCTAAGTATCTGTATGTGTGTATGTATCTGTGAGTCTGTCTGTGGCATCTTAGCTCCTAAACGAATGGACCGATTTCAATAAGTTTTTTTTTGTTTGAAAGCTGATATAATCGAGAATGTTCTTAGCTATAATTCATCAAAATTGGTTCTTCAAGTACTAAATATCGGGTTATACAATTTTTATTTTATTTTATCTTATTCTGATACTAGGTTCGTTAGGAAATAGGAATTGTTTTTATTAAAAAGTTCCCACTCAAACTCGTAGAATTGGATTAATTTTTGTACATTCAGAGCCGAAATTTGATATCCAGGTTCTTTATAATTTAATCCTATGTCCAAATGAACATCTTAGATGGATACCTATTGAGGAAACGACACTGCCTACGTAATTCCATAACCATCAAATTTCATAAAGTGCACTTGAGCAAAATAGGTACAAAGTTACAAATAGGTACTTTGTACAAAATGTCAAACCTACAAAATTAGCAAAACTTTAAATTACCTATAATGCTAATCCACCGCAGCATGCTAAAGGTCAGACAACTGATCTTTTTAATAATTAATGGAACGTATAGAAGAGCAATATCCGTGCTTGTTAAAAGTACACACGGCATCATAACCGGCTATACATGTTTACCTTGACGTCACTCTTATCTCGCTTGTTATAGCGCTGGCTTTCGTAGCCCAACCTGACGTGCTGCTGTCTGTACTTTCTAAGTGTGTACAAGGTTTTAGTATAGTTCGGCATAAAAAAACTGGGCTTTATGAAGCTGAGTGGATTACCATACTTTTGGAGGACACAACAATTTTTCGGGTGACTGCAGAAAGCGGCGGCTTCTTAAAAATCAAGAAGATCGTAGCAAAATGCAGCAAAAATCATAAATGGGCTGCTAAATAATGATTGGCCTGCTGAAAATAATGACTTGGCTACTAGGAATAATGACTTGCAACTAATATTATTAACTGGGTCGCAAAAAAAATATATCTGGGTTTTAAAATAATTAAAACGGCATAAAGCAAGAAAATTAAAAAAAATGATCTCCGCCATCTTGGATATCAAAATGGATAGAGCACCACGCAAAGGCTTGCTCGCCCTCTGGCTTTGTCATTTCGACACTTTTTTTTGACATTTGACCGCGTTGTTTTCACGTTGTAGTTGAGCTACAGGTCAAATTATCAAAGAATTTGGTTTAGAAGTTAGAATTAACTAGTTTTTCGGTCTTTCATTCTCACTCAATAGGGCTCATAATATGTCTGTGACTCTGTGTTAATAATCAAAGCTAAAACTTCGTCCTAGGCCAAACTTGTTTTTTGGTTTGAAATCTGTTTGTTGTCTGACGATCTATGTTGTTGTGTGGCTCTTTTGTCGAATGATAGGTATAACCCGAATCTCTTTAAAGTTCGAGTGAATAGGCATCTTCTGGGTGAGCTTGCTACATCCACGACCACATCTTCGGCCTTGTGCTCTGGTCATAAGCAAACCCATTTTTTTAAATAAAAAGTTTTGGATTTGAGGAATCGAGCTTAGTCGGTATTTCCGTAACAGACATAAATGTGACAAAACACGGAAAAACGTCACCTAACTTTAACAATATAAAAATCATAAAATGGCTTCCTACTGCATAATTTACATGTGTATTATAGTTAATACACAAAAACATTCCTGCATAATCCTTGATCTTTCTGAATAATAAAATTTAAAATGCAATATTTTCCTTCCTTATCTAATCTCAAATCTAGTTCGCCTAGAGTTCAGCACACTCATTGGTAAAACACAAAAGTAATTGTTTTACAACCTGCGTTATATAAAGGTGAATGCATAGTACTCTTAGCTATGTAATACATAATAGTAACCCTAAAATTAAGAAAAATTGTTTAGGGCCTTACTACAAAAAATAAAAATAAAACTAAAACAATGTTTGAAAATAGCTGTATGGAATATAGATTAGAAAGGGATAAATTAAAAAACAACAACATGACATAAGCCAGTTTAGTGGTGTTTTGATGTTTTGTGATAAAGCAGTTAATGCTAATAACTAATAATTTTGCAGACGAGACTAAGATTTTTTTTGTAAATATTGTCATCATGTCAGCCTTATGACAGGCGTGACTGCTGGACATAGAAGAAACTGTCCTGCGCCACCCGCATCCAGCGGATTCCCACAACCTTTATCAAATCGTCAGTCGACCTTATGGGAGGCTTTCCCAAGCTACACCTACACCGGTACGCGTACATACAATACAATATAATTTATTGCACTCAAACACAAATGAGGTACAATTACATTTTAATACAAATAGTTATGTCAGGGTAAAAAGGCAGCCCCATTGCTAAGAAGCAATATCTTATCGGCAACCTTTGGATGTAAAGAAAAAGTAATAAATCCTTAAATACAGCTTTAGCTTATTTTACAGAGTACCTAGCTCACAGTATTGTTTTATTTAATTTTTTAACTTTGTCTGTTCTTTTGTTTTGTATTTTTAACATACTTGTAATTACCAAAAACATTGTTTAAACAGGGCTTTAGGTATCTCTCTTTCAACCTCTCGGGTAGTTAATCAGTCCATGAGACTGAACAACTTCCCCAAGGAACATAGGTCAAAATATGAAAAAAAAAATTGATCACCCATACAAAATGCGCTATACGCTGATGAAGTTTGTATGGGAACTCAAATTTTTTTTTCGTGTTTTGACCTATATTCCTTGGGAAAGTTGTTCAGTTTCATGGACTGATTAATCACCCGAGACGTTGAAAGAGAGATACCTGAAGCCCTGAATACGATTTAACAAAATTCAATAATAATGCATGTAGTTTGCTATGATATCGGTTGAATACGAAAAAGAAAAACTTTTTCAATAATTCACTCCATAATCCCACACTTTTAAGCACAAAATATGTCCATTAATAAAGCAACTGGCAAGAAAAGCAAGCAACTTATAAGGTACCACTCAGGCAAAAACTAGTCTAACTTTAAGAACACGAGTTACCTGTGTACATATCTGAACTGTATTCGTATGATATCGTAAAGAATGTTTTAGATTGCTACAATTTCTTGAACGGGTTTGGTATTGCCTACTGAGATATTTTCGTACCAATGTGAAAGTTTTTTGTTTGTTTTGTTTATCGTTCTGTGTTTTGTGTTGACAGTCTTTGATGGCCTGCTAATCCCAAGCCGAATATAGGCGTGTTTTTTTTATATTATAATAATTTCGTTTTTACGTATTTCTATCGCATCTTCAATTTTTCAAGGATTAGAAAAAAAAAGATGCTTTAACAATGTGACTTTCGCTTAGTTGCAAAAACTGGGAATAACTTAATCAATGAGTTTTCCCTTTTGTCGAGTTTAGAACAAATAAAATACGTTCAACTTTTAAAACTGATATTATGCTTCCTTGCTAACACCGTATTCTATCAATTAAGATATGCTTAACCAAAATCCAGAATTGGGCATGTCATGTTATCATTTAATTACAAAAGACAAACCGTAAATAGCAGAGTAAATAAGAGTACCTACGCAAACTGAAATCAGTCCAATTTGTACCTATTACTACCACTTATATACTGAATCCTGTGAAAACTATTAGGAACGGGACATAACGATAGTAGAATCCTTCGGTCCGTATTACAGAACGCGACGCAGACTCTGATCTATACTTAAGTAGCAGTCGTCTTTATCATTTTGATAGTGAGAGAAAGAGACAATCAATACTTAAGTAAAAATCAAGACTTGGTCCTCAGACTCCAAGAATAATATCAAACATTTTCTTTGCCCTATTCAATGACTGTTTTATTTCGAAGTAAGTATTAGATACTCGCCAATATTGCCCGAACTAAGTGTGAAGTTATTTAATCTCGACTATGGCAACACTTATATACTGGATACTGGATAGCCTTGGAACACTCACTTTTGTGTATAACCGTTTATTTATTGTGCATAGTAATTTGTGGAACAGTTACGACTAGACCACTGATAAGAAATTAAAATATACTCACAACGCATACTGCTTAATACAAAACTGCAATTTGTTGCACAAAATGGATGCAATTGACCTACATCGTGGATATTATAAGTGTTAGAACGTAATGTGATATACATACAAGTATATCTTTCTTCAAATCTGTTTTATTCAACAGTTTTGCATTTTTGTCATAGTACTTTAAAAGCAATTTTGTATAGTATCCACCTATTTTTTCCATAAAGAAAGCAAAGGAATAAATATAGATCAAGAAAGAAAGGTAAGCAAACAATCAGGGAAATTATAAAAGTATCTTTGTTCAGCCCACGCTTGGAAATTTCGGAATTGAAGTCAATCCCGATTTACAAGAAAATTCCGGGATGAAAGGAAAGTACTTGGCAATATAGAATCATTTCTTCGTCAAAAGGTAAATTAACGTTTGGTTAATTTTTATGGATAAGGAAGTTTTATACCGATAGTTGTAGACTTCCATTGAACGATGTTGATTTTTCATACATTGCTGCATTTGGTTTAAACCTTTACTTAAAATATATTTGTACAGAAGTAATGGTTATCAAACTTGATATCGTTTACGATGAATCATTAAATTCGGCTTCGATATCCATGCCCAGTCCCGAAGAGTTTGGTCTACGGTGTAAGAATTACAGACACATTTATCGAAAGACTTCCGATATGAGCAGTACCTCAGCTACCTGAGGCCTAGACAGTGCCACACACTGGGGCCCAACCTCAGGGACCCCTCGAACCCTGACCAGCAAACTAGCAAAAATCTTCCACCCTCAGTATCTAAATAAATTGGTTGCAAAACGACTTTAATTATGGAAACAAACAAATTTAAAAAAAACCTGTATTCTTCCTTTTGTTTGTGCAAAGCTGCCAAATTGACAGATTGCTTTGCACCTTAAAGATAATTTGAATTGATCAAACCAAAACAGTTAAGTTTAGCTCGCAGTTTGTTTTGCATCACAATCTTTGCTAACATTGCTACGCCTCTGGATATAAGGGACAAAAGCTCCCGATATCGTGTCTTGCGTCAAAACATGCGCACGCGCAGTGAAAGTGAGGCTCGCTGATTGGACGGTCATCTATCTCAAGAACTCGACCGACAGCCCTTCGTGCCACTTACTAGTTACACCGTGAATGTGCTTTGTGAACCATGGTAACAGGTTTTTGGTGTCAATAAATAGCATATACGTATCTACTTAAAGCAGGTCGCGAGGATTTTGTGTGGTAGGCTATAGGAGCATAGGAAGGGATTTTAGAAACTAGAGCATGAGCAAAACTAAATGTTAAAAATCGAAAGGATAGAATAAGTATAGTCGGTCTAAGATGAAATGGATTTTAGATGGGGGAATTGTAAAAAAAAAATTGGGACTACGAGACTACTAGAACGTATTGTTATCACGGAATTTGTTGTCAAAACCTTAATTTTTTAGCATTCTAGCAATGGACACGTACGAATAGTTAATATTCTGGCTGTCCCATTTGGCACAAGATTTTTCGTTGCTTTTACGAGATTTTTTATCACGTAGGGCGAATGGATTTTAGTTGGCGGAATCGTGACGCGTAGGGCTCACTATTATTATAAACAGGAAAGATTTTTATTTTTTATCTTTGTAATGAATAAACTCAAAAACTACTGGACCGATTTCAAAAATTATTTCATTTTTATATTGCTACATTATCTCTGAGTGACATTATATAGTTTTCCCAAATTCCCACGGGAAAGAAGTCCTGGGCGGAAAGCTAGTAGCATATACTGGGCTTTAGGTATCTCTCTTTCAACCTCTCGGATGATAGATAGATAGATAGATAAATTGATTTCCCATACAAAATGCGCTATATACTGATGAAGTTTGTATGGGAACTCGAAATTTTTCGTTTTGAGTTCCCATACAAACTTCATGCTCGAAGTTTGTAAAAATGGATGTTATTTTTTCATGCAAGAACAACTGAACAAATTTTAATAAAACTTCACAGTATTACGGAATACATTATAGAAAGAACACCATGTTTTTTTTTAAATTTCCAAGAAAGCGAAGTCACGCCCAGAAATAGCTCTGTTACACTTTATCGCGTTTACCGATTGCAGATTTTTACTATTTTCTAAGATTTAATATCACCGTATCTAATTCGAGAAGTTGTTAAATACGGCCCGTTTTCATTAAAATGCAATACAAACTTTATCTTTTATAAGTTAATCTTAAAAGAATTATTTTAAAAATAAGCTTTTAAAAAAATATATTTTTTTGTATTCTTATCAGCAAACTCTTTTATTTTATACCCATATCACGGGAGTACAAAACAAAGTAACTAAACCGCCATTTTGGGAGGTCCGCCATACTGGATAATCTTATTTCATAAACTTGCAATTTATGTTTTGTTTGGGTCAAATCTTGCAACTGAATTTTAATGTAATTTCGCCCAACTGATTTATCCTCTTTATGCTAGAAAAGTCTTGAAAGCTAGGAATGTTCCTGGATTTCCAGGACTTTTTTAAATGTATTATTTTTAAGTCTATTATGAGACTGACATGAGCATAAATCGACGCCCACAGCTGCGTCGAAATTCTTATTTAAAAAAATTACGGTGCAATTTATGTTTTGGGATCTTTGCCGGTACCAAACGGAGCAGAAACACTTGAATTTTAGTCAATTTACTGCATAATACACTATCACTATTACACATTAAACAACTTTTTCACGCAGAAAACGAAAATTCAATTGCTACAGAAATAATGCAAGTGGCTGTTTCAAAACCTGGCTCCTTCGTGCTAATTCTCCCCTGTACAGACGGCCTGCATTGGAGCATACAGTACAGTACACAACGATACATGTATCTGTACATGTATGTAATGAAATGGAAAGCGATCTCGGCTTTGTTTAGAAACGCATGTAAATTGCCAGTGATGCGGCGCACAGAAACAATTTTATTTTTCGCTCATATGAAAACACTAGTTGCAGGTAAATAAATGTAATTTTTCTGTAATACTCTTCCCAGGTATACTGTAAAAGTCAGTTAGTGGAATGCGAAGGTTTTGCTGTACTGTGGGCGAAAGGCTGACAACCTCTCACCATTTACATCATATTTCATCTTATAACCCTCTGAATTTATACCTAACGTGGCATAAAGTGGTTTTAAAACCACTGAAGCTCTGAATATCCCTATAGAGATTTTAGGCGTGAGTGTATGTATGTATGTGTGTCATCTCATAACGACGATGGTGAGGCTCCTACACTAGCAGCCTGAGTTTAATTTACATAATTGTGCACTATGTTCCACTCCAGGGATGACAAACCTTGGTCTTCCAGCCTTAATGAAAAAAAAACAATAAATCACGGTTATCTACAGTACAATTTATCCATTGTAGCCAGAAAAAGAGCTTGCTGGCAAAGGTCACGGCTAATACCGTCTTTCATAAGCGATGGAGCATTCTTTAATGTATAAAATGAAATTTGAAAAGCAACCTAAGATGATAAAGATATACATGTTACTTTCGAGTTTATGCTCACTGATCTAATCAACCATTATTATGTTAAAAGTCCTAGAATTTTATAGAACATCATATTGACAAACGTTGCCTTCTATGGCTACAAGCAAAATCCCTCACAAATGTACAAACGTAAATAAAAGCTACACGCAAGACCCAGAATCTAAATTGTTTTCTTGACACTATCACCGTATCCGCAAAAGACTTCATTCATGATTCACATAACATTGATTCGCTACCTCTGACCTACAGAAACCTAACACATGTACCTAATAATTGTCACATGGAAGAGCACCCAAATAAGAGAAAACGTATTTTAATTAGAAGCCTCCGTTCGCTTCAGTGCTTTGAATCAGTTGACGTATTCGGGTGGGTTAAGCCAGTCTAGATTAGATACCATTTTCTGTAGCATCCATTGATTTTTGCCTAAATTACGACACAAAACACCCGTTGTGTTTTGCGAGACACCCACACGAAATTGGGATCGAAAATGATGTATTGTTGGATAGCACAATACGGGCGAACTGTTGATCAACAAGTGCAAATAAGGGAGGTACGAGTAGGTACGAGCTTTGACTGAAAGTGTTAGAGTTGCATTTTTCTCGTTCCCTTGTACTCTTAAAGAGACAATATTTTCCAATTTCTATGTAAAAGGTTTTTAACCACAATATGTCCAATTTATCTTCAAATTTGATTTATTTGAGCAGAATTATAGAGCTACATAGGTATTTTATAGGCAGTAAATGTCAGCTATGAATGGATTTACTAAAATTCCCACGGAAAACCGACATAAATGGTAAAAACACAGCCAAAACTACTGCGTCTAAAAGCTTGAGATTATATTCTTCCTAATAGGTAAAAGAGGATTTCTCAAAACTCTATCAGGAATTCGAGAAAAATGATTTTAGAAGCAAAAGTTGAAATTTTACTTATCGGAGCCCACTTTTTATTATTGAAGTCAGAGAAGGCTACTCGAAATTAGCAAAGAAGTATATAAAAACTTCAAAGTGAACAAATTTAAGTGCAATTTAACGAAACTCCAGCATATTTTGCGTGTTCCTAATGAAGTTACCAAAGAGTTATCTCTGGCAATCTCAATTACATACTAGCCTCGTGTGTGGGTGGCACGGAGCGGTAACTTCATGCAAATGTACAACCGAACTCAGTTTAAAATCGATATGGATAAGCCTAGCAGTAATGGATGTATCTACACACTCACTTTCATTGTGGTTGCTAAAGTTTTCCTAGGGTGATGGCTCCTTCTGACCTATCCTAAATACATAACAGGGATAGATTTCTGAAAATTTAAGGCCAATAGATAGACATAGAAAACATTTATTCAAATACTTTTGATACTTTGGATTTTCAAATAATTTAATCTCTTAAAAGTCACCGTTGTTATACGTTAAGTCGGTCGTAGTTATACGATAACATTAAATGTCCATGGACATCTGTTATGAGGGTATACCTATCTCATTAACGATTTGTAAAGTACCTCCAAATCTTATATCTTACATCTTATATATTTATATTTATATTTATATATATATAAAAGAAAGTCGTGTTTGTTACAACACTTATAACTCGAGAACGGCTGGACCGATTGCCATGGTTTTTGATTTGTTGTATTTCTCTCCGTCCCGAATAGCAGAATAACTATTAAGAACATTAGAAAATTGACGGGAAAATTCCCACGGGAACGAAGTCCCGGGCGAAAAGCTAGTAATATACCTAATAAACGGTCAGCATTCGTAAAACGCACGCGTTTGATTTAGCTCCCATCACCGACCACATTACAACTTCAACTTTTTTCATCACTAGGGCCAGCCTATCGTCATGCTTCGTCCTTGTTTTGCCTGTGACCAACATATCGTCGATATTGGTGTATATATATATATAACCTATAAGGTTATTATTATATTATAACCCTTTCTCAGGCTCGAACAGTATGCTACCGATATCTTCTGCGCAAATGTATCTAAGATACTACAATCCTTACTAATATTATAAATGCGAAAGTAACTCTGTCTGTCCGTCTTTCACGCCTAAACTACTGAACCGATTTTAATGAAATTTGGTACAGAGATAGATTAGAGCCTGGGAAAGGACATAGGCTACATTTTATCTCACAGTTGGGCTCGATATAACCTGTAGTCCACGCGGGCGGAAAGCTAGTTAAACAGAAAAGGTATTTTACATTCAATTAAAAATATTGTAATACTCTGGTTCAGTTTGTTTTCAAACCACTGAAAGAATACATTCCAATCCATAGTCAAAAATTCCATTTCTGATTTTCGCTAACAAGTTAGAAGGAGAAACAATTATTTTACAAATGCCTCAATATCAAACCTTGCATTTGGAACGAATGAAAATCAAAAAGTGATCAAGATTGAAAAATTGCTTTTCTAATAAAATTCTCTGTAAGTATAAACAGAAACCTGCTGTTCTAGCTGAAAGTTAAAAGAATGGGTAGACGAAAAATTTCAACGTTAATACGAGAATTTCTTTGAAATATAATAATTTCTTGATTCAATTAGATGATTACTTTCAAAAATAAAATTGTGGTCGCTTTCTTAAGCGCCGACTCAGTTCCTTTTTTAACTTATTTTTAAAGTTATATGGAAGTCTCTGGAAATCAAAGATTTTATCTAGAACAATCTTCAGTTTCTTTAGATTTCTTTGAGATCACATGAGGCGCAAGAAGTCCACAGCTGGACATGGCCCTCCCCAAATCCTATTGATCGTGCTTGAGCCATCTACATCCGGCAACGTCCTACAATCTTTGTTAAATCATCGTCGTTCCACCTTGTTAGAAGTTCTCCTGCGCTGCATCTTTCTATTACCGATTTCCATTCGAAGACGGGTTATACGTACCCACCAATTTTTTTGTGCTTAACTTTTTTTATAGCATACAAGAGCTAGACACCCAACCCTGGACAGTTGAAGTAACCTTAAGGATATTTCTAAGCTGTTGCGTCTCTCACGTTACTTACTGCTTTTTACATAAATTTACTGTAACTACCTACAGTCTCAAATTTGCAAATGTTACCTAAAAAGCATATTTTATGCATTCAGTCTGCTATTAACTTGTTGTAAATGCACAAAAGTGGACATTCTCTTTAATTGTACTTATGTGCATTGAGTTTTACGTCACTCATTTGAATTTCTGCTCGTCCCACGAATTTGTGTTAAACTGAGTTTGCTTGTTTTATTTCACTGTATTAGCATGTTTATTTTATTGTTACTAATTGCATTGCGATGACAGAGTCTTTTCCTAATAGGTATTGCAGAATAAGAGAACAGCTGGGCATCAGAATCTTTCATGTTAAGCGTATAAACAAATTAGTTTTTTGAGATACGCCTTTCCCCAGCAATGGGGTCACATCATGGGCTTTAATAACCAAATCTAGAGCGGTCTGATCTATACGAGGGAAAGCCAGAAATAATAGTACCGACTTCAATCCCAAAAATAGTTAAAAGTAAATAGGTATCTATTGACAATAATAGGGCTTTAAAATTCTTTATATTGAATAATATAAGGAACACACTAGTCGGAAAGACAATTTTTTCGAGAGTTTCCCTCAATTTCTTTAGGATTCCACTATCAGATCTTGGTTTCCTTACCATGGGACCACCCTTGGGATACTCCCTTTCCAACAAAAAAAATAATAATCAAAATCGGTTCATAAACGACGAAGTGATCCGCGGACATACATAAAAAAATATATACGGTCGAATTGAGAAACCTCCTCCTTTTTTGAAGTTGTTTAATAATAGTACTTAAATTAGAGTTAAGAAGGTTAAAGACTTGTCAAGTTATTAGCAGAAGATAGAAATACATGACGTCACTCCAGCGACAAAAGCTTTATTCTTAAGTTAGGAGAGAGATAGAGTTCTCAGCATTGTAAAATATTCCCTTTCTAATTTTTTTATCTCGTAACATACAAGGTGCAAATAAGCGCTAAAGTCTATTACCACAAAGACAAGATCTTTGCGGATTTGACAAGAAACCTTTCGGTCTATCCGTTTGCCAATCTTGGTAAGTATGACAATTTATCCCTAGTGTCGATTGAGGAGGCCTGTGTTCTACAGTGGACAGCTGTAGGCTAAAAGATAGCTATCTCAAAAGCCATCTAAGGGCCTTTTTCACCAAATATTCAACCCAACGATCAACCCGCGGTTATAGCCAACTAGACAAAATGTATGAAAATGGCATTGTCACATCTCTGACAAGCCGGTAGCCGTGGATTAATTGCTTGGCTCAAATTAACCTTTGTAATCAAAAATAATAAATAATATATACCGCTTAAAAGAATTGATACTGTCTTATTCAAAGTTTCACCCTGTTGTTTGTTGTTTGAGGCAGCAAACTTTTAAAAAACTAGACACGTTTCCTTTTTGTAAAAACAAGATACGAAGGAGGCGAAAACCTAATTTCCAAATAGCCTGAAAGTCGGAGTGTTTTCATGTGAAAGCAGACGACATACAAATAATTGTTTTTCTCCCAAAGGTCGAGTGGGAAGCAAATAAGAAAAGAAAACAAAACGAAGACGAAAACGGACAGAGACAATAGGAAAAATCTGCGAGGAACTGGGAGTTGGAAAACAATAAGATAATTAATTCAAATGTAGGACTTCCGGGAGACTTTTTATATATTTTGTCAAAAAAATATACATACATACATAAGCTCACGCCTTTGTCCCATTGAGGTAGGCAGAGACTACAGATTGCCACTCGCTACGATCCAAACACACCTCTTTCGCTTCCTCTACATTCATAATTCGCTTCATACATGCTCTTCGGATTCAGGTACTCCTAACACGGTCTTTTCTTAGTACATCACCAATTTGATCTGACTACCTACGCAATATAAAAAAATGAAATATTTTTATAGGTGATTAGGTTTGGAATGGCGCATTTAAATGTCGAGCTAGCAAAGTAAGTGAGTAGTAAGTGATTAGGTTTCAGATTTTTATTAATAGAGCATATGAAATGGGCGGTTACTCCGCTAATTAATGGTGTCTTAATGACGGTTGAATGACTGCGGTAACCATTTAATCCGTGTGGGGTTTTGATCGTGTCAGTTTCGCCACCTGAACGGGACCCCGATTCTGTAACTTCAGTTGTGTGTCGATGGAATGGAGGCCACAAACGCGAAAGTTTGTATTGTATGGATCATGATGGATGTTTGTTACTCTTTCACGCTCAAACGGCTGGACCAATTTTGATACAATTTGGTATGAAAGTAGCTGACACCCTGAATTAACACATAGGCTACATAATTGTCCCAAATTCCCACGGGAACGAAGTCCCAGGCGGAAAGCTATAAGATAAAAAAGAGATAAGACAATCGTCGCAAAAGAAACGGTACTTAGCATAATAATTTCATTTCAATTCACTACTATACACGCGTAACTGGTGGGTAATTATCTTGAGCAAGACAATAAGGGGTACATAACTAGTCTTGGACTGGTCTTAGGCGAGTTTTTATACGGCACAGTTCTATGGAAAATGTGTGACCTTGGCATTCCAGATTAGAACCATCATAGACTTGAAAGGTTAGAGTGGTTGGATTACTGTGGTATGTATTGATGTACGGACGGCCGCAACTGAGGTTACCACACGCGTGCACTCTGTGCTGTTGTGATAAGAGCGGTTTGCGCTGGCCTCTGTACTTACGTCAGGTGATGTTAGGGGGCGTCCATTAATTACGTGAGGTGTTTTTGGCGATTTTTCGACCCCCCACCCCCTCTGGTGAGATGTCGTGAGATTTGGCTCGACACCCCCCCTCCCTCTTTTATCTCACGTGAGTTTTGTGAAAATTCTTAGTTTTAGTGTAAATACGTTAATTGGTAATTTATTTAGAAAACTTACTTAATTTGCCTAATTATTTTTTAACTTTTAATAATCGAACAATAAAAAACAGCTATGATTTACCAATATAAATTTGAAAAAAAAAGATTGTTCTAATTCAGTCCACGGGAACTCAGAGTGGCTACTGGAAGAACATGATTTAGTTGGTTTAACTTAGCTTTCCCACAATTTAACACTATTTCTTTTAGAGGAAAATATTACGTGATATTTGTAAAGACCCCCCCCCCCTCTCCCCCACGTGAGATTGAGTGAGATCCGGCCCGACCCCCTCCCCCCCCAAAACGCCTCACGTACGAGTAATTAATGGACGCCCCCTTAGTGAAACTTAGGTCCGTATTACAGAATGCGACTCAGACTCTGATCTATACTTAAGTAGCAGTCGTCTTTGTCATTTTGATAGTGAGAGAAAGAGACAATCAATATTACTTAAGTATAGATCAAGACTTGAGTCTCCTTCAGTAACACAGGCCTGAAACTTGTAAATTCCATGTCAGTAAACAATTTTCCCCATGAAACTAATAATAATCACATGCTACAAGGTTTGCACATATTATAATGACTTTTTACCGCGATTTTCATTTGAAATGAGTATCAGATATTTCGGCGCTATTGCAAGCCGTTTATCTCGGATGAACTGGGCTCCGATTCTGTTCTGGGCCATTTTATCTGTTCAGGTGGCGAAATTAAGGCGACTACAGCACCTAAATTACGATTTTATGATGCGTAGATAAGCATGACGCACTGCATTGAATCGAAGAAAAAAAATACTACGGTACATAATATCCAGGACATAAACTAGATAAGTAGTTTGCTGAAAACATGATTCAGCACTTTTGGTTCGATAGAAAAAGCTCCCAAAGTCACCTCTATAAATACCCAATATTTGTATCTTTTAAGCTGTAAAAACCATAGTAAGATGCATACAGGAACTTGAATTTGCTATCAAAATGTTAGTGATTAAACACTCTCGATAAGTAGTTAACGCATTTTTCGATTTAAGCTGTTACCTTTCCATATATCTCATTTTTCTAACTTTCGAACATGTTTTTACGCACGCACGCTTTCATAGTCCGTAAACTTCGTGTATCGACACGTTCGCACTGCCGGCCCAGGTCTGTTGAGAGACTGAGATGGCATTATTCCTATGTGTGCTGCCTTTATCGGGTGCTGTAGTCGCCTTAAGAACTACTTAATTTTCATATACTTGCTGACAAACACTCCGGCCAGCAGCGCCACCGCCAACCGAACGTAAAGTTACAAACTACCTCGCAACTAAAAAAATATTTGGCGGCGCCACCTGTCAAAGCCGCCGTCATTAGATGTATTAAATTTGGATAATTCTCAATTTCGCCACCTGAACGGATGAAATGGCGACCATTCTATCGACACACAACGAATGTTAAAGAATAGAATAGGATAGAAAAAATATTTATTTTATAGGACATTCAGGATTCCACTTAAAACAAGTCAAGATTACATGAAATACATACAAACAAACATTAAAGGATTTAAATACATACATACGCATTCGTTCTATTGACCCTACTGACTCTACGCCTATTCGCAAAGGTGCAGTCTTCCCCAGAGAAGAACAGGCAAGAAACTCTGAGGTTGCTCTTTTTAATCGCATTACAAATTTTCTTATTTTCTAATTTTAACTAATTCTGAAATAACTCTAGAGCCGAGCAGTTCATTCTTGTCAGTTAGGTAATCAGAAATTTTGTAATAGCCCTTTTTGCAAAGTTTTTGTTTAATTACTGTCTTAAATTTATCCAAAGGTAAATTTTGAATACATATTATAGAATCATATAGAATCGGAATATAGATTATAGAATATAATTATAGAATCGGGTCCCAATGCCAGTAAGATGTTCAGGGCCCATGTTTAAACGCTAAAAAACACAGAAGCCCTGCACCAAGCATACATATTGTTATAATAATACAATAAGATACACTGAGAGCTCACATACAAAAAGCGGTGATAGCCCAGTTGGCAACGAGCCAGACTTCGCGGGTTCAAATCCTGGTGCGGGCCTGTACTACTAAATTCGTCTTTTTGAATTTATGTACGGATTTCTAATTATCACTTGCTCAACGGTGAAGTAAACATCGTGATGAAACCTGCCCGTCCAAATTCATTTTCGAAAGACGAGCGGTCGACCAACCCGCATTGGGCCAGCGTAGTGGACTATGTTCTAAATCCCCTTCGTGTTTTTGAAGGGAGGGGACTCGGTAGGGACGTAATGGGCTGGTAAGAGAGCTCACTCTGGACAAAAAAAAATAGAATGGGTTCACTCTCTAGACAATAATCTACCTCAAAGCTAATCCAAATGAATGAACGATTGATATTTATTTGCACGAAACATGGTACAAAATATACATTTATAATTATATTTCTTCTCATTTTATCATAAAATGGCAAGCAAACAATGATAAAGAAGCATATCCTTTCAAATTTAAAAGATATTCAGTTTGTTCTACATCCAAGAGCGTCGATAGCCCTCGGCCTAGAGGGGGCAAGTTAATATTATAGAAGATGAATTAATAAATGAATAATTGTACTTTACCTAGTGAATTTATCAGCAAAGTAAGTCAATAGCACGACCTTAGGACTTTGGTTGCTCTGAGTTGGCTACTTTTTTTTAATCTCTAGGGGGGGCAGCTGCCCCTTCCTGCCCCCCCTTGGCGACGCCCTTGTCTATACGTATGATTTTCTTTCTAAATGGAACGACTTTAAAAGAGCTAGCTAAATTAGCTAAGTATAGCGAAACTTAAGTGTGAACCAGGAAAATAAATCACTTTTCATCTCCCCACAACTTTCTCCACGGAACATTTAACAAAATTAAAAAAAAATGTTTTTTTCATATTTCGAACTAGCATTCCGCTCGGGGCTTCGTTCCCGTGGGAATTCGGGAAAATTATGTAGCCTATGTTACTCAGGGATAATGTAGCAACCTAACCTAATGGTGAAAGAATTTTTTAAATCGTTCCAATAGTTTTTAAGATTATTTGTTACATACAAAAATACAAATATTTTTTCTTTATAATATAAGAGTAGTGTAGACCACATATACATATTTTTTTAAAGTTATTGTTTAGTCGGCTAATTCACGACCTAATTTTTTTAAATTAAATTAACCTAATATAGTACCTTCTATTTAATTTTCTGGTTTTATGGTCTTTAACGCCTACCTACTTAATTGCACTAGATATTACATTAAGGAACGCCTAGACACCTGTGAATATTACTGATACAATAACAAGATTGTACAGTCTACTATCAACTGTTATTTAAATACATTTCCAATAGTACAGTCAGCTTCAGATATACCTCACCCTACCGGATAAGAATAAAGTTATGTTCATGTACAGACAGCTGCAGAAATGACCACCCCTGCCGGATAAAGAAGAAGTTACAATTTTAAAATCGTGATTAAGCGTAATTGTGTAGTCGACAAAACTATATTAATATACAAAATATCATTGAAATACCTAAAACATTTCGTGAAATAACTTCATCCTTATTTCATAGGCTGGTCAGGTATCTCTGCAGCTGTCTGTACAATAAAGAAAAAATACAATACAATTACAATCCAAAGTTAACTATGAAAAAATGAATAACTCTGTCTATCTGTCTGTCCGTCTCTCACGCCTAAACTTCTAGACCGATTTTGATGAAATTTGGTACAGAGATAGATTAGAGCCTGGGAAAGGACATAAGCTACATTTTATCCCACAGTTGGGCACGATATAACCTATAGTCAACGCGGGCGGAGCCGCGGGTGGAAAGCTAGTAATATATAAAATATACCTTTGTTGGGATAGGCAGGGCATCATATGGTTCTAGAACCACATTTATCATATATTTTTCATGTAATATGAGTGTATTGGTGATATGTTTTCAGCCTTTCGCCCACAAGAAAACCCTCGCCTCCTACTTACTAGTCCCTAAAGTATGCCTAGGGAGTGTTGGTAAATGCCACATTTTGTGCCGTGTGGTGATCGGCTTAGAATAACACCACCCCATTTCTTTCCGTGGGTGTCGTAAGAGGCGACTTAGGAAACACAAATGAGACCTGCCTCCTATTAATCCATCTCAGGCAACCACACCTCATTTTTTTATGAATCTGAGGTGTTGTCCTATGGTCTCATGCGGTGTGGTAGGCTCTGTAGAGGGCCGTCTGGTTCGCGACCACCCTTCTACCGAAGTCCGACGCAAAACAGCTTGCTGTGTTCCGTCGGTGCGTGGGAGTACCGGTGCCTTATAGGCGTTTTCTGGGTTAACTCGCTCCATCGTCGACCTCATCTATGACCTTGGTCAAGATCGAGGTCAAGAGTTAACCCATCTTATAATAAAATAAAATAAAACATTCTAAATTTTTCTTTCAATTCCAGTCCAGTAATAAATAAACATTACACACTCATAGCCCACACTAAGGTTCTCCGTTATGTCATGGGTCCTTTGGAACATACACAAGGACATACATGAACACCCATGACCCGAGAACAAATATCTGATTTTACACAAAAATATTGCTAGGTTCGACCACGCCAGGTCCTAGTCGACCTTAGGGATATTATATTCCGCCTCTGGTTCGGCTATATTCGAATATTCGATTGGTAACAGCATTTAGTGCTGCATTTGCATAACTATCGATAGTTTAGGTATCGATAGTTGACCTTGAAAAACAGTAAGAATATCGATAGCATATAGTTTGCGATACTATTGCGATGACAGACCAAACTATCGATAGTATAGCTCCTATTGAATTCTAATAGTATCGATACTATCGATAGTATTGATTTAAAACTATGAATACTATCGATAGCCCTATCGATATTCTTACCGTTTATCAAGGTTACGATAGTATCGATAGACTATCGATACTTTTTACTATTGGTTGCAACACTAACAGCATTAAAAGGCTCTATAAAGGTTGGAAGCAAACAGTGTCGGATTACTCTATAAATATAAAAATATCCAATTCTATTTGTTTGTCTTATGCGAGAGTATTTGTATGAACAGAATTATTTTTTCAGAGATGGATAATGGCAAAGTGAAACTCGCTCGGTGAAGCTTCTATATATCTGAAAATTCTAGCGACAAAAATGTAAAAAAAACAGCGAGTTTACTATTTTTTGAAAATGTTGAAGTTCGACAAAGTATACACATCAACACGGTCTAGGGATATCACGATTATTTATACAAAAGAGGTCTGTTTGAGAATCTATAAAAGCATACTCGAGATACATGGAGGGCTATAATTTTCAGACGAGCAAGTGCTAAACTTGAATTTTCAATTCTATTCAATAAATTTAGTTTTACTTGAAATTTGTGACGGAAACGAAAACGAAAATGCACTTTTTGCCTGCTTTTTGTATGAAAATGGTCGAATTTATGCAACTTTTTTTTCCGTCACTTTTTCACAAATTTCAAGTAAATCAAAATTTATTAACTAGAATTTAAAATTCAGGTTTAGCGCTTGCTCGTCTGAAAATTATAGCCCTCCATGTATCTCGAGTATGCTATTATAGCTTCTCAAACAGCTTTTGTATGAAAAATCGTGCAATATCCCTAGACCGTGTTGATGTTTGTATTAATAAAAAAATGATTAATTTGTTCTATAATGGTTTAAAAACCAAACGAACTTTTTTTTCCTTAGGGGCCGCCGTCCATTAATCACGTGATGTTTTTTTTAGCATTTTTAAATTCATATGTTAACCCTCTCCCCCTTGGTGATATGTGGTGACGTTTAAGACTGACCCCCTCCCCCACCCAAAATCACGTGTATTTTTAAGTACCTACAAAGAATCTTAAAATTTTTTGAATATTGTCTTTAAATACAGATACAAAGTAAAATCTAATTTTAAAAATGTCTAGACAGAAATGTTGCAGGTTGTTTTTGACTGGAATAACACTACACGCCCGTTTTTCGGTTTAGAAATCGCGCGTTTGACGAAAAAATAAATACACGTGATATCTTACCCCCCCTTGTGATTTTTCGTGATTTTTGCTAAACCCCCTCCCCGCCCCCCTTTCGAGCCTCACGTGATTAATGGACGGTCTCTTACAAGTATTCTAAAATTCGGACATTTTAAGCTCATACATTTTTCGTAACTTCATTCAGATCAGGAAAACGTTAGAATTTCGACCCTAGGCTAGACTGTGGTTAAGAGCAAACCCATTAAAAATTTGGACTGAAACTAATTAACGACACTTCAAAATAGTCTGTGCAACAGCCAACCAACTTCTTCTTATCGTGTAGGCATAGTCAAGTGTGTGGTGAACTAAATGCTCTAACCGACTGAGCTATCGTGCCTTCAAGTCAAGCGGCGAACTATAATACTCTTAATAGGGATGTTGACTGATTTTTTTTATATTGTTTATCTTAAAAAGGAACTGGATCCAAAACCCAAATAATTTTTGAAAACTATTGAGAAATAGAAAAGTTACAAGCTATTAAATTCCAGTAGAGGGGGAAACTGTCAAACAACGAAGAAGAGATGCACTTACAGGCATGTGACGTCACCGCCATTTGTTTGTGTAAATAAAAACGAGATAGCGAACACTCCCCACAAAACGAGATAGCTAGTCCTTACGATAATATAAATGCTAATAACTTGTTCATTTATAAACCAATTTTAATGCTGTTTTCGGATAATTAATATTTCTAGCATTATTTTTTGTTTCACATACAATCATTCATAAAATCAAACACTGTCAACATCCCTATTTTATTTCAACACTTCGAAGCTCATTACATTAACCCTATAGCGAAATTAATTCTCCAAAAATCGACATGAACGATTTTTGTTTCTCCTCTGACTGAACTCCTTTGAAATGCTCCTCAAACATTAGGCAAGTAAATAAACAACGAAAGACAATCTTGAAACTTAAATCTGTTCAGAACATTTACACTTTAATTATTCATGTAACTTGAGACCAAATTAGTTGAGGGCAGAAAGGGAAGTTTGCGATGTTCGAGCACCCACTCGCCTTAAGATGACTTAAAGTGGTTTAAAATATGTTGCAAGTTTCAGAATTGTATACGAATTTTTCAACTTTTCTATATTGACAACTTTATGATCTTTATTGTTTAACCATTTGCCAAGAATGGATCATAAGCTTCTTTTATAGTACAACTAGCTTCCCGCTCGGGACTTCGTCCCCGTGAGAATTTCGAGAATGAATTATACACATAAACCTTCCTCTTGAATCACTCCGTTCATTGGTGAAAATCGTATAAAATACGTTCAGTTCTTGAGCTTATCGCGTTCAGATAGACAGACATAACAAGCAGTATGAAATGGGTTAAAATCAACGAAATCAAGGACATGATGCCGACGGCCTCTTAATGCACTACTTTGACTTAATTTATGTAATATACTAAATTTTCTATGAAATAAAGCAATTTTGGCTTTAAATAAATAAATATAAAATAAAATATTCTTTACTTATTACTACAAAGGGTAAGCTTAAAACTAGTGGCAGGTGACTCCTAGTAAGCTCAACGCCTGTGTCAGGAGTCACCGCTCTTCCATAAATAACAAACATAATATTCATATAGTAAACTAACTAGCAAATATCTATCTTATAGTAAAAGTCTAACTGTGTGATTATGTGTGTGCGTGCGTGTGTGTGTGGGTGTGTGTGTGTTGTATGTGAGTGTGTGTGTGTGTGTGTGTGTTTGTGTGTGTGTGAGTGTGTGTGTGAGTGTGTGTGTGAGTGTGTGTGTTTGCGTGTGTGCAGACCCGCCAGGCTTTATTTTGCCTGTTGCAAAACGCGCTATGGACAGCCTTTATTCGTAGCTTTGTGTCTGACTTCACTGAACCTAAGTTCTCTTGATGTAGAAATAATTTTGGAAAAAAAATTACACGAGGTACCTTCTATCCCTAAAACATGAAACTTACTTTCACCCTTTACACAAAGGTAAATTACTTACTTCCACCTCCACCCTTTGGACTTAAGGAAATTTTTATACTAATATCTATACTATCTATATATCTATACATATTATACGGAGGAAAGATTTGATTGTTTGTTTGTTTGCATTGAATAGGCTCCGAAACTACTGGACCGATTTGAAAAATTCTTTCACCGTACCTACAATCTGAGCCGTGGTTTTTTTAAAATGATGTTCAAGGAACTATAAAAATACTTTTTACAGCACCCAGACTTCAAGACAAGTGAGTAATTTTTGGAAGTTTCTTCAGAACCTTGTAGCTGAAAATTGGCCGTCGGCCCAGGCTAGCAAGTATTCATATGTTAAGCACTACTCCTTCCCACACTTTTGGTTATTGAGAAAATAAGTAAGGTCTGGCTGCCCTAGGATCTTGGTCTAGTAGTCCAGCTAAGAATCTGTGGTGGGTCTGTCCAGCATAGCCAACAAAGACTCTTGTCATAATTTTGTCGTATGTATCTCGTTCTGCCCTCTCGTTCTATCGCATACCGTAAAATTATATCACGGTCCATGTTAGCCCAATGCATGCTGCGGAAGGTTTATCATAGCTTTGAGCAGTTGATGTTCCTTATCTAACAGTGAGAAAATCTAACAGTTAGGTAGTGAGTGTACCTTATTTTGTTGGAGTGCAATAAGGGGCCATCCATAAATTACGTCACATGTTAAGGGGGAGGGAGGGGGTCGACGAAGTGTGAGATTGTGTGACAATGGGGTGGGAGGGGTCCTACATTTCGTGACGTCACATTTCAAAATCTATTATTATCTAAGTTAAAACACTAACTTTAAACTACCTATTATGGAAAAAACTCAAAAACACTTGCAAATCTATCTGTATAAACATAGGTAATTTAGATGGAAATAAAACTAATTTCGGAACTGCTGTTTTAAAATTGAAAAATTAATGACGTCACACTAGGGAGGGGGGGAGTCTCACAAATGTGACCAGCTGTGACAAGGACAGGGGGGGGGGGGGTTAAAAAATCATGAAATTCGTGTGACGTAATTTATTGATGGCCCCTAAAGTATATTGTATTGTAATATCATTTAACAGCTACTGTAGATGTTATTCTTTCTCTTCTCTATACTAGTGTTTTCATTGGCGTCACCATTACTATTGTACAGCTCTTGTAATATCTGTTATAAGTTTGAAAGAAACGTCGGTCGGCATTTTCGTAATAATCTTACATTTCCTTTTATCTATAATATTATGTCCTGACCACGCACTGTTTTGAGATTTTTCGATCCATCTTATATAATAACTTTTCACACTTGAAGAGGAAGAAAATCAATTAAACTATACAGATGTATAGATGTGTATGTATATACATGTATGTTTACTTATTTCATTTATTTATTTATATATAATTATATATATGTATACTTATATATTTGTTTATTTGTATTATTTATATACATATATTTAATTTTATGAACCACCAACTACTTCTTACCTTACTTCTGTCCTACCCTAAGGTTGCCTAGAAGAAATTGCTACCTAGCAATAAGGCCGCCTTGTTGTACACTATGTTTTATGTTCTGTTAATTGTATTGTATGTCTTTGTGTGCAAATAAAGCATATTGTATTGTATTGTAAACTCGCCAGCTGCCAGCCTTTCTCGGGCAAGCTATTTAAAGAACTAATAAAGGGACCTGAGGGTTTGGCTTCATTGTGTATGGCTAAAAGACAGAATACCTATCACGGTGCTGCCTTTTGATCGACGGGCCCTGGGTTCAATTCTCGTCGGGGCAAACATTTGTATGAAAAGTAGATGTTTGTTCCCGGGTCATTGGGTGTTTGCGTCTGTCTTATCTCTGTTCCAAGGAACCCACAACAAAGGGAAAACCTTAATGTGGGCCTTTGAGTGTGTCGCGTTTATTTATTATTTATTTATTTGCTCATGCTTCGTCGTTTTTATAAATCAATTGTTTATCAATCAGATAACTAATTTAACTCACCCACACCTGCGATTTAACTGTGCCTTCATATATGAAAACTCATTGTTTAGTTGGAAGAAATATAAGTATCCTAATCTTAAAATAATCGTATCCTAATCTCATAGGCAGGTGATAGTTAACTTTATGCTGCCTGTACATTTTTTTTGTTGCACCTAGTACTTTCGGAGTTTTCATTCCGCCCGGGACTTCGTTCCCGTGGGAATTTGGGGAAAATTATGTAGCCTATGTGTTAGATCAGTGTGTCTTATAGTAACAAATAATTTAAAATTTCGCGCCATCAAATAATCGTTGTTCCGAATGAAGTTCAAATACTTGACAACAGATGGCGCCCCTACACTTAATTTCCAAGTTGAAGAGTTGGAAAAGCCCTTATATCTTTAAAAACACGCCCTTTAGGTTAAAACGGGAACTTTCTTGTTCGAGGTGGGATAAAGGGCTATCACACTATATAAGTCCCTTTATCGTGCTGGGACTCCTTTTTAAGTTTTATCGGCACGCACATTTTATTTACTTAGTTTTATTATAATGATTTATATTTTCTGGCCTGGAAGCTAGTCCTTTTGGCCGACTTTCGGAGTCGTTTACTGAAGTTGCCAACCTCCGACCACCCAAGAACACTAATTCTTTACCAATTTACAAGATTAAATGTCACAACAACGTGTGATTCCTGTGTGGTGAAATTTTTATTACATGAGTAAATTTGAGCGTGTTTACCAAAGCTAAACCGCTCACGTTTCCATTGTATTCCGTATTACTCGCACTTGACCGGATTTTATTATGAAATAGAAGAAAAACTTGCGAACAAAAAAACTTCCGATAATAATATCATCAATACATACAGGGCTTTAGGTAAATCTCTTTCAACCTCGGGTGGTTAATCACTCATGAAACTGAACAGCTTTCCCTAGGAACATAGGTCAAAATACGAAAAAAAAATTTGAGTTCCCATACAAACTTCATCAGCATATAGCGCATTTTGTATATGCATAGCAAGGTTTCCTATTTTGACTTCTTCTTGGGGGAAGACTGCACCTTTGTGAATAAGCGTAGGGTTAAAAGAAGTAATATAATTCACTTCTTTGACTTTTTTTATGTAACATCCTAAATGTTTTGTGAAATAAAGCTATTTTCACTTTGAGCTATTTTCACTAAGGAAACACAAATGAGACCTGTCTCCTAGTAATCCATCCCAGGCAACAACACTTAATTATTTTTTTCTGAATCTGAGGTGTCGTCCTATGGTCTCATGCGGTGTGGTAGGCTCTGTAAAGGGCCGTCTGGTTCGCGACCACTCCTACCGAAGTCCGACGCCAAACAGCTTGCTGTGTTCCGTCGGTGCGTGGGAGTACCAGTGCCTTTATAGGCTTTTTCTGGGTTAACTCGCTCCATCGTCGACCTCATCTTTGACCTTTATGGTTAAGATTGAGGTCAAGAGTTAATTAACCCATCTTATAATTTGAAAAAAAGACTTGACTTGTTCTTGAATTTATTTTTTTCTTTGGAAGTCACAGTAAAGTTTATTCATTGAAATAACAGCTATCTACATAGTTATCTACGTTTCAAGCACGTGAAGGTTTTTCTTGCAAATTGCTGTGTTCTTTTTGTTAAGACGTTGCTCGGAGAATTTCCATTAAGGCGACTACAGCACCTAAATTACGATTTTATGATGCGTAGATAAGCATAACGCTCTGCATTGAATCGAAGAAAAAAAATACTACGGTAATATTCAGAACATACCTAAACTAGATAAGTAGTTTGCTGAAAACATGATTCAGCACTTTTGGTTCGATAGAAAAAGCTCACAAAGTCACCTCTAATACCCAATATTGTGTATCTTTTAAGCTGTAAAAACGATAGTAAAATGCACACAGGAACTTGAATTTGCTATCAAAATGTTCGTGATTGAACACTTTCGATAAGTAGTTAACGCATTTTTCGACTAAGCTGTTACCTTTCCATAAATCTCATTTTTCTAACTTTCGAACATGTTTTTACGCACGCACGCTTTCATAGTCCGTAAACTTCGTGTATCGACACTGTTCGCACTGCCGGCCCAGGCCTGTTGATAGACGGAGATGGCACTATTCCTATGTGCGCTGCCGGCCGCCTTTATCGGGTGCTGTAGTCGCATTAAAACAGACGTCTAAATATTCTATGCACATCACACAAGTGGCTACGTTCTGGGCCACAACTTTATAGTTACTTGCCATCGACTCGCTAAGAAGAAGAACATCACACAATTTCCTACACAAAAATTGTCACTGAGCCTGTTTCTGCAGCAAATTTTTCTTGTTTTGTCCTCTTTGTTCTCTTTATTTATTTCAATTTTAATAATTTCCTTTTTTTTAAATAAAATTTTAAAATTATTTAACTTATTGTAATAATGTAAGCTTTGTGTGTGCAGAAATAAACGATTCATTCATCCAAAAAATTGGCTAACACAGAATACGCCAGCAGTTGCAAATGATTTGGTCAACGAACAATGAACAAATGAAGCCACAAAATTCGCCCGTTTGGAAAGTAGTCTGTATTTAATTATTTGGAAACACAAATTTGACTATGAAGGGAGCTTTTGAAATCAGCAAAACATCTGTACAGTAAAAATATGGAATTTGTCGCTCTCGCCACAATCAACTTTTTTAAATAGTTAGCTAGCTGTTTTAAAGGTCCAGAGTTATAGTTTCCAAAAAAGGCCCGATAATTTGCCAATAGATCATTAAAGAAAATATTAAAACCGCTCCCCTCTGATTGTCGATTGCATAATGCTCCCGCATTCAATCTAGCGAGAAATCCTAACAATATTACCTAAATATCGCGGCAGTTCACAGTTGTAAATCAAATCCGGTCTTTTGGTATGTTAATGAAAATTATTTCGCCAAAGATGACTGTTAGTTTGATATTGAGGAAGGCTTTTTCCCTTACCTTCCTCATTAAAACATGTAGGGTTTGTTACATTATGTCAGTTATAAGCCTTTGGGAAACCAGATTTAACAAGACAAACATGAATTTGTCCCTTACTTTTTAATTACCGCCGAATATCCTCAACTGCGTCCCAAATTCCGATCTTCTTTGTATTTCGGAAACAAAACCCGAATCCATTTCATATCACATTCATAAAGAACTCAGATATTTGCATGGATCGCTTCAATTAGAACTCCAAGCAGCAAATCATGATGATTCGCCACACAGCGAATCGAATGCTCTGGCAAGTGTACGTACCTAGGACACCTACCTACCTATCTAAACCTGAATTGCAACTTGCAACCTAGCCGGATGATTCTAAATTTATACATTTAAAAACGGCTTACTGGAGAGCTGTTCCGAACACTAGTACAAACAACATGCTTATTAAACTCCAGGAAACAGTAATTTGGAAACTGTGACCAGCCACGGCTTGCTTAAGAGGGATAGCTAAAGCTTGTGTAATAGAACGGCAAGTGAAGGTTAATAAATCTGATGTAACATGCAGCTGGATTAGACCACAGCAGCTTTCAAACGTTTTCTCGCACGTTACCGATTCATTTACATTCTTGGAATACCTTTCATTTCGTCTCGAACCCGATTATTTAGCTACCTACTTAAAAGTGGTGTCTCTTTGCTGCGCAAGTTGAAAATCGCATCACTTCATTACAAAGCAATACTAAACACGATCTGGTTTTCTCCACCGCATACCTTTACACCGTTCATCAATATTGATTCAATAGCTATCTTGCAACAACTATCGTCATCGGATAAAACACTTTTGATAAGTCTGCAAAACATCAAGTGGGTACCTGCGTTTACCAGGCCTGACGTTCGCTAAATCGAATGTAGGGTAGTACTAAAACCACCGATCTATCGTATTGGAATTTCATTTCAACATAAGTTATTTTGTTAACACATAAACATAAATCTTGGAAAGTGATGGTTTAATAAACTGCTTGTATGGAACGAATGATTATGATTACCTATATAGGTACTCCGCATTAGACTTTACGAGTACTTGCGTATGAATGTAAAAGGCTTCTTACAGATTAGTGTTGGGTAAGACAGTGAGAGGGAAGGTTTCTGCGGGATTGTCCCAGTCCGTTTGGAAATATTTCGGTCGGAGCAACAAGTGCAACGAGTTTCGCCGCAAACAAACAGGCTCCGGCGAAAACACTCGTAGGTAGTAAACAAAGCAGCACGGGTACAGTTCTCAAGACAGAGGCAACGATCGTGAAAACTGGGCCGGACATGTGTGCCGCGGCCGTGACCAAGTTACAATCACTTTTCAATTAATAAAGAACCAAGCACCTGCAGAATGCAACAATTCCAACTGTCACTGGTGAGCAGGCAGTCCGAAGCGCACCAGGGCGTCGTGTCTTCACACTCACAGGGAGGAAAACTCGCAACACTGGTTAGTTAGTGGTGTTTACGTAGTTTTGGAAGTTTAACACAGGGCACAGGTACACTGGTAGCGTGTCGCGGTCGCGGATCTCTCAACACGTGTATCTCGCGCGACGGTCGCCGCAGCACTGACGGATAGAGCGGAGCGGCGCTCGCGGTGACTCGAGCGACGCCACTACCAAGCGGACAATTCGCAACTCCGAATACGTAACTTAACTCCATAATATTTTATAGTTTCGTAACTCGATTACTGTACGCCTGTTCGCATCTAATCGATTACACGATTTCGGGAACGGTGAGGTCCTTCGAGCGCGCCATATTTCTAGAGACGACCTCCTACGTCAATAGGATGAAGCGATGGCAAATGACGGCTTATCGGGTTATGAATATTCATTTTTGTGGTAATGAAAAGTCGTTCCATATTTCGTCCGTTTCCATTAATCCGGGAGACGACGGCTTAAACATCTAGTTATAAGTGGATTTAACCGGTTCTGGGTATTCTCGAACTTTCTGGAATAAATTTTACACCTTATGGCTAAGCAGCGTTTAAAATTGACATTGATTTATTGTCAATTGGAGTTCTCGTCCCATAAACTTTTCTATGAATTTAATAATAATAACATAAAATTAATAAATAATAATTGGTTTCAGTCCCACGCATACCTTCCAAAAGCCCGGGACTTAATTGCCCGAGATTACGGGTCATAATCATAATACAATCATACTTATATTTTTATTATTTAAGGCTGAAAACCCAATTAAAACGGTTACTTTTAAATGAATAAAACTGTTGTCAAATCTAATTGCAAAATCCAAGCAAACTTCGGACTACAGAGCCAATACTATTTTTCGGGATTTTTGTTAAAAGCCGGAATTAATATTGGACATAGCCGGACTCAGACAGATCGGTACATTTTATGGTGATTGGGTTTTCTTTTTTTTAAATCTTTTTTGTTATAAAAGGGTTTTAGCGTGATTGGTTTGTATTGTGCTTCCCTTGCATGTGTTTGCATCCGATGGATCATTTGTGACTGTGAAAATGGAAAAGTACAACTTTATGGATAGTCGTTAAGGTTTACATAGACGTGATCGGTTGAGAATAACACCACCCCATTTCCATCCGTGGGTGTCGTAAGAGGCGACTAAGGAAACACAAATGAGACCTGCCTCCTATTAATCAACCCCAGACAACGATAGCTCAATTTGTTCTGAATCTGAGGTGGCGTCCCATAGTCTCATGCGGTGTGGTAGGCTCTGTAAAGGGCCGTCTGGTTCGAGACCACCCTCTTACCGAAGTCCGACGTGAAACAGCTTGCTGTGTTGGTCGGTGCGTGGGAGTACCAGTGCCTTTATAGGCATTTTCTGGGTTAAATCGCTCCATCGTCGACCTCATCTTTGACCTTTATGGTCAAGATTGAGGTCAAGAGTAACCCATCTTATACTTAAAAACAAAAAAACACATATGTTTCTAACTTTTTATCAGGGTTAAGTCAACCGTGTGAGTCCCCGGCAGAGTAGAATAGGACCACCCTCTTTCTTACCGAGGTGTCGTACAAGGCGACTAAGGTAAATATGCAAGCAAGTTCATCTGCACACAGAGAAGGAAAACTCTGCAATTATATCAAAACCCTCGCCAACCCGTCTGCCAAGCGTGGTGAGTATGGCATTTACCCCTCATGTTATTGAGGGAGGCCCGTGCCCCAGCAGTGGGGACGCATATGGGCTGATGAAGTGAAGTCAACTTTAGACCCTCAACCTCACATAGAATTGTATCGTTTTATTAACCGACTTCACTTTAGTATGTTATGTCACATTTCATGTTATTAATATTGTCTATCAATATTGAACATTTCATGTAGGTACATATCTCTTGCTTAAAAGCCTTTTTATAATTCAGACAGCACGGCACGACACTTTGAAATTTGAATTACCATTGCCCTCTATGTTCTCAGCTTCTAGTATTACTATTACTTAGGAGGCAATGGTAATACAATTTTGCCGTGCCGTTTTCGATTTTTTTATATAAAGGCCATCCATATCCATATCCTCAATTTTCTCATGTTAATTAAAAACCCCATATAATTGAAATTTTCATCAATGCTCAAGGTACTATTAGCAGTGTTTTGTCCTTTAGACAAAGCTTGTACTGAGCTATGGCCTTTTTGTTGTATGTACTCTGGCACACACAACACTCCATAATAACTTAGTAACCTTAATATTTCTACCTAAGCTGTAGTTGTTCTGTAAAAATAAATAAATAAAAATTATTCAGACAACCAAGAATTTCACAGTATAAAACAAATGGCTAGGTGCAAGGATGTAGCTATAGATTTCAGATGGGGGGGGGGGGGTCCCATCTTAGGTAGGGTCGAGAGGTTATACTAAAAAAAATGTATGTGTTCGCAAGTCATTTATTTATAAAATAGTAAGTACAATTTAGGTAAACTCGAATTTGAAACTAGCATATTTTTTTGATACGATATATTTTAAATTTGTATATTAAGCCTCTTACGTTTCGAAATTAACTTACTTACTATATCGTTAGGATCTGTCTTTACAGCGCGCTCCCGGTGTACGCTCATGAGAGCAAGACCACTAAGTCTCTCGTCTCCCATTTTATTTCTTATGTAGGTCTTCAATCGTATGAGGGTGGAAAAACTTATCTCAGCGGTCGCCGTAGACATCGGGAGCGTTGCTAAAATCTGCAATATTTTTTGAATTCCCCCACGCCATGACAAACGACGAAAGTGATGCTAGAGTTGAATTAAATTTTGACAGACTGACGCAATAGATATCAAGGCTTCGTTATTTTTTTATAATTTTTTTATTTATTAAACCTCTTGGCCCCAAGGGCGGGTCGGGACCCACAGGACCCACATACGTCCTTGACTAAAAAATAAAAGGAAAAATCTTAACTATGTGCCTGAACTAGGTTAATTAATATTACATGTATCTCAGGCGTTACAGACCTCAAACAATTATGAAAATAAACTATCATATCTCAAAGCCCAGTGGCGCTCGTTGATCTCAACCGGTCAGTGAGGTCAAGCAAGGTACACAGATGCAGGGAACCTGATGGGTGACCAAATTAGCAATTTCGGAGGGCACGTTAAGCTGTCGGTTCCGCCTGTTGTCGATTGACTACAGTCGTTAAAACCCAGTCAGAAGCCATTGTGCGGTTTGAAAACTCTGACACCAGGGTTAGCCAAGTTCGCCACACACTTGACTATACCTTCACGATAAGAAGAAGAAGAACTAATATCACATGCAAAATTTAAAGTTTCCTACCGATAAGTTAAATAAATTATCTAAATTTATATTATGTTGTGTGTATGTTTTAAAGCAATGAGTAAATTCTTTATCTACTAAATTAAAAATAGTGAAAAGTTTTCCACGCACTATCTCTTACCAGCCCATATACGTCCCCACCGAGGGGCACGGACCTCCCTTCGAAACACGAAGAGGATTTAGGCCATAGTCCACCACGCTGGCCCAACGCGGGTTGGTGGACCACTCGTCTTTCGGAAATGAATTTTCTTGGACGAGCGAGTTTCATCACGATGTTTTCCTTCACCGTTGAGCAAGTGATAATTAGAAATCCGTACATTAATCCGTAAAGACGAATTTAGTGGTACAGGCCCGCACCAGGATTTGAACCCGCTACCTTTGGATTACAAGTCTGGCTCATTACCAACGGGCTATCACCGCTTCACGCACTATGATGTTGTTTAATTTAGTTGGTGGAGTAGGCGAGATTCTAATTAAACTACAAAACTTTTGTGTTATAATTATGAGTTACGAGTTATTATAATCATGATTACCAAGCTACAATGCTGCTAAAAGAACGTATTTACATACATTATTAACGAGTCATAATAAGTTTATAAGACAAACTTGTTTTGACTTGCTTTATTTGAATGCAAAATAATATTGACAGCTACGAATAACTGCACATAAGATAGTTTAATATGAATAGAATAAAGTAACATGTTTCATTTATTTGATGAAGTGAACAGGATTCAAAAATTTCGAAGCTTTATTTATTTCTATGTTTGTATGATAAATGCAATGTCTCACTTTCTCACATTTACATATCTAATCAATACTCAATATTTTATTCGTTCCCGTGGGAAATAGGATAAATTATGAATCCAATGTTATTCAGGAAAAATGTAGCATTCTAATGGTGAATTTTTTTTCCAAATCGGTCCAGTAGTTTCAGAGCCTATTCAATGCAAACAATAAAAAAAAAGTATTGAAAAAAACCACACCTCGTGGCCCACTTCTCAAACAGCCATAGGTCCTTATCCTTATTACAGGAGACTCAAGTATGTATGTATGTATGTAAATTCTTTATTGCTCAAAAACAGTGTCATATAATACGAGTACATTTCAAAGGTAATTTAGTAGCAAAGGCTTACTTATCCCTGAAGGGATCTCTTCCAGTCACCTTAGAGTAGTTGAGAGAGGAGACACAGGTGTTGCGGGTTGCAATGCAATAAAATAATAATAATAATAATAGTCACAATCACTAATTATTACAACTATATATCATACTTACTAAAAAGCGGAACAAAACAAGTAAATATTAACATAATATTTGTTATAAATCAAGATAAATACAATAAATTATGTGTACAATTATATGTGTTATATGTACTTAAATACCTACAGTAGATCTATATAATATAATATTATATAAGGTCCTAATTTATTAGTCACTTTCCTTTTAACACGTTATTGTGTAGGTCAAAATATATCATTTGAGTCAAAAAACAAAAGCATAATATTAAATTTAAAAGGTCTTGAAAAATGTTGTTATGATATTTTTACCCGACTGCCAAAGAAGGGAGGGTAATGTTTTTCGAGTGTATGTAAGTATGTATGTATGTCTTTTCCTTTGTGACCTCCTGTAGCCTAAACGGCTTGATGGATTTTGATGTATGAGGTATCGTTAGATTTGTCTTGATTACGGGAGTGTCATAGGATACATTTTTTTTTAGTGTGCAGTCGGGTATTTTGTTTTTTTAATAATTAGAGTTATTTCATTACTATGTTGAATAAACCCATCCATTCAAACGTAAATAAATAATGGCAGTAGTAGAGCGGGCGAGCGGGGAGTGGACGGCTATAATTGAAAGAGAACCATTCCTTTATCTTTAAATGGAAAATTCATTTTTTATTTTTTTTACAAAATTTAATTTTCAGATAATTAATTTTTATGTTGTTTTTTGGAATACTATCAACCTATACAATAACGCCTTAGAAGGTAAGTGACTAATAAATTAGGACCTTATATATATATATATATATACATAAATATTCAGACGTACATAAGCAATCAAAGGAGAAATAATCAGTCATCAGAAGCAGGAATAAAACCCCAGAGTTTCAAGTCTTGATCAATTCTTAAGTATTGGTTGTTTCTTTCTTTCACTATCGAAATGACAATGACCACTGCTACTCAAGTATAGATCAAAGTCTGAGTCGCGTTCTGTAATACAGACTGGTGGTCAGTGAGCCATAGATTGGGAACCACTGTCTTAGCTCCTGAATTCCTTGTTGCTTTCGTTAAGGTCGCAGTTTGGTAAGAACCGATTTTCCTTTTGCAACAGAAAGCTTTAGGCCATTTTGCTATGTGGAGTCGACAAACGTTAAGCAAACAGCTATGAATGTGTTCTCGTATTGCCGGCTAAGTGGCTTAAGTCACTTAGTACCTACTTATCGTGACATACAAATTTTCCTCCCGCGGCTTCGTTCATGTGAAACAAGTGAAAGTTGCGCCCTAGGAGTTTCACATCAGAATGAAAAAGATCAATCAATCAATCAATATTTTATTCAAAAAAACAGTAATTACACTGTATGCGAATATATCTTACATTATTTAAAAAAAAAAGAATTTAAAAATACATGATTCATAAAAATAAAATACAAAAACAAAAATAAATATCACTTAAAAACTAAATTACCTACCTAAGGGGCCGTCCATTAATTACGTGAGAAGTTTTGGGGGGGAGGGGGTCGGGCTGGATCTCACACAATCTCACGTGGGGGAGAGGGGGGGTCTCTACAAATATCACGTAATATTTTCCCCCAAAAGAAATAGTGTTAAATTGCGGGAAAACTAAGTTAAACCAACTAAACCATGTTTTTCTGGTGAGTTCCCGTGGGCTGAATTAGAACAATATTTTTTTTTCTTTAAGTTGGTAAATCATAGCTGTTTTTTGTTGTTCGATTATTAAAAGTTTAAAAACGATTAGGCAAATTATGTAATTTTTCTAAATAAATTACCAATTAACGTATTTACACTAAAACTAAGCATTTTCATAAAATTCACGTGAGATAAAGGGGGGAGGGGGGTGTCGAGCCAAATCTCACGACATCTCACCAGAGGGGGTGGGGGGGTCGAAAAATCGCCAAAAACACCTCACGTAATTAATCAATTTTGTCAAATTTAAATTTGTGAACATTTAAATTGATAAAAATTATTAAAAAAAATCGCTTACTTGTTGGACTCCCGGAAAGAAAAACTTAGAATGTGTCAGCTGCCAACTCTTCCCAGGCATACTGTGGAAGGCAGTTAGAATATATAAATGTTAGTCAGCAACAATACACCAAGTATACAAATAAAACTTATGCCTATGTCCTAGTACACGCGAGGGTTTTGCTGTAACGTGGGCGAAAGAATGACAACGTACCATACTAAATAAATAAATAAATAATCGCTACACACTCAAAGGCCCACACTAAGGTTTTCCCTTGTGTCGTGGGTCCCTTGGAACAAACATAAAGACAAACACAAACACCCATGCCCCGAGAACAAACATCTGCTTTTTACACAAATGTTTGCCCCGACTGGGGATCGAACCCAGGACCGCCGATCAAGAGGCAGCGTCACTACCACTCGACCAAACCGGCCGTCATACTGCATCTAGTAACCCTCGAAATGTATGTCAAACCTGCAGCTCGAGTACGATGGTGATGGCGTGCGTAATGCACCGCGGTCCAGGCGTAATGCAGGCGAGCAAGCCTTTGCGCGGGGCCCTCGCGCAATCAAAGTGAAGTTTCACCGAGTGGCACACCACGCGGGTTTGTCGCCATCGTGCTCGAGCTGCTGGCCACATGATGCTCTGCTTAAGGCGACTACAGCACCCGATAAAGGAAGCACACATAGGAATAGTGCCATCTCCGTCTCTCAACAGGCCTGGGCCGGCAGTGCGAACAGTGTCGATACACGAAGTTTACGGACTATGAAAGCGTGCGTGCGTAAAAACATGTTCGAAAGTTAGAAAAATGAGATTTATGGAAAGGTAACAGCTTAAATCCAAAAATGCGTTAACTACTTATCGAGAGTGTTCAATCACGAACATTTTGATAGCAAATTCAAATTCCTGTGTGAATTTTACTATCGTTTTAACAGCTTAAAAGATACACAATATTGATATTTAGAGGTGACTTTGTGAGCTTTTTCTATCGAACCAAAAGTGCTGAATCATGTTTTCAGCAAACTACTTATCTAGTTTATGTCCTGAATATTACCGTAGTATTTTTTTTTCTACGATTTAATGCAGTGCGTCATGCTTATCTACGCATCATAAAATCGTAATTTAGGTGCTGTAGTCGCCTTAACCCGACAGGTAGTCGCTCGATCTCCAGTGATTGTCTTTATGTGGAACCAATGCAATGGTCACTATTGTCACCACTTGTTGAATAATGTTGAATAATTCAACTTAAATTTAGTTGAACAGAGTTTGATAAAAGTTCACGATCAATTATTGCCTTTGGTCCATTTTCATAACTATGTTATCGTTCCTTTCCTTTTTCAACCGTGTGGTGATCGGTTGAGAATAACACCACCCCATCTCTTTCCGTGGGTGTCGTAAGAGGTGACTAAGGAAACACAAATGAGACCTGCCTCCTAGTAATCCATCTCAGGCAACGACACTTCATTTTTTTCTGAATCTGAGGTGTCGTCCTATGGTCTCATGCGGTGTGGTAGGCTCTGTAAAGGGCCGTCTGGTTCGCAACCACCCTCCTACCGAAGTCCGACGCCAAACAGCTTGCTGTGTTCCGTCGGTGCGTGGGAGTGCCGGTGCCTTTGTGGGCATTTTCTGGGTTAACTCGCTCCATCGTCGACCTCATCTTTGACCTTATGGTCAAGATTAAGGTCAAGAGTTAACCTATCTTATAATAAAATATAAATAAATAAAATATATCGTGTAGGTACAATCTAAATATATAAAAGGAGAAACTGACTGACTGACTGACTGACATATCAACGCACAGCCTAAACGGCTAAACGTAGGCACTTGAAATTTGGAAGGGACGTAGCTTAGGTACCGTGAAGGTGCACTAAGAAAGGAATTCCCGAAATTCCGACGGGAACGGGAATTAGCGGGAAAATCGTTTTGTATGAAAAATCTAAACCGCTTAAGTTAGACGCTTGAAATTTGGCATGCAGGTACCTTAGTAAACTTAAAGCTTAGTTGCAACAGGATATTGCAAAATTCCCACGGGAACGGGAGTTAGCGGGAAAAAACTTTTGTATGTAAAAATCTAAATCTTAAACTAAATCAATGGACCGTCAATAAAGTGTAATCTGTTCAAAAGAAAAAATTAACACGCAAACGAAGTTGCGAGCATCAGCTAGTCAAGTATATAGCGAACTTGACTAACCCTGGTGTCAAATGTGATCGATGTCACAATACTAGTAGTCCCACCCCCAACCCCTAATACGCTAAGTGCGTATTCGGTTCTCCAAAAGCATTATTGTCTCAGTAAAACGTTTCGAAACACTTGTCCCTAACGACACCCTTTCTTTTAATAGCCACATTCAATGAGGTTAATGACCTCGCTAAAACCTTACCTGTACTTGTTTACCCAGAGTATACATATTATTAGATTTAAGGTTAATTAAGGGAAAGATCTACTATAACCTGATATTATGGTAACAATCGGAAAATTGAGATGGATCGAATGCTAATAATAGTTTTTGTGGTAACTATACAGCAGGGGTGGCCAACCGGTCGATCGCGATCGACCGGTCGATCGCGACTGTTAGTCCAGTCGATCGTGGCAAGGTGAAAAAAAAACAGATTTATGTTTTTTCTCTTAATATAATTTAAAAAATCCTACATGATTGTGTACTGAACTATGCTGTTTCATGTAAGATTTCAAGAAGTATGTAATTGGTAGATCGCACAGGGTTTCGTTAGTAAACAGGAGATCTTGGGTATAATCAAGTTGGCCACCCCTGCTATACAGGGCTTTAGGTATCTCTCTTTCAACCTCTCGGGTGGTTAATCAGTCCATGAAACTAAACAACTTCCCAAAGGAACATAGGATAAAATACGAAAAAAAATTTTGATCTCCCATACAAAATGCGTTATATGCTGATGAAGTTTGTATGGGAACTCAAAAAAATTTTTTTTAGTATTTAGACCTATTATTGGGGGAAAGTTATTCAGTTTCATGAAC
The DNA here is from genome assembly GCA_949987775.1 of Aproaerema taeniolella. NCBI lineage: Eukaryota > Metazoa > Arthropoda > Insecta > Lepidoptera > Gelechiidae > Aproaerema > Aproaerema taeniolella. Next base: position 2,608,660 of record OX465253.1, on the reverse strand, counting down.
TGATTAACCACTCAAGAGGTTGAAAGAGATTTACCTAAAGCCCTGTATATTTCCGTCCGAGACTTCGTTTCCGTTTAGGAAAATTATGTCTCTCCAATCGAATGGTGCATAGCCCTGTACTATACACCATTCGATTGGAGAGACATAATCCTTAATATTATAAATGCGAAAGTCTCTGTCTGTCTGTCTGTCCACCTCTTACGCCTAAACTACAGAACCAATTTTGATGAAATTTGGTACAGAGATAGATTAGAGCTTGGGAAAGGACATTCCAGTGCAAGTTTAATTCAGATTTATTTATGGGCCACAAAATTTAGGTTTTTTTATGCTTACCTGTGATCCAAAAAAAAAGTTAAAAAAGAAAGCTTGAACTCAAGACAACCACAGAATAAATAATAGTAGTCAACACACACATACGTACGCTCATGCCTATCAATATAATCCTATCGGGGTAAGCAGAGCATCAGTGGTTCAACACACATTCCTGGGGTTATTAGATGAAACATAATGCATAGTAGTGAGAGGTTCAACTGGGTAAACTGGGACTCAAGTCAAACGGGAAATATTCTTTCTCTTATATATAAAAATGAATCACTAAATCTGTTGGTAAGCGCAAAACTCAAGAACGGCTGGACCGATTTGCATGATTCTTTTTTTGTTGTGTTCCTTATTGTCAGGAGAAGGTTCTTATGAAAGAAAAAACTAAAAAAGTGCCACCGGAACGAAGTCCCGGGCGGAAAGCTAGTTTCAAATATAAATTAACCTCCAACTGTAAAACGGTTTTTCGAGAACGTTTTAAATTTAAACAAAGAATACGAAATGAAATTAAGCACGTCGACCGTTAATTTGGAACTTCGCTAAAGCTTAAGTGAGTAATGACTTGGTTCATTTCAAAAGACTTCAAGAATTGTAGAAATTTGAACTTGTAATAGAAGTTCCTAACGTAACAAAATTGGCGATCAAAAGTCGAGACAAAGCCGTCATGGATGCCTTGAGGTCTGAATGCAACAGCGAAGAACCGTCACTCGCTTAAATATATATTATATACATTATATACATATTATATACATTATGTATTCATATATTTATTATACTTATTTATAAATTGTAAACCTCTATGGAAAGTAATGTATTATAGTTAAAATCAAGTATTAACAAGAAAACTTAATCTAGACAAAGGCACGGACATAAAGTCTGTGGATGCTAATAATAACACTAAAAAAAAAAAAAAAAAACGTAACAAAATTAAGTAGGTAGGTACTAGATAAGCATTTATTTATTTACTAACAGCGTAGAATATTCCACTTTAAAATTATTTAATTTAAAAATTTGTTTTGCCAATTGCTTAGTCTGTCAAATTAAAATTTATAACATTAATATAAAGTAAAATTGGCGTGTGGAGCGTATAATGCGTGAGTGTGTGTGTGCGTTTATGTATGTGCGTGTGTGTGTGTGTGTGTAAGTGAATGCTATCTTTTCGGTCATGGAAATAATCTATAATAATAATAATAATAATCATTTTTATTTCTCTCAACAATGTTAGGTGTACATAGGGCCTTAGCAATTATAAGATTAAAATATAAAAAATATCTACAACTGTTACTAACCGTCCGCTCTTGTATTGTAAATAATAAATACATATTTGACTGTGACAATGGAAATGTACAATAAGGAATGGTCATTAAGGCTCAGAATTATCGTAGTGAGCCTTGTAAAAAGCAGTTATTAAATTGAATACACATAATTATTATTGTAAAATTGAACAAGAAAATGTATTATTAAAGGATGAAGTAAAACCTGGTGTCAACATATGTCTTCAACTTTATCAGTTTTTACCAACTAAACGATAATTAACTGGGACAATAAACGAAAATGTAATTATCTGAATCGACCAAATAAACAACTTAAGCCAATGAAAACGTAACGAAAAATCGGAAAAATCGCTTTGCGGTCAGCTAGTTGTGTCACAGAATAAATAATAGTACTAAGTTGTGTATCTACAGTCAAGCTAAATTATTTATTCTGTGGCGGAACATATTTTTTGAGAAATTCGAAATTACAATTTTAAACCACATTTTTTGCAATTGTGGCTCAGTCACTGGATTTTTTTAACATTCGAAGTAACCGAGTGCACGTTATAACATAAAATAGTGACTGAAGCTAATCACAATAATTGCGAAAATTAACGACTACCCCAAACTTGTACCTTTCAATACAATACAATATACTTTATTTGCAAACGCTCGTAGCCCAGTGGCTCTCGCTGATCTCAACCGATCAGTGAGGTCAAGCAATGTACACAGAGGCAGGGAACCTGATGGGTGACCAAAGTGACAATTTGTGTTTCCGTGCTTCGGAGGGAACGTTAAGCTGTCAGTCCCGGCTGTTGTCGATTGACTACAGTCGTTAAAACCAAGTCAGAGGCCATTGTGCGGTCAGAGCCAAGTTCGCCACATACCTACTTGACTATACCTACAAGATAAGAAGAAGATTTGCAAACATTTATTGTATATCAATGGTCACAGTTAACTTTGTAAGTAAATGTAAATACGACTTCCAGTTCCATGTAAGTCAAATATCTACGGTTCCAACTTTTAACTCGCATAATTGTGACTTTACTAACTCAAATTAAAAGAAATAGTTTGAATAGCTAGGGTACAATACAATACTAGTGAAACCGAATTTCGATTTTCAACAAGTTTCAAACGTAGTACGTGGCGTAGCGTAGTGGTTTGATTAAATAATATAATAATAATAATAAAATCTTTTTATTCACCAAAAAGTTTACATTTAAAATTATGAAGTCTCTGCCTCCTAAGCTAGATTACTCTGTATCTTAGGGGACAGTGGCCTCTCCCAATTTGAATTTTTAGAACATATATATACTTAGCCTTAAAATTATCTTATTTAAACCATATATATGGGTAGTAATAAGTTATATTTATGTTTTATTAGAATATATATAGTATTAGAATATATGTATTTTAGAATATATATATATTATATGTGTGTGGGGGGGGGGTTCTTCAAAAGTCCTTGGCATATGTTATGGTTTATATTCACATCACACGCATTAAATCTACACGCAGCATAACCCTCGCATCCTACTTACTGGTTTCTACAGTACCATCATCATCATCAGCCAAAAGATAGTCAACTCTAATGCTTGGAGATAAAATTGAAATCGATTGAAGAAATTTGACAGTTTTGGATAGCATGATGTGTCGTCGTCCATGCACAATAAAGAATACATACATACATAGACACAGAGATACTCACGTCAAACTTACAACACCTCTCTTTTTTTGCCAGGGATTATAAAGAGCTTAATTAACTTTTGCCACGTTATGCGCCAATATTATTCGTGTTAATAATAAAGTTGTATCAGTGAGTGGTAGGCGGGTTATTGCGAAACCTTGTCTAGTAGGCTAACACGGTATCGCCATATGCAAACTAAGTACTTTACCCCTCCCCCCACCCCTTTGCTAGGCGCCCTGGGGTGTGCCGAATTGAATCCTACATTCCTACTTAATATTATAAATGCGAAAGTTTATGAGGATGTATGGATTTTTGTTACTCTTTCACGCTCAAACGGCTGAACCAATTTTGATAAAATTTGGTATGGAGATAGCTGACACCCTGTATTAACATATAGGCTACATCATTTTCCCAAATTCTCACGGGAATAAAGTCCCGGGCGGGAAGCTAGTGCATACAAATGTGCAAACAGCCCAGTTAGCGGTGTGATAGCCCAGTTGGTAATGAGCAGACTTGTACACTTGTAGTTGCGGGTTCAAATCCTGGTGCGGGCCTGTACCACTAAATTCGTCTTTTCGGATTTATGTACGGATCTCTAATTATCACTTGCTCAACGGTAAAGGAAAACATCGTTTTGAAGCCCGCCCGTCTAAGAAAATTCATTTACCGATGGTCTTACGGTGAGGAGAAAATGCGGGGAGAACGATGGAAAGAAAAATTAAAGTTCCACAAATTTTCCAAATTTACTGTCACCCCGTGTTCGGGAGATGGCCTTAACCTATTTTACAAATACCATAATTAAGCAAACAGGAGGGAATCCGCAATCTATAGACACTATATCTTTTTATTTTATGTACATACGTACGTAAACCGGCTAATCCTTGCCGCTTATGCTGATCAACGAACGAGGCATGAAGGAGCCAGGTTTTGAAAGAGCCATTTGCATTATTTTGGCAGTTTATTAAGTGGCAACACCTTTTTTTTTATTATAAGATGAGTTAACTCTTGACCTCAATCTTGACCATAAAGGTCAAAGACGAGGTCGACGATGGAGCGAGCTAACCCAGAAAATGCCTATAAAGGCACTGGTACTCCCACGCACCAACGGAACACAGCTAGCTGTTTGGCGTCGGACTTCGGTAGGAGGGTGGTCGCGAACCAGACGGCCCTTTACAGAGCCTACCACACCGCATGATACCATAGGACGACACCTCAGATTCAGAAAAAATGAAGTGTCGTTGCCTGGGATGGATTACTAGGAGGCAGGTCTCATTTGGGTTTCCTTAGTCGCCTCTTACGACACCCACGGAAAGAGATGGGGTGGTGTTATTCTTAACCGATCACCACACGGCACAAAATTCCTGATTTCCTGTTACCCACAAACATAAAATCACCAACCAAATCCTTTCTTAACCTACCGAAATAATGCAAGTTTGCCTTTTTCAAAACCTGACTCCTTCATGTCACTTCTCCTTACTCCAGCGCCAGAGCCTCTATCGTTGATCAGCATGAGCAGCAAGTGGCTCTTTCACTTGCTGCTCATGCTGATTAAACAAAACTTTGCAAAAAGGGCTATTACAAAATTTCTGATTATCTATCAGATAGGCAGCCATGGGAATGAACTGCTCAGCTCTAGAGTTATTTCAGATTTAGTTAAAATTAGTAAATAAGAAAATTTGTAATGCGATTTAAAAGAGCAACCTCAGAGTTTCTTGCCTGTTCTTCTCTGAGGAAGACTGCACCTTTGGGAATAGGCGTAGAGTCAGTAGGGTCAAAAGAACGAATGCGTATGTATGTATTTAAATCGTTTAATGTATGTTTGTATGTATTTCATTGTAATCTTGACTTGTTTTAAGTGACATCCTGAATGTCCTATAAAATAAAGATTTTTCTATTCTATTCTATTCTATTCTATTCTATTCTATTCTATTCTATTCTATTCTATTCTATTAAAAACCCAAATAACAACCCGGAAAGGGTTAGAGGCGAGATGAAAAGTTACTCCGCGTAAACGTCAGCACCAGATAAAATCCAAGGGCAGACCAGAGGCCTCTTGGTGGTCCATGCTCGAGAGAGACCAAACTCATTGCTAAAAAGCAGGCGCATAAGAAGGCCAGTCTGAAATAAAGTTGGGATTCAGGCATGCAATGTGTATGGTCTGTGTGTGTGTGTGTGTATGTATGTGTGTGTGAAGAAGGTCAAACTTCCCGCATTTTCCCCTCACCGCAAAACCATCGGTTAATGTGCAACTTATTGTAAGTAGGTACCTACACCTACACATATCTCAGTCATTTTATTAACCCCCAACAAAAAAGAAAGGTGTTATAAGTTTGACGTGTGTATCTGTATGGCTGTGTATCTGTGTGTCTGTCTGTGGCATCGTAGCTCCTAAACGAATGGATCCATTTCGATGCGTTTTATTTTGTTTGAAAGCTGACATAACAGAAATGGTTCTTATCTATATTTTATCAAAATTGGTTCAGCCGTTTATAAATTATAAGCAATCGAATGTCGGGGGTGATAGATTTTTTTTAAATTTTAGAGTTATTTATTTTGGATACCATTTCATTCAAATCCATTTTTTTATTTCAAATTCTATTTTAATATTTAAGCTTTAGGTGACTGTGAAAATGCGAACCTTGGCCTATTTACCAACTACCCTGATTAAATAGACGTTAACAAAGTGACAATGAAAGGAAAAAGGGCTTTGCAATTTGCTTTCATAATTCCAAGGTGAATTAAGATGTGAAATCCATTTTTACCTCGTTTTCATGAAAGGCAACGTCTCGGTATTTTAATTTACTGAAATTTTGGGAAGCTGACCCATGGTTACACTGTTTTTTGCACGGAAGTAACCACTGATAGATGTGATACGTCACCAAAAATATTTTTAAGAAGAAAGGGTGTTATAATTAAAAGTTTCACCGCGATTTGTTTCTAAGCCGATTTGGATGGTGTTTTTATTTATTTATTTAAAGAATTTTTTTGGCAGTGATTTTTAGACCTGTTTTATCAAAATCTGTTAAACAGTCAATACTGACATTTAACTCTCTTTATTTATTTTTTTATTTGCACACACATAAATATAAACAAACAAAAACAAGAAAGTGTACAGAAGGGCGGCCTTATTGCTAAAAAGCAATCTCTTCCAGGCAACCTTGGGGTAGACGAGAAATAATAAGAAGGTAAAACAGAAGCGGGTGGTGCAAATATTAATGATTTAAAAAAAACTTAGTACCTATTTAAAATACGTAGAAATACAAATCAAATATAAGTAAGTATATAAAATAAATAGAAGTATATACCTACCTATAACAATAAATATATACCAACTAATAATATATATATATATATTTAACTTATCCAACTCGTCTCATCAGGCTCATTTAACAAATAAGTGAGTACATTGGTTAGGTACACATATAGATCCGTATTACAGAACGCGACTCAGATTCTGATCCAACTGTAGCAGTCGTCTTTGTCATTTTGAAAGTGAGAGAAAAAGACAATCAATACCTAAGTATAGATCAAGACTTAAGTCTGCTTCTGTAATACGGGCCACAGTGTTATCGACACAAAAGAAGAACTATAGACGGAGCCAGGAGCGTACATAGTTTACCCCTTCCCTGCACCTCACTGTACAAAAGCTGTACAAAAACATAACTAATGCAGTCTCTTTTCTCACAAATTCACCACAAAACGAATAAACTTCATGCGCAAAACCTTAAAAACCGTACTAACTGACAGAAGCTGCAGATCAAACGCTTTGTTTGTCACACTTTGAAAAGTGTGACATCAAAAAATGGGTTACGCAGAAAGAGATGACGTTAAAGTAACCTATCTCTTACTATCTTGTAGTAGATGTTTGCATCTCTTTCAAAAGTGCTGTGACGTCATAAGTACTCCGTCTATAGTGTGTATGGTCTAAGCTTCAAGCAGTGTTTAGCTCAAAGTTGGTAATTTTTTTGTGATTTTATGTTGGCAGCCCCGCCTCTCTCTCTTCTCGTCAGCCGTTGTAATAGGCTTCTTTTGCGTTGCAATAAATAATTCATTTTTACAAGTTTTCGCCGTTTAATTTCATGGACCACAACGTCAGAAGTCAGAACCCTAACAAGCAGTTAACATTGCCATTTACCATTACTACTTACACCCGTTACTACCCGTTAACCAGTTAACGGGTGTGGTTATTGCGTCCCTAGGTTTTTCTTTCTAATTATTAAGAAAAACTTAAGGCGACTACAGCATCCGATAAAGGCAGCACACATAGGAATAGTGCCATCTCCGTCTCTCAACAGGCCTGCGCCGGCAGTGCGAACAGTGTCGATACACGAAGTTTACGGACTATGAAAGCGAGCGTGCGTAAAAACATGTTCGAAAGTTAGAAAAATGAGATTTATGGAAAGGTAACAGCTTAAATCGAAAAATGCGTCAACTACTTATCGAGAGTGTTCAATCACGAACATTTTGATAGCAAATTCAAGTTCCTGTGTGCATTTTACTATCGTTTTTACAGCTTAAAAGATACACAATATTGGTATTTAGAGGTGACTTTGTGAGCTTTTTCTATCGAACCAAAAGTGCTGAATCATGTTTTCAGCAAACTACTTATCTAGTTTATGTCCTGTATATTACCGTAGTATTTTTTTTCTTCGATTTAATGCAGTGCGTCATGCTTATCTACGCATCATAAAATCGTAATTTAGGTGCTGTAGTCGCCTTAAGTAGCCCTCTATAATCGGACAAGACGTATGCACTGCAATTCTCACTAATATTATAAACGCGAAATTTTGTATGGTATGTATGTAAAGTTTGTTACTCTTTCACGTTCAAACGGCTGGAGTAATTTTGATAAAGTTTGGTATGGAGGTAGCTGACACAGTGTGAGCTTGAAAAAAAAAAAAAAAAAAAAGAAACTTCACACTCAAAGGCCCACACTAAGGTTTTCCCTTGTGTCGTGGGTCCCGAAACACACAAAGACAGACACAAACACCCATGACCCGAGAACAAACATCTGCTTTTTACACAAATATTTGCCCCGACTGGGAATCGAACCCAGGACCTGTCGATCAAGAGGCAGCGTCACTACCACTCGACCAAACCGGCCGTCAAAAAATTTAGTAAATCATTAATTTTATTTCTTTCATTTAAGAGGTATTAAATGGTCTATTAAATACAATTTATTTAAATAGGCTAGCATTTTTGGTTTCCGAGATTTTTGGGATTCTTTAAGTGACCCGGATTCTTTGCTCTCCAGTGTAAAAGAGTTCGCTGAAGAAAGGCCAGAAAAGTAAAATTTTATTGATTTTTTTCTAATAAACGGTTATTTTTTATAAAAAATAATATTTCTTTTATTTTATATAATAAATGGTTATTTCATTATATCCTTTCCCTTTTTTTGTATGGGTTTGAATTGCAGTTGGGGGGGGGACGCCGTAGAAATCTCGCCCAGGGCGCTGGTAGTGTTAAAACCGGCACTGCTGACACTGACACCCTGGATTTACACAGGCTACATAATTTTCCCAAATTCCCACGGGAACAAAGTCCCGGGCGGAAAGCTAGTACAATATACTTTCTTTGCATAGAAATAAAGTACCTAGGTAATGTACACTAAGGCGGGCTTATTGCTTGAAAGAAATTGCTTCCATCGTAGGGTTGCAATGTCACAACTGAGATTTAAAAGAATGCTACACGTAAAGACTTGCAAAGTCAATCAAACTTTTAAAAAATAGAATTTCATAAAAAATTAAGCAGAGAATGCACTTAAGGTAAAACTTGGCACATTTTGCAATACAGGTAAGCAAGTAACCTACATTTTGCGCACACTATAATAGCACGAGCAGTGTCAAATTGCATGCGCACATGTTCCTCGGAGTCATCGGCCGTGCCGTGCCTGCGCCTGCGCTGCTCTCGTGATCAAAAGTAAAAGTCGCGGGCAGATACTGGGTGCTGACACAGACATATCAGACATATCAGTCTGTAAGGCTGCAAACTGGATGACAGCGTTCAGTAGAGCGGCGGCGGTGATTTTATGTTTACATTTGTTACAAGCGTATACAGTTTCTGTACAGCGCGTGGCGAGCGATGAAAACGTAAAATAACCGACGCCGCCGCTGTCGCTCCGCTAATCGCTGGCATCCAGTTTGCAGCCTGAAGACGAGAACAACGAATGTCTTTATGATTATTGTATGTTTAATGTTTGTAATAGCAGTGAATAAAGTTTTTATCTATCTATCTATCTTTTATGTTCAGGTAAAGCTTAAGTAAGGGTTCTTGACTTAATCTCCCCCAAGTGAAAGGTTCACTCTCCTAAAGAATAATTTTAAAATTAAAAAAAATTATCACTCCCAACATTCGACTGCTTATATAACTTTAAAACGGCTGAACCAATTATGATCAAACAAAGCTAAGAACCATCACGATTACGTCAGCTTTTAAACAAAACCCGCATCGAAATCGGTCCATTCGCTTACGAGCTATATTGATGCCACAGGCAGACACACAGATACACAGATACTCAGACACACGTCAAACTTGTAACACCCCACTTTTTTGACGTGGCATCGTAACGTTTTTAACTATAAGTATTTGATGAAAATTGGTTTTTTTTTATTATAAGATGGGTTAACTCTTGACCTCAATCTTGACCATAAAGTCAAAGATGAGGTCGACGATGGAGCGAGTTAACCCAGAATATGCCTATAAGGCACTGGTACTCCTACGCACCGACGGAACACAGCAAGCTGTTTGGCGTCGGACTTCGGTAGGAGGGTGGTCGCGAACCAGACGGCCCTTCACAGAGCCTACCACACCGCATGAGACCATAGGACGACACCTCAGATTCAGAACAAATTGAGGTGTTGTTGCCTGGGGTGGATTATAATGGGAGGCAGGTCTCATTTGTATTTCCTTAGTCGCCTCTTACGACACCCACGGAAAGAAATGGGGTGGTGCTATTCTCGGCCGATCACCACACGGCATGGTTCAGCTCTTAAAGAGTTTTCAGCGATGCATGTCGGGGGTGTTATATACTTTTTTTTTAAATTATAAATGGATACTGGGCATACTGTTTCCTCCACTCTACGGCTATTTGCCAGTATGCAAGTCGACCGACCTAGCAACGCAGTAGTATGTTCTTGAACTAGTTTGCCGTCTGTCATTTTATACCAATTATTTCTAAGTCGTGTAGGTTTTAACACGAAAATTGTTGCCTGCATGTGTATCTGACAAAAACCCAACTACCTACTCATTACGTGGTATGGCATGTCTATTACTAAATTGCCGTTTTATCTGTATTTACGCACTCGTGTATTTGTTACTCTATGTTATAAGGTAAAAACTTAATATGTTTAGCGATGTAATGAGGGCATACAAAGAGATTTTAAAAGGAAAGGAAATTGAAAATAGAAGCAGGGGTTAGTTTTTCCGATCTAAAGCAGTGACTGATTTTATTAAGAGGACTTTAAATCAGCAAAACTTTAGCGGATTATTTTCTCCATTAAACTGAACATCTTTCCCCAAGGTAATTCTAGTTAAAAGTTGTTCAGTTTCGTGGGCTAATTAACCGTGTGGTGATCGGTTGAGAATAACACCGCCCCATCTCTTTCCGTGGGTGTCGTAAGAGGCGACTAAGGAAACACAAATGAGACCTGCCTCCTAATAATCCATCCCAGGTAACGACACTTAATATTTTTTTTGAATCTGAGGTGTCGTCCTATGGTCTCATACGGTGTGGTAGGCTCTGTAAAGTGCCGTCTGGTGCGCGACCACCCTTCTACCGAAGTCCGACGCCAAACAGCTTGCTGTGTTCCGTCGGTGCGTGGGAGTACCAGTGCCTTTATAGGCATTTTCTGGGTTAACTCGCTCTATCCTCGACCTCATCTCTGACCTTATGGTCAGGATTGAGGTCAAGAGTTAATCCATATTATAATAAAAAAAATAAAAAAACATCCTTTACTTCAGGGGTGGTGAACCAATGGCACGTTCAACGTTTCTTTTAAAAATAGCACGTCAATCCATAAAGGTTCGCCATCCCGGTTTTACTTACTTTATTTTCGCCAACTAACGTAAAGTCACCTAAAATACACACATCAACACGGTCTAGGGATACATGCACGATTTTTCATACAAAAGAGGTCTGTTTGAGAAGCTATAATAGCGTACTCGAGATACATGGAGGGCTATAATTTTCAGACGAGCGAGTGCTAAACCTGAATTTTTAATTCTTGTCAATAAATTTTGTTTTACTTGAAATTTGTGAAAACGTGATGAAAATGAAAAAAAAATTGCGTAAATTTCACCATTTTCATACAAAAAGCATGCAAATAGTGCATTTTCGTTTTCGTTTTAGTCACGTTTTTACAAATTTCAAGTAAAACAAAATTTATTGACTAGAATTGAAAATTCAAGCTTAGCACTTGCTCGTCTGAAAATTATAGCCCTCCATGTATCTCGAGTATGCTTTTATAGCTTCGCAAACAGGCCTCTTTTGTATGAAAAATCGTGCAATATCCTTAGACCGTGTTGATGTGTATATCTCTTATAATTTTCTAGGGTTTATTGTTTGTTGAGCCTTCCATTATTACGGCCAGCAAATGGATTAGAACTTTTTTGTTATATTTAGAAGTACTTTACAAAAAGAGTACTTTGTAGGTACATCGTAAAGTTATACGTAAAGGCACACAAACCCTTTTGTCAGCCAGACCAATCCCAAATTCAACAGAAATTCGAATAAAGTACCCGTATTTAAGTTAAAATAGGAGCTCCGTTTTCATTGTTAGCGATTGTGACAGACAGTCAGACAGACAAGCTGCTAATTGGAAGTGGTTCATCACGAAGTGTTAGGAAACAATGTCACGAGAATTCGCCAGTTTGTGTCTAAGGTGGATTCAACGACTAACTTTTGGGATTGCGCAATTTAGGTATTTATATGTAAACTGTTCATTGTGTAATCTTTTTTATTTAGTGTTTTTCAAACTGTGGGTTGCGACCCCAGGGGGGTCGTGAAGTCCTTTTCGGGGGATCGCAGGTAAAAGAAAAAAGACAATAATTTGTAAATCTTACACTAAAATTTGTCAATTTCAGTGAAAAGGCTGTGCCTGTATAATGATGCCTCCCGTCGCCTTCCGCGTCTACCCCACTGCAAACTCTTTTATTATATTTTAAAATCTCCGAAGTAGTACATAGATTTGGCCTAAAAGGGTCTTAGAGACATAAGGGGGTCGCCAGAACTTTATATGATCTAAAGGGGTCACGAATTCAAAAAGATTGAAAAACACTGTCTTAAATTTACGGTGCTCAGTTGGTCATTGACTGATTCACAAAAGTCCAAACTCGCAGTCTGCCAAAGAGCAATGGAGCGCAGCATATTGGGCGTCCAGAGAATAGACAGAGTCCGCAACCCTGCGCTCAAAAACTGGTATCGCGGACGTTGGTAAAAGAGCGCTGCCAAACTCTTTTTTAATTTTTTAATTATTTATTATGAGATGGTTTAACTCTTGACCTCAATCTTGACCATAAGGTCAAAGATGAGGTCGACGATGGAGCTAGTTAACCCAGAAAATGCCTATAAGGGCACTGGTACTCCCTCGCACCGACGAAACACAGCAAGTTGTTTGGCGTCGGACTTCGGTAGAAGGGTGGTCGCGAACCAGACGGCCCTTTACAGAGCCTACCACACCGCATGAGACCCTAGGATGACACCTCAGATTCAGAAAAAAATGAAGTGTCGTTGCCTGGGATGGATTACTAGGAGGCAGGTCTCATTTGTGTTTCCTTAGTCGCCTCTTACGACACTCACGGAAAGAGATGGGGTGGTGTTATTCTCAACCGATCACCACACGTTTTAAAATGATGGGGATGGGCGGGTCACGTGAGTAGAATGCACCCAGACCGATGGGCGTATCTCACGACACAGTGGACACCCGAAGGGCGTCGTCGTGGCCGGAGTCGACCCCGAAAACGGTGGAAAGATGAGTTAGACGCGCTTTTTGACATGACATTTTGAGGGGAAAAATTGCATTGGAACGAAATCGGTGGTCAAAACGAGGGTAGGCCATTGCCCAGCAGTGGAACAGAACAGGCTAGCAAAAAAAAATTACTTAAACAAAAAACAAAATGTGCGTACTTTTTAAAGCTCTCTTTTATAGAAAGGATAGACATAGTCGAAACGTGTAGGATTTTGTGCAATGTAGTGATCGGTTGAGAATAAGACCACCCCATTTCTTTCCGTGGGTGTCTTAAGAGACGACTAAGGAAACACAAATGAGACCTGCCTCTGATTAATCCACCCCAGGCAATGACACCTCAGTTTTGTTCTGAATCTGAGGTGGGGCGTCCTATATGGTCTCTGCGGTGTGGTAGGCCCCTTTGAAGGGCTACCGAAGTCCGACGCCAAACAGCTTGCTGTGTTCCGTCAGTGCGTAGGAGTACCAGTGCCTTATTAGGCATTTCCTGGGTTAACTAGTTAACCCAGGAAATTAGATGAGATCGATGATGGAGCGAGCTCGCTCCATCATCGATCTCATCTATGACCTTGGTCCAGATTGAGGTCAAAAGTTAACCCATCTTATAATAATAATAAAAAAGTTATACCTAATGTTCGATGTACGTTGCACACTTTATTACCTTTTTATTACCACGAGCCTAGTGGCGCTCACTGATTAGTGCTGTCAAACAACGTACACAGAGGCAGGTAACCTGATGAGTGACCATTATGGTAATTTATCACGAGTAAGTATTTCCGTGCTTCAATTGACTACAGTCGTTAAACCACATCCGATGCCATTTTGGCGGTTTCAAAACTTTGACAACAGGGTTAGCCAAGTTCGCTATATACCTACGTAATTGTACCTACACGATAAAGGAAGGACCATCAATGCTTATTTACGGTGATATGTGTCTCTGAATTTAAAATACGGTAAATTTAAATCAGTTCTTGCCGCCACCTTTCAAGTTTTCGGTTCCTCATCACTTAGCTTGGTTTAATTGCTTCCAGTCATTAACTACCTACATACTAAGAACATGTAGATACATTACATTACTTATGCATAAAACTAGCATGCTTAACTTTTAACTTTTCTTTTTGTAATAAATCAAAACGCCTAACGCTTGATATCCCGAACGAACGCATCGACCGCATCATGAACGCTCCCATTTTTTTGACAATCTTGACATTGACGTTTCTCATGACAACAAATTAACCTAAAAATCTTTATATTTTTGTTAATTTCTTATCAGTGAAGTCGTAATCTAACCAAAACTAATTATAATTGCAGATAAGATGTATTATTCAAGTCACGATACTTATTTCTTCGCTGTATGTAGTAGTAAAACAACGTCGTCGGTTCAAAATGACGACTTTAGTTACAAAAAAAGGGTTGTTATTAACAAAACTAGTGAAAAATGCAAGCAATTGCACGAAAAGACTGTCTTCGCATTTTACTTACTTCCCGGATAATGTAAAACCAGAAGGTGAGCTGATTCGTGAAGAAAATTTCATCAGAGGGTCATGTTATTATTGGTTATGTTGTTTTAGTTTTACTACCAAGTTTGATTTTCTTTTTTATGTTTGTTAGAAGTTACTCGCTCTATAAGATAACTAGTAGAAAATGTAAATGAACGTATCTATACTTATTTACTTCTTTCCGAAACACGACAACCCTCAGTTCGGTCATGGGGTCATTACTCTAACCAAGTTTAGCTTATAGTATAATTTTATTGGCTTTGTAGCATCATATTGAATCAAAATTAATGGACATAACTTTATTCACTGATACAATACACCACACAAATATAAAAAACAAAAATAAAAACACTTATAAGTGGCATGAGGTATTGCAATAGTGAAGGGTCTCTGACTAAGCAACCCTGTGCACTGCTATTCTGCCAACTGCCAATAATGCACCATCACCTTTTGATTACATTTACAGTTAATACTCAGAGGGTCGACGTCATGTCCAAACTAATATTTTTAAACTTTTTCTCTATCCCAACAAAAATTGTACTTCAATAGCTTATGCTTTTTATCCAAGCCCAAAATATCCTGCAAATTCTTGGTAATATTATATATAACTATGAAAGTGCATTTGTTTGTCCATAAAAGAGCATTGAATCAGCCTGATTTTTTGCATGGAGATAATTAGAGGACCTGAGAGTGACGTAGGTTACTTTTCTGTTCATACTAATCAAAGGGACCTTGTACAGACAGCTGCAGATATACCTGACCACCCCTACCGGATCAAGATAAAGTTGTCTATGAAAAAACATGAAATTTTAAAATCGTGGTTAAGCATAATTGTTCAGTTGACAAATCTATATTAATAAAATATAATCATCCTTATTTCATAGAGGGGTGAGTATATTACGCAGCTGGCTGTACATAAAAAAGCCACTGTCAGGGAATTAAGTTTTACGAAGCTGAAAAACTGCACTGCAAAGAACCTTGTTCTATTACAGCACAAGTTGAGCTTGTCTCCTTTTATCAAAAGATGAAGATTAGGAATAAAAGGCTTTTTTATTTATTATTGATCCTAAAACCCATTTGATTTTGTATTACAGGTGAAACAACAAAGATGAACATGATGCAGGCAATAAACAACGCAATGGACTTAACTCTGAAGACGGACCCGACCGCTGTGCTGTTTGGTGAAGATGTGGCATTTGGAGGAGTCTTCAGATGTGCCTTAGGACTACAAGTAAGATACACTTTTTAAAAGTCTAGCCTAGAACAATGCTTCTAATTTCTTTTGTCTCAGTAAACATTGACTTTCTGAAAAATGAATTATTAGATTTATCACCTACTTAAGGCGACTACAGCACCTAAATTACGATTTTATGATGCATAGATAAGCATGACGCACTGCATTAAATCGAAGAAAAAAAATACTACGGTAATATTCAGGACATAAACTAGATAAGTAGTTTGCTGTAAACATGATTCAGCACTTTTGGTTCGAAAGAAATAGCTCACAAAGTCACCTCTATAAATACCAATATTGTGAATCTTTTAAGCTGTAAAAACGATAGTAAAATGCACACAGGAACTTGAATTTGCTATCAAAATGTTCGTAATTGAACACCCTCGATAAGTAGTTAACGCATTTTTCGATTTAAGCTGTTACCTTTCCATAAATCTCATTTTTCTAACTTTCGAACATGTTTTTACGCACGCATGCTTTCATAGTCCGTAAACTTCGTGTATCGACACTGTTCGCACTGCCGGCCCAGGCCTGTTGAGAGACGGAGATGGCACTATTCCTATGTGTGCTGCCTTTATCGGGTGCTGTAGTCGCCTTAATATATATTTTTTAAATAGTATGTGAAAAAAATCACCTACTATTTGGATTCGGAAATACATACTTTATTGTTATTTCGTTTTAATTTTCATGCTTATTACTTATTCTATTTATTGCCTACATAATGCCTAGAATTACAAACCTTTTTTTTTTTGTCATAATTTTGAAAACACAAGTTTGGCGAGAAGTAATAAAAACATAAGAGCACTATACATATAAGTTTTATGTAGTAGACTTAAAAATTCTATCTTCAGTAAAAACTTATGTGAACATCATTCTCATTGAAACATTTTTGATCACAATCCAGTATTCCAGTTGAACGAATTGTGAAGGTTTCTTTGAAATGCAAATCTTTTGGTATTACAATTACGGTCAAACTTACCTTGGCTAGTTATAGTAACCATCTCTTTTTATAGTAAAATCTTGGCCAAACTATGACAGAAAATGAGTTGTTATTTTCAGGAGAAATACGGCAAGGACAGAGTATTCAATACTCCCCTCTGTGAGCAGGGTATAGCAGGATTTGGCATTGGTTTGGCCGCTGCCGGGGCCACGGCTATAGCTGAGATACAGTTTGCTGATTACATACTACCCGCCTTTGATCAGGTAAATTCATAAGGAAAGTATGGTTGATTTAAAAAGAGCAATCCTCGAAGTTTCTTGCCTATTCTTCTCTGAGCAAGACTGCACCTTTGCGAATAGGCGCAAAGTTAAAAATGCTAATGTTATTTACTACTTTGACGTATTTTAAGCAACATTCTGAATATTCTATGAAATAAAGTTATTTTTGCCTTTGAATTTGATCAACAGTTTTATCAGGATAGATTCATTACAAGATACTCAATTGTTGGATAGGCCCATTTAAAAAGAATTATGTAAAACATAAGCTCATTCTAGACTGTAATTATTAACGTCTCTATTTGTATCTGTTTCTGTATGTGTATACTCTAAGGGTTCTACACATAATTGAAAACGTGATGTGGGCCTTTGAGTGTGTGGAATTATTTTTCCATTCTTGAGTGTGTGGAATGAGACCAAGGTATAATTTATATAGTTAATTTCGAGTTTGCACGCGGTTAGATACCCATCTTTTTGTAAGCACCTGAGTACTTTTGCTGTGTCTTTCGCAGTGAATGGCGAATCATTCAACCTTAAACAGGTTTATTCACAAATAATTTTTAAGGGAAGAAAAATATTCGCGTCGAACATTTTTCTTTTTTTCCCCCTTTTCTAGGCCCACACCTTTTTGTTTCCACTCAAAATAATGAAAAGGTTTCGTCCTTGTCATTATCTACTTCGAATAAGTGATATAAGTCTGTAGTTCTCCGTACGAGACACAGATGGCGCTAACCTACGCGCACAATGTAAGGGAATGAGAAATTTCGCCGCTTGACTTGAAGGCACGATAGCTCAGTTGGTTAAAGCACCAGGAGATCTAATCCTGGGGTCGTGGGTTCAAGTCCCATTCGCACCGAACATTTTTCTTTCCCCAAAAATTATTTGAGAGTATTTGCTGATTCTTTAAAATAGGCATGAATGGAGAAGATTGGAGGAGGCCTTTGCAAATATGCAAATAGAAGATGGAGAAAATGTGTAAATAAATTTAGTTTTATAAGCACACTTATAAGCAAATCCTGAATAAAGGCTATAAATAAATAAAAACTTTCTTTTAATTTTCAACAATTCCTCCTAGATAGCAAACGAAGCAGCGAAGTACCGCTACCGCTCTGGAGGTCAATTTGACTGCGGCGGCCTCACCATAAGGACGCCATGTAGTGCAGTGGGCCACGGGGCACTGTACCACTCACAGAGCCCGGAGGCCTTCTTCGCTCATGTTCCTGGATTACGGGTAATTATACCCTCTATTACGAACTTTTAACCGCCAAGGAATGGAATTCATATATTTTTACTGCTTGTCACAAAACACAAAAGTTGGTACAAAAAAGGGTGAGTTAATTGTAACAACCTGTAAGGGCGCTGCAACTAAGCACATTTTAATCTTAAATTTACCAATACAAACTAAAAATTAGGTACTTAATTAAGATAACAATACACTATTGCCTACATCTGTATTTCCGAGCATATAGGCGTTGAGTCAATAGTACGGTCAAAACGAATATTTATGTATGTATTTACATCCTTTAATGTATGTTTGTATGTATTTCATGTAATCTTGACTTGTTTTAGGTGGCATCCTGAATGTACTATAAAATAAAGATTTATTCTATTCTATTTATACTCCATACATTCAAAAATTTGTGTCTTAAGCAAATAAATATTCTATTCCTATTTGCATTAACTTTCGAATCCCAGTCGGGGCAAATATTTGTGTAAAAAGCAGATATTTGTTCTCGGGTCATGGGTGTTTGTGTCTGTCTTTATGTATGTTCCAAGGGACCCACGACACAAGCGAAAACCTTAATGTGGGCCTTTGAGTGTATGGTGTTTTTATTTATTCCAGGTAGTAGTTCCCCGCGGTCCTATCTCTGCCAAAGGGTTGCTACTATCATGCGTGAGGTCACGTGACCCCTGCGTGTTCCTAGAGCCGAAGGTGTTGTACCGCGCGGCCAGTGAGGACGTACCGGTACATGAGTACACGGTACCACTGGAGAAGGCGCAAGTACTAAGGGAGGGTGAGTCAACTGTACTTTACTTAACGACAAGTAACAAAGGCCAGAAGAAAGTGCCATTTGCCATTAAAAAAAATGATTTGTTCATACGTGACTATGTTTAGTAAAAGGTACAACTTTCTGGGTAGTCAATAAGAGCTATTTACAATAGCTCATCACACTAATTGTGAACCTAAATGACTATCACGAAAGTTGTACCTTTCCGTTTTCACAGTCACATATATTTTTTTGGATTTTTCTCGAGAATTCTGAATCCAAATGTTACAGATTTCGTGGGAAGGTAGTTAAGTTTTTTTAACCCTCAATTGTAAAAAGTTTGTGCAAAAATAAGCACTGAAATGAGCAACATATTAAACTAGCTATATTTGCACTCAATAAATCTCAATTACAATTGTACTTTGCTTATGTTATGTGGAACTCCTTACCCAATAGTATAAGACCGAAGGTGTTGTACAGTCAAGAGTAGGTCACACTTTACACTACCAGTTTAAGCTGCGCTCTGATTTATACTGCGCGCCATACAATGCAGGGCCGGTCCAAAGTCCAAAGTGTCAAGCTTGACGTGCTCTTGAGTGTACCGCGCGGTCAGCGAGAATGTACCACTACATAAGTACACGGTACCACTGGAGACGGCAGTACTTAGGGAGGGTGAGTCAACTGTACTTTACTATACTCCAGTGGTACTTAACCTTTTCAAAAAGCAATCGGCAACATTCAATTCGTTCAAACAACATAGACTTCGCTTAGGGCGCCGTGACTACGCTCTAGGAAGAAAAACAAATTCTTTATCACTAAAAGAACGTGACATAAGCTCACGTCTATAATCCCTAACGGGGTAGGCAGAGCATTAGGGGTCTTAGCGAACTATTTTATATTGTGAGGGTTATTTATTTTAGTATATCACATAAAACAAGTTGTATAATAGTGAGAGGTCAGCCTTTCGCCCATTTTATCGCAAAACCATCGCATCCTCTTACAGACTTTTACTGTATACCTGGGAAGAGTAGGTAGGTTTCATGCATTGTAAGTAAGCATTGTAAGTGCATTGTAAGTATTTTTTTCTATCCCAGTCCAGCATGGAAGGAAGTGCTTGTCAGTATTAAACTCGGTACCTTTTAACGTTTTTTTTAAATATAATTTCAGGCGACGCAGCCACGCTGATAGGTTGGGGCACACAAGTACATGTGTTGTTGGAAGTAGCTCAGTTAGCTGAGACACAGTTTGGGGCGCGCTGTGACGTCATCGACCTCATGTCCATACTGCCCTGGGACGAGGAAACTGTTTGTAACGTTAGTACTATATAAAGCAACGTAAAATGAATCTTAAAAGCTACGGAGTGAAGGTTTTTTTTTGCTGAAAACACAAATGAGACCTGCTTCCTAGTAATCTATCTTAGGCAACGACACCCTTTGTTTTGAATCTGAGGTGTCGTCCTATGGTCTCATGCGGTGTGGTAGGCCGGTGTGGTAAGGGGCCGTCTGGTTCGCGACCACCCTCCTACCGAAGTCCGACGCCAAACAGCTTGCTGTGTTCCGTCGGTGCGCGGGAGTACCAGTGCCTTAAATGGCATTTTCTGGGTTAACTCGCTCCATCGTCGACCTCATCTATGAATATGACCTTGGTCAAGATTGGGGTCAAGAGTTAACCCATCTTATAATAACCTTTGCTCCGTAGTTGTTAAGATTCATTTTACGTTGCTTTTCCGCCAGTCATTTCTAACACTAGAAAAACAGACCTATATCAAGATAGACGGTAAAGTTTACCTACCTCGCGTGTAAAGTGTGATTTACGGTCACAGTTTTTTCCGACTTAAGTCAGTCCGCTTGAGACCTATGCCGTAAATGATAATGGATTTTAATCGGATTTACATTATTATTTTACTTAATGAAGCGCCTTTGAATCGTTTCCGCGCGGTCTTGATTTCCCATCACTATATCTCGCTCGTGACGTCATTTTAGGTTCGAAAAATTCGACACGCTAGGTTCTCATACAGTTTGAAGCGCTCTTTTCGTCATCTCGATATAGGTCTGTGACTAGAAATTTCTAAAACAACAAACTAACGGCTAGTTTTTTTTTGTATTTAATCATTAAGCAGAAAATATTTAAAAAAAAACATGGAAAATATATTAAAATTTCACTGGAAAATCATTCAGAATGATGTTCTGAATTCAGGGTTTCGGTTTTTTACGACAAAACATTAAACACCACTTAGACATTATCTTAAACTGACTTATGTCATCTTTTCCATACTAAATATGACACAAGGCGGTTTTAAACATTGTCTTAGTTTTAGTTTTATTTTTTGTGGTAAGGCCCTACGAACGCTCTTGATAAATTTCCACTTTGGTCACCCATCACGTTCGCTGCCCCTTACTACGTTGCTTAACCTCACTAATCGGTTGAGATCAGCGAGCGCACCTGGGCTACTAGCGCTTCAATGTTTAGTCTTACAGGCTTATATTTATTTTTATGTAATCACCCTTTGGGATCGTTCAACAATTACGTGATCATTATTGGCCGTTTTTTTAATCCCCCCCCCCTATGTAATCACAGCGTAATCTTTTGTTTTTAACCCCCCCCCCTCGCCTTGATTACGTAATCTTCGCCCGTGCTTAAAATGTAATGTTTGCTGTTTATTATTGGGTCTTAATAAATGACTTAGGAGTAAGCTTGTGGCGAGACACAACCCAGTCGTGGTGGGAAGCTGTATTCGGTACTTCATGCTCATCAGTAGCGGCGCCTGCTTGTTTAAATTGGCTTTTTCTTTAGCTAACAAGTTATGAAATGATGACGTAATCATGGATTCTCTCCCACCCTTCCCCCCAAATAATCAGATGTATATCACCCGAGCACCCGACCCCCCCCCCCCCCCTTCCGGTGATCACGTAATTGTTGAATGATCCTTTTCGTTTCCGTTTCCTGTAATTTTATTCCACAAGTATACAACACGTACACACCCTCAAACACACACAACAGGCCCAATCTACTCACATCACTCACAGTCGCTACCAAATTAATATTATTGTAATATTTCTTTTGATAGCTCCACTTTTGTATCCTTCTCTACAGTAGAGAAGGATACAAAAGTGGAGCATTGTTAATGGCAACACTGCCTATCCTCACAGCACAGGAACCCTAAGGTTCCTATTGTGAATATTGGCGACAGTTACAACATATATTATACACGGTGATAAAAAACCTCCTACCTATATTCAAAATCCTGAACCAGTATCACTCAAAGAACGCATTCATGAAAAAAATATTTTTTCAATGGGAATAGTTCATTTTTTGTCTAAACGTAGACATTACTCCTACAGCAGGCACGCGAGGGGTGCGGGTAGCGCGAGGGGGGTGCGCCCGAGTGGTGTCTACGTTTAGGAAAAAAAAAAATCCCACCGAATAAAATAAAAATAAAATAAAAATAAAAGTGTTCTGTAAGAAATACTGGTTCAGGATTTTTAATATAGCTAGGAGGTTTTTTTTCACCCAGTATATATTTTGTGTTGAGCTATATTTTACTGAATAAAGATGTATCTTATCTTGTATGTACAGTCCGTGAAGAAAACCGGTCGTTGTCTGGTGTCCCACGAGGCGCCCCTCACGTCAGGGTTCGGGGCTGAAATTGCCGCCACCATTCAGGTAGGGCTCCAAATTTTTTTTTTTTACTAATTTAATTTATAATTAAATTATTTAATTTAATAGTGTAAGCTTTTTGTGAACACAAATAAACGATTCATTCATTAATTCTAAGGATTATAACGAGGTGCTAAGGGTCTTGTCGAGCCTTTTGTCTTTTTAAGTTTAGTTTTTTATTTGCATACAGGATTTGGGGTGCATTTATTATTAGTTATTTGGTGTTTCTAAATTTAAATTTCTAAATCAACACTAATATTATAAAGAGGAAAGATTAAATTGTTTGTTTGTTTGCATTGAATAGGTTCCGAAAATAGGTACTGGACTAATTTGAAAAAAATTGTATTTTTAAAACCCTTACCCGCGTGAGCGATAGGTATTCAATAATAATTTGAAGGGAAAGAAAAATGTTCTGCGCGAATGAGATATGAACCCACGACCCCAGGATTAGATTGGTGCTCTAACCAACTGAGCTATCGTGCCTTCAAGTCAAGCGACGAAATTCCTTATTAAGCACATTACGTCGTGCGTGAAGGTTAGCGCCATCTGTGTCTTGTACAGAGAACTACAGACTCATACTACTTGTTGCAAAGTAGATTATGACAAGGGCGAAACCTACACTCGGCTTCAAAAAAATCGCACCTTTTAAGAAATCTATTTTAAACATCTTTCAATCGTATTTGTATTATGAAATATTGGTAATGTTCGGTATCATTTGAAAGGTTAGGAAACAGAGAATGCAAAAACAATAATTCATTCAATGTTTTTTATTGGAACTGAGAAAAATTTACAAAACAATAAAAATCCTTAAAAACCCCTAATGAAATCTGATTAATTTTTCAAAACAAAGTTGCTTAAATCTAACCTTAAACCTAGTGTTACCCCCCCTAGCCCTAATGACGTCTTCCATGCGCTCCCTCATGGATCGCACCAACTTTAGGACCTCATCTTGAGGGATTCTGTCCCATTCCTCAATAACGGCGTCTTGGAGCTCCTGAAGAGTCGCGGGAGCGGGATCACGGGATCTAACCTTGCGTTTCAGCTGGTCCCAGAGGTGCTCTATCGGGTTCAGATCTGGACTTCTCGCTGGCCACTGCATGACAGGGATCCCAACCTCTTGAAGGTAGCCCTGCACAATTCCAGCAGTGTGCGCGCGAGCGTTATCGTGCACTAATGTGAACCCGTCGCCAATAAATCCAGCATAGGGGACCACATGTTCTTCCAGGATCTCTGTGATGTACCGGTGAGCAGTCATCGACCCTTGCCCGCGAGCACCGCCGGTCCGAGAGACGCAAGAAAGTTCAGTTTTGCCGTCGGCAGATATGCCGCCCCAGAACATGCAGGAACCGCCCCCGTATTCTACCGTCTCTTGGATGCAGGCTTGGGCAAAACGTTCCCATTGTCTTCTGTATACTCTTTTGCGTCTATCGTTGCAGAAAAGGCACACTCTCGTTTCGTCTGAGAAGAGAACAGCTCTCCATTGGTCCAGGGTCCAATTGACGTGGGCGCGAGCAAATTGCAGGCGTGCTCGCCGATGCGCTGCGGTTAATTTTGGACCCGTGGCAGGTCTTCTAGCCACAATATTTCTCTCCTTTAGTCTTCTTCTAACTGTAGAGACACTCACGGCCCTTCTACGAACTGCTTGAAGCTGCTGTTGCAACTCAACAGCATTAGAGAACCGATTTCTCAAAGACTTCGATACGACGAAAAGGTCATCTCTCGCAGAAGTGCAGCGATTTCTACCAGACCCACGCCTTCGGACAAAGCCACTGGTCTGCAGGAACCGCTGGTACACTCTTCGAACAGAAAAGCGACTCAAGTGCAATTGCCGAGCAACATCACACTGACGTAGTCCTGATTGCAGTAGTGCGATAACTTGGGCGGCTTCAGCAGCAGTAGGGTCCATCTTCAAGGACGTTTTTCTGATGAAAGATATTCTTCTGTGTCTTCTTCGACTGTTGGTAGCAAATTTATCCCCCAATAAGCTGTATCGACCCTTTTATACCCAAAAAACAAAATACAAACAAAATTTGAAGAGGAGAATCAGTTCCATTGTCATTCACAGTGACTTAAAGTGTCAAGCTTTTTCTTTAATCAAATGAAATGGATATTTTTTTAAAGAGTTTTTATAGGGCTCTCAAACGATACCAATATTGCTACGAATAACTGCTTGTCTTAAGGATTAACAGTGCTTAAAGCCTATTTTTACGGACGTGCGATTTTTTTGAAGCCGAGTGTATTAATGATTTTTTTTTTCCTAAAAATTATTTGGAATGCTATTATTATATATATTATGTATGTTCTGTAGTCATGTAGCATCTTTTTGGGATTGACTAAGAGAAAATGAAAACGATATACTGATTAACATTGTCGAAAATCTGGATAATGTATTTTTTTGACATTAGATAAAGTTGCACCGCACCGATAATTGGTCTTCGACTTGACATTTATGATCAGTGATCACCAACTTACTGATATTTTTTATATTTTTAAAAACTGTATGTAGTCTTTTTATGTATGGGTTGTAATTGCCTGAAATAAATGGATTATTATTATTATTATATTATAAACTTTTTCCGAATAAATAAATATGATGACTACGTTCCAGGAACAATGCTTCCTTCACCTAGAAGCCCCGGTGTCCCGCGTGTGCGGGTGGGACGCCCCCTTCCCGCACGTGTTCGAGCCGTTCTACCTGCCAGACAAGTGGCGCTGCTTGAGTGAACTACAACGACTACTTAGATACTGACACTGTGGGCCAACTTCGTTTAATAACTTTAAAAATTAAAAAAAAAAATCCCCGGCATTCATTCCTTTTAACTATTAAACGGCTGAAGTAATTTTGATCAAATATAGCTAAGAACTATCTCGATTCTGACGGCTTTCAAACAGTAAAAACCTCATCGAAATAGGTCCATTCGTTTTGGATCTGCGATACCATAAACAAACGTCAAGCTTATAACATCCCACTTTTTTGGTAGTTAAAAACTACTGACTACAAATGTGTATAAATAAATAAATTTTTGCTTTAAATGTTCTTTTTATTTATTTATTAGGGGTACTGCCTCAAAAATTCCTTATCGCTCTTTGACGGGAGTGAGCAATTGTCTCCTTTGGTGACTAATTTGGACCAATTGAGGAGTGATTTTCTGTCTAGTTTAAACCAAGATCTGAGACCTGGTCAGGGCCGAAATAAGCCATGCTCTTGATTTTTATGTAACAACTAATTTATAAATATAATGAACCCTTTTAGCGCCAAGAGTTTTCGTCAAAAACGCCCACCACACGCCACGACATCAAAAAATTAAATGTCGTGGCGAATGGCGAACGGTATTAAAGTTAAAAAAAAATAAAAATTGTCTGATATCTCAGACTGGCGAGTGGCGGCGAGGGCACGAAACTTTCTGATATATCAATCAGACTTTGGCGGTGAAAAGGTTAATAAATATGTATTTTAGTGTTTATTGTGGTTTTCTGTAAATGACAACAAAGAAATAGAAAAACATAAAATCTTATTACCAATTTATTAAAAAATGAAAATCATGCCATAAAAATAATTCTAGAAATTAATATTATCATTAGCTACGTACTATAATTATCGTCAATGTCAGTAGAAACAAAATAAACACTTATGTTGTACCAAAATAAGTTGTGCAGATACAATGGAAAACTAAAGCGAAGATTTGTATGAATATAATTATCCTAAGAACTATCCTACGTATAATCTATAATTAATTAAAAACAATTTGTTCAAAAACTTCGGTAAATTCAGTAACAAATTGGAAAACTGGACTTTTTAATAACTAGACCACATTGTGATGTTTTATTTACAAATGTCATTAAATGAGCAAAAGTTTATGCAACAACATTAATAGCTGGCTTTTCAAGATCAGATAATTAAACAGAAATGCATTTTAACGCTTACAATAATTGACAAATGCAGAAATGGAGCACATACCTTTTTCACACTTAACTAAACATGGAAGCAAAAGAAAACCCGATAACCATTAGAAAGCTGCATTTTTTAAATGTACCAGATATTTTTTACAAATGTATTTAAGTGCAAACCTATTATGCAAGACTATTATTATGAAAATAATCCAAGACAATATAAAAATAAAGGATTGATTCTGTATTTAATACATTTCAATTAATTACTCTTTTTATATTATTACAAAATCACTGAAAAATAATCTTAAAGGATAGATTCTGTCACAAAACAGAATCTATCCTATAAGATTATTTTACACCTATAAATTAAACAAACATCTTATTAAGTAAACACAAATGACTAACAAATAACATTAATATCTTATGAGACAAGTGAGTCTGTTACATGCACTGCAGTTAACTTGGCAATAAATAAATGTAAAAGCAGGTTGTACCGCGTCAAAACAAAACAGTGCAGACACTAGCACTAGAAAGTGACTTATTCATCCCAAGCACGTCGTTGTAGGGATGGCTTTAAGTACGGGCCTGCCATTGGCGAGTTAGGAAACCGTTGCATATAACGTTCCAAACGCAGGTACTTTACTGTAATAAGGTTCCCCTCATACCACCAGCCATGCAGACTGCGATATACGACTCCAGCGTCAGCCTGTGTCGCACACTTCACATATACGCAGCAAGAGTTACGGTCCACATCAATATGCAAAATGTTGCATCTTTCTCCACATTTGTCCAAAATAGCATCCTGAATCACTGTGCGCAAGTTAGGATTGGTGTCATTCTTATCAAACATGTGGCGAATCTTCAAGCAGGGAGTAGGAGACACAGTCAAGTTATTTACAGAGCCTTCCTGAGTCTCAAAAGCTTGCCCTTGCCAAGCAGCATTGCGTTTAGGGCTACTGTGGGCAGATATCCATCTCCAAACTCTACAATCTTCTCCATCAACTGACTGCACCTCCATCCTCACCCTGCTTTCATTTCTCTGAATAAATTTGACAGCAGCATCCCAAACCGAGGCCATTTTTTCTCTATTCTGTGGTGAAATCAGAGTATCCCTCACATGGTCCACTGATATGTACGGTTCTCCACTGTCTTCAGTCTCTGTGGAGATGATATCTATGATCTGCTCCACCATGGAGTAGACTTCTTCACTCTTCTTCTTTTTGTAGTTGATATAATAAGCATAAGCCCTTTGGAGGGCAAGAATTAGAACAGAAAGAAGTCCAACGATTATGGCAGTAGATCCTGCTGAGTATAGGGTGTTCACAAGTAGACAAGTCAAGGGAGTTGAGGGGTCTGAGAGGGTTATAGCAACACTACCTTTGTTTCGTTGCTGAACAACAACATCAGTTGAAGTAAGTGGTGAATATTCAACATCTTTAGAATACAGACTTTTAAGTTGTATAACACTCAGTCCCCATCTCGGGTTGTTAACCAGAAGAACTTCCAAGTTGTTGAGGTCAGTGCGACACTGGCTGACGTCTACAGTATCAGCCCTTGCACTTGCAATGTCTATAATTTCGCGTTCGGTCAAATATGGTACAGCACCGCTTTTGCCGCATTTGTAAGCTGCTGCTCTGACAGTCAGCTCGGGATGTATTACTTTTAATAGATCTTTTGCGTAGCTGACTTGTTCCTTAGGTACACAATTAATTCCAGGTCTGTTCCCAGGTATATTCAACTGGCAAAGCGGTATGACACTGTTTTGATCATCCACCACAGAGGTTATATCATTCTTTTTTACTATATACATAAAAAATAAGCCAAAAAAAAAAAGTACAGCTATACCAACCAGGGCAAGAGACACCAGATTGTTCTTGAGAAATTTCCTGTCATTTGCTGTTTTGTAGTCAATGACATCTGATCTGGATACTCCAGATATGTAGGACCTGCGAGGCAGAACACTATTCCCATTATTAGTATCACGATCCAGGTATGAGTTTGTTCTGGGTTGCTCTGCCTTTAACGCAGAGAGCCTTCTTGTAAAAGTACTAAGATAAGGAGATTCAATCTCATCCACATTTATTCCAGAGGTTGAAGTTGAAGGTTGGTAAGTACTCGAAGCAAATTTAGGAGTAAAGCTGCTTGAAGGTCTGTCTGCTAGAGTGGATGTCAAACCAAGTCGTGTCCTGATAGAATTCAAATGTTCGGACGATGACAGTGTAGAAGTATAATTTGTAGGACTGATGGATGGCCGAGAGAAAATGGAAGATCGCGGGGGACTAGTAGAGGCGTCGTTTGTGGGTAGAGTACTAGAAATGTAGTCACTAGATCTAGAATTGCTTCTATATGGCGGCGTGGTCTTCTTCTCGACATCAACATCACTGTCAGAGCCAGTTTCATAATCATCCTGATCGTTAAGCCCGAAAGTACGAGTCACCCGACGTTTAGTCACTGTTTCCACTTCCTCGAGCGTGCGTACGGGGGATTTGGTCTCCTCTTCAGATTCAGAGCCTTTGTCAGAGTCACGCTTCGCCGGCGACTCTTTTTTAGGCGGAGGGCGCCGAGTTTTGTTGCTCGCTGGCGGCAGCATAGCCCCGCCAGTCGTAACGCGACGGCTACGCTTTTCTTTAGCATTACTTGTGTCCAAATCAGACTCTTCACCACTTGAATAGCGGGCCAGAGACCGCCTGTTTTCAGCCTTGTTATCGCCACTGCTACGCGGCTTACTCTTATTGTCCAGCAGTAATTTAAGCTTTTTCACTAATAACTTTCTCGTTGAAGCCGTTATTGGCATAACCGGGAACCCATATTCGGCCAGTTTGGTCCGAAGCTCGGCATCTGACATTGAGTCAACTTGATCGGCCATTGTGAAATCTGCAAGCAATGTTTACAGGTTAATTACAAAATCACATGTAAGAATCACTATTTATGAACACAATATAATTATAAATCACCTTATTTTCGCTGCAAGCACATAAAAATTACGTCAAAACTATAAAAAATTCACCGGCGCGTCATGTCTCACGCATTCCCGAAAGAACGTCGTTATGTTTAGTGTTGCCATTATTCTTTTTGCAATTCTACCAATCCAAAGTCCATTCCGAAACGCAACACGAACCCCCCCCCTGACCCCCCCCCCTCCCCTGGCGGAGATTCTTTTTTTTTTTATGAATTTTTAAAAATTGAGTTTATGGCTGGTCGGCGGTATTGAATTGCACTCTAGACAAGACTACGTGAAGGGTAGGGCAGACAAGACTACGTGAAGTCTGGGTACTCTGATTCGGTTCTGTCACTTATTTCGAACCTAAACCTAATTTATTAAATCCAATTCGGGGTTGGTGGTTATGGGGTTGTTGACCTAAATTCCTTCTGTTGTGGCTCCGGCACGGAGTATCGCGGCGTTTGCACGCGTGTACCTAGCTCGCCGACCAGCCTCAGCCGCTACGGCTCGCTCGACTCTGCTTGCTCCTAGCCTCACGCGGCCGCCGCGCTCCTCCGCAGTATTGAATTGCACTCTAGGGGTAGGGCAGACAAGACTACGTGGAGTCGGGGTACTCTGATTCGGTTCTGTCACTTATTTCGAACCGGGGTGGGGAGCGGCGGGTGTGGTCCCCAATCCCCCCCCTGCCCCCCAACCACTTTTTAACCCCAAATTCAGGATCCGAATATCTAATGCCCACCCATAGGCTTCTCTTTGTCACATATTGAGCAGATGAAATTGTTACGAAATGATGATGAAATACCGAAAATTATTGCAAAATATGTGAGAAACCTAGGATGTCTGCTTTTGAACGTCACACACACACATCTCAAGCCGCCGCAAGCTCAAGTTTAATTGTTTCTTGCTCTACTCTACTCTACTCGAATTCTTTGAAGGTCATTAAATAACTTTGAATAGACCATCAAATTTCGAGAAGAAAAATAACAAAAACACAGATCATTAATTACTTCGTTTATTTTATATTAAAATTACTGGCTAAAGAGCACGGTATACAAACTATTGTTATTCTAATCAAAGTACATAAATAAATAAGACAAAGAATACAAACACCTCCACAACCAATTAAATTAGTATTAAAAAAATAGGTATACATTCACATCACATGTCAATTGTAAAAAAATCTGTTTTGACATGAATATAACAGTGCATATTTTGGATAGTCTAAAGTATATATATAACATTTTATCAAATTGTGCATCACATTTAGTACAACGAAACCACAGTGCATTTGCTCTGTGAACGAGACACTTAATTACTATAAGTCAACATCATTATTGCAAGATATTTTTATTGGGAATTTATGGAACATACATGTCAAGTAATTAACTACTCGAGATTATAATCAGATTAGATTATTACATAAACATTATCTACACTACAAAAGAAGTAATTATACAAAATTAGTTGTGACGTGGGTTCACACTCGTACATATACTTACTTACGTACAAAATCAGTCATACAATATAGTCACAATTAAAATACTGAAACAAATTAGTATTTCGGGAAGTACAAAACTATATCTCTTTTTAGAGAAAATCTAAAAAATGCAGATCACATCTACGTACGATGCATCGCAATGATACGGTTACATGCCCTAATATTACCACCAATTTAATTGGCCTAACTTTACATTCCACTTTCGGCACATACAAACAGTAAAATGATATCTTTTTACTTTCTAACTACATGACACTTTTCCAGTACAAAAGAACCACGCCATACATGTGGTTTATTGACTTTTAAGACTTAAATATAATTTAAATCTAACTTTAGATGGTAAATTACTGGGGAGGTCGCCAGCCACCGAAGCCCTTTTCAAGTTGTTTAGCCACTGCCAAACACAATCTATCTTGATTAGGCGCTGCTACAACCTGAAATAAAGTAAAGAAATTGTGTTAAACTCTGGTGTTAAAGAATGAAAAATTTAAGATAAAAATTAAGAATGTTGGTTGCCTTGCCTAAGCTAAATACACATTCAAGTCACATTTGTCTCTATCTTAAATTAGTTAGCGAAACTTTAGGGGGTAGTTATCCCTAACTAAATAATTGCACAACTTTCGTAAGAGATTCCACACGCAAGCCTCAAAAATAAATTCCTAAGTCCGCCTCTGTAAACCCATTAGTGACTTTTTGTCCTCTGTATTATCATTGTACAGTAAAGAATAAATACATACATACATACAAATTTGACCTTTTAAGCTAATCGCTGGTAGCGATTTTTTTTTAATGTCTTGGCCTAATTTAAAGTTATCCAATATGCGAATATAAGCTTTTTAATTTGGAGACAGGTGTGTCACAAGGGATCTAGATAGAGTACAAAACTTTTTAATTCGGAGATAGGTCGGTACTAGATAGAGTACAAGGGAAATCTGTGTGTCAATAGGCCGACTAACTTGAATTCCGATGGGCAATCCACGGTGCAGGCCGAGCGGCACGGCGGTGGCGGGCAGCCCGAGGATGTTGAACACCATCGTGTACAGCACGCCCGACGCGCGCACGAACACCTGCGCGTGGCGGTGCGCCGCGCCCAGGCACACCGGGTACAGCAGCACGCCCGACGCGCCCAGTGTCGACTGAACACAACGCCATATTGGTCATATGGGCACGACTGGTGCATTGTACTACTATTTTACAAATCCCATTATTGAACATATTGTCATCATTACGTTTACTTCAGTCAAAAATAAATATCTGATGATGTTTTATATCTGTGTACATGATTTAAGATTTCGAAAATGAACAAGGTACATAATTTCAAGATTAGCGAGCGAAGCGAGCGTACCGCGGCAGCGGCCGGCGGCGAAGTGCTAGAATAAAGCGCCAATTTTGCACTAATCAGAGAAGTCAGTGTATCGGAATCTGCTAGACGAGTGTGGACTTTTTATTTTAATTCCTTTTGCTTAATAATTTAATACCGACAGTAAATATAACTTACGATCATCTGCTCTCGCAGTTTTTCAGCTTTCTCCTTGTAGAATATGCGTCGTGATTTAGGTATAAAAAGTTGGCTCTTATGTATTAAAGTAAACCCGAGCGCTTGTAGCGACCGCGTTCCGCCGTGAAAGAGGCTTTTCAGTAGCTCCAAAAACAAACTCCTGTCACGCTGTTGACAAAAACCAAAAAGTTACCAAATGGTAGAAATTATTTTTTGTGACAACTCTAGCAAAAACGCGCGGTAAAATGGCTAGGGTACGGATGCCAATCCGGAAAAGTAAAAAAAACATTCCGTTTCACGCATTTTTATTTTTATAATTGTTAAATTATGCTTTTAAGCTTGCGATGAAGTGAAAAAAATAACTAACCTTGGGATCTGCAGGGTCCTGTAGCATATTGGGGATGTCTTTCATCGAAAAGAATACCGAAACTGATAATTCCACTGAGTCTTCTAGGTCCGTAAATTTTTCCTGAACAAAAAATAAAATAGAATTGAATGTTTTGTTCAGTGACAGTAGGTACAGAGGCCAGCAAATCAGGTTACCCCAATTCATTGAAATACCTTTTTAATCGCAACTTACTGACGTACCAACGCCTAGCCTTCGATCTAAAAGCAAAGACGGTTATAAAAATAAAAAAATATTTATATATTGTAGGTAATACAGGGTCATTTCTAAAACACCAATAACTCGAAGGACTAAAATACTTACGTACATTATAAACGACAACTTTTGTTATGCGAGGTTATTGGTGTTTTACAAATGACCCTGTTAACTACTAAAGTTATATATTTTACCTGGCTAATTTGACAGCCGCATTCTTTTTCAAGGTATTTGGCGCAATTGACAATCATGTCCGTGATATAGTGATGTACTCTGATTAGAGCCAGGGATGACCCAGCCTCGGTCATGAAATGAACCTGTAACAAAAAAAAAAAATTCCTATACCCTCCTTTTTTATAGATAACTAGCATCCCGCTCGGGACTTCATTCTCGTGAGAATTCGAGAAAATTATGTAGCCTATGTTACTCAGGGATAATGTAGCAACCTAATGGTGAAAGAATTTTTGAAATCGGTCCAGTAGTTTTTAAGTTTATTCGTTACATACGAAAATTTTAACGAGGGGTTTAAAAATAAACCGTCATATAATATATTTTTATAATTGACACCTCGCATTACTAAAGTGGCTCTAACTTTAATACTTAAATATCATTATTTTATAAATTCTGTTGTTTCTAAATGTTTATTGAATAAACGCACTATCATTGCCAAACAGTTATCTTAATTTAAAAGCAAAGTTTAATTTTCAAAAATGTGGTTATTTGGGAAAACTGCTCTCGGCTTTATAGAGCGGGACCCAAGGAGAATAAAATTCATTTCCGTGGGACTTACCTCCGCCATACGAACTACTGGTATGTACTTATTCGGCATATTTTCCTGAACACAAAAATTGCGGTAGTTACTTTCTAAGGGTATGGAGGGGGTAGCTATGATGTAACGTATTTTATTTACGCTATATTTAGATAACTACTGGACAGATTTACTTAAATAGGGTCTCAAATGAAAGATAATTTAATGAACATTGTTTTATTCTAAAGATTCATTAGTGTAAACCTAGTAACAAAATAAATATTTTCAAAAAACGACATTTTGTAACATTTAACTTTTTTTACTCTGTGAAAAGAACAGAAACCGTTAGTATAACGGTAATTTAGCTCAATATAAAAAAATAGCTACACTTATTAGCATTCTAATGAACCTAAAAACGTTTAAATCGAGCTATAAACAACGGAACTGCAGTCGTCTAAGTGAGCGTGGGTAGCGCCGAACTGACTACGGTACTTAGATTTTGGTACGAATAATCTTGAAAATAACGTGACAAAGCGGGTAGAATCACAGCAAAATGAAAAAGTATTATGAACAGGCATATTTTTTTTAACAGGCATCATTTTTTTTGTCAAAAAATTTTTCTTCAAAAATGAAAAAAAAACAAAAGTACAACTATTTCAAAAATTCTCGTAACAAAAATAACGCTTCGTATCGTATCGAAATAAAACTCTTCATACTTGCACGTACTTACGTTATATTACAAAACTAAGGATTGAACGGATGAGTGCAATCATCCTCCAAGAACAGACAAAAAATTAAACTTAGAGGGTACCAAACTAGTAGCTGTTACGTAGCAACAACATAAAGGCAACAGTTACTCAAGAGTCTGTTTCAATTCATGTATGATTTATTAAAATGGGCCAAAGATTCAAATAAAAAAAGGTTTATTAATGCTTTTACACAAGCAAAATTTAGGGCACCTCATGAAGCTAAAGAACTTTTTTTATAGGAACCCATATCAAACATCAACTATTTTTTTTTAGTTTTAAAAGGCGATAGCAGCGTAATTTCGCAGCTATTGGTGCGAACAGTGTCATAGGCCTGACCAAATGATTTCAAATGAATGAAGCGACAAGTGCCAAAGTTCACGGCGCAGCACGGTGCAGGGAT
Organism: Aproaerema taeniolella; assembly: GCA_949987775.1. Taxonomy (NCBI): domain Eukaryota; kingdom Metazoa; phylum Arthropoda; class Insecta; order Lepidoptera; family Gelechiidae; genus Aproaerema; species Aproaerema taeniolella. The sequence continues at coordinate 2,573,521 of OX465253.1, read as the reverse complement.
TCCTCGGAATGAATCTCAGTGTTGCCGATGTAAAAAATATAATGGCGGCTGTATACTCTCGCACGTCAGCGACCTGCCTCTGCCTCGAGTGCGTACGTTTACACTCTCATGTCCATCAGTACAGACCAGTACCATTGAGTCCTTTGTTTTAAAATATAACGCAAGTACGTGCAAGTATGAAGAGTTTTATTTCGATGCGATACGAAGCGTTATTTTTGTTACGAGAATTTTTGAAAATAGTTCGTAACAAAATGAAGAAAAATTTTTTGACAAAAAAAATGATGCCTGTTAAAAAAATATGTCTGTTCATAATACTTTTTCATTTTGCTGTGATTCTACCCGTTTTGTCACGTTATTTTCAAGATTATTCGTACCAAAATCTAAGTACCGGAGTCAGTTCGGCGCTACCCACGCTCACTTAGACGACTGCAGTTCCGTTGTTTATAGCTCGATTTAAACGTTTTTAGGTTCATTAGAATGCTAATAAGTGTAGCTATTTTTTTATATTGAGCTAAATTACCGTAATCTTAACGGTTTCTGTTCTTTTCACAGAGTAAAAAAAGTTAAATTTTACAAAATGTCGTTTTTTGAAAATATTTATTTTGTTACTAGGTTTACACTAATGAATCTTTAGAATAAAACAATGTTCATTAAATTATCTTTCATTTGAGACCCTATTTAACTAAATCTGTCCAGTAGTTTTCTAAATATAGCGTAAATAAAATACGTCACGTCATAGCCACCCCCTCCATACCCTTAGAAAGTGACTACCGCACTTTTTGTGTTCAGGAAAATATGCCGAATAAGTACATACCAGTAGTTCGTATGGCGGAGGTAAGTCCCACGAAAATCGTTATTTGAAGACTTTTTTACGAATAGGTCCCGCTCTATTACCGAATCCCTTGACTTCAGAAGTTCAGATCCGATGGTGTAAGAAATAATTATATTTTAAAAACTTTTACACTAAATGGAAATTGTAAAATGATATAACAACAAGCGGTTCAATAATTTAAAAAAAGTTATTGCAACTTAAACCAAAAATGAGCTGAAATAGTCCTAGAGAAAATCAGAAAATCACCCTAAAAATCACCCTAGAAGAAGAAAATCACCCTAAAAATCACCCTAGAAGAAGAAAATCACCCTAAAAATCCATATATTATGTTATTTGAAATTAGGGAAGAGGTAGTCAGATTTGCGGATGGTATGTGAATGACATACGGGGAGGTGGTCTATATTAAGTGGGATCACGTCACCCATTACTTAATATTAATACACATATCTATACTAATATTATAAAGAGGAGAGATTTGATTGTTTGTTTGCATTGAATAGGCTCCGAAACTACTGGGCCGATTTGAAAAATTCTTTCACAATTAGAAAGCTACATTATCCCCGATATAGGATACATAATTTTCCCGAATGCCCATGGAAACGAAGTCCCGGGCGGAATGCTAGTCGTTAATAACTAAAAACACATTGACGTACCTTAACTTTAGCCATATCGACGGGTTCATCCAGCCGGAACTTGTGTTTATTGTCTCCGGCCATCACCTCCAACAGTACCGGCAGGTCGGCCGCGCGACGAGCCATGGGGCCCACCGCCAGTAGACGAGGGAACAACTCGTCGCTTAATGTAGGGATGTGGCCGGATATCGATATTATACCTGGGTAGAGGAAAGGGATT